>JZKD02S1626079.1:120557-149898 GCA_000966675.3 Picea glauca
TGTTTTCACTCTTTAGAAAAACAAATGCTGATCACTGTTATGAGGACTATGAAGACGACTTCTGAATAGAAGCTTAGTTTCTCTTTCACACTCAGCCTTAAAATAGGAAAACAAAAGTTGATTACTGTTATGAGGACTATGAAGACGCCTTCTGAATAGAAGCTTAGTGCCTCTTACATAATCAGCCTTAGAATAGGTTTTATGCTCACTGTTTTTACCATTTGGAAATCAAGTGTTGATCATTGTAATGAGAGCTATGAAGATGACTTCTGAATAGGAGCTTAGCATCTCTTTCACGTTCAGCCTTAGAATCAGTCTTTGGGTTATCTCCATAAAAGATAAAACTATCTCTAAAATCCATATACTTTGGACATGCCTCTAAGTCTTACAAACACCGGATTGATAATAAATGCACTCTAATTTACTTAGGTAGATCTAGAGCTCAACAAAAATCTAGCCATCTTTTGGAGGCTTTTAAACAGGTAGAACGACATGTTTAAACCAAACCTTAAGAAAACCATTAATAGACGAATATGGAATAGGAATAATAATCCATATAGTCCCTCACAGGTGACGAACTACTTGATTATTAACAGTAAACCATGCCATCGAGGTTTAAACAAATTATGGGTGTACCTTTGACATCATAGCATGACTTCTTGGAAACCATTAACAGGTGCCAAGGGATACCTTCGAAATTGAGATTCTTGAACCATTGATCTCCTTCTTGGGACAAGCCTGTGGCTTTTGCAATCGATTCCTCACTGACCTGCAATTGTAAATCACATATTTTGGACTAGTACCATCAAAAGTTTATGCAAAATCTTGAGCAACTTCGAGGTTAAAACCCTTGAACAACTGTATGAACTTAACCCACCCAAATACCGTGAGATCATCCACAGTGTCATCATGGGAGAGCACGTCTTGTGAGTCATTCAGCTCTATCCTTACCACATGGGCCATGGGCTTAGTCACGATATACCAGCAGGTGTAGCAAAGAGAGGTTGTTGGCAATAGGCCCAAGTGGGAAAGAAAGCATGCACAAACAAGAATGACAGCTGGAAGAGCAATCGTGGGAAAGAAAGTGTGCAAGAGGAAAGAGACAACTGGTAAGAAGCACAACATGTGCACATGCAAGAAGGAGGCGACAACTGGAAGGAAGAAAAGCACACATGTAGAGAAGGAAGACCTAACGACAATAGGGTTAGGGTTTTTGTAAGGTTTTGTGTAAATGGTTGAAGAGCTTGATAGATATAAATATAGATACGCAAGTATCATAGGGGGGTTTGGTTGGGTTCAATTCGCTACTTTTGCAGAGAAATCGATTGAACTAGAGAAGAGGAGATAAGGTAGATCTTGAGGATTAGATCACAGGCCGAGGATCCCGGTGCGATCTAGTTCACCTCACATAGATCTTACCCATCTTAGGGGAGTTGTAAGCGCACGACACGAGATTGCATAACTGCCATAATAGGAGAGCCAAGAGCCAAATCTTTGTGGATGTAGCCCAAGAGGGGGTGAACCACGGTAATACCTGTGTAATGTGATGAATGCATGTATATCTTTCTCATAATTTTAGTAGTTAAACATTGTGTGTAATGAATGAATGAGTTATTATATTGTTTGGTTAATTGGTGTTGGGATATCAAGAAAATACGCCATGAAGGTTAAATTATAAAAAATAATAATAGTAGTTTGTGACATAAGTTATAATAAATGGTTTAGAATACAGATTTCATATCTCTCGCTCAATCGTAGGCTGTAAACACCTGAGTCTTACAGCCACCCATTTAAATCTATCTCGGGTGAGAGTGTGCAGTGCATTCTTTGTACTGCATTGCCTTCTATTTTACCAGAAGGCCTGATAGTTTTAGGCTTTGTTGGTACCCTTAAATATATGAACCATGTGTCAACAACGCAAGTAGTAGGGAAGAGTAGTTCATTAAACCAACAAAAAAGTTTGGTTCTTCAAATCCTCCTTCAATTCTTCAATAGATGCGTCTATCTGTTGGTACTTCTTCTCTTCCAGTTGCAAGGCTGCCTGTAGAGCCTTGGCCTACGTCTAAAAAAAAATTTGTCATAAGGGATATTTTAGGTGTGGGATTAGTGAGTTGGCAAACAAGTGTCGGTGCTGCATCTCGGTCATAGGGTATTTTAACTTCCCCTTCAGTCACTTGAATCTCTGGTCAATATCCCATACAGACTCTCTTGGTTTCTGTCTTATCTCGATCATCTCGTTCATGTACTAATCCTCTGAGATCGGCTTCTGGAACTCATTAATTAGTAGCTTCTTAATGTTTTCCAGTTTCCTCGTCATCCCAGGGGTATTGTTCGTGTCTAGACTCATGTACCAGTCTAGTGCGTGGTCTCTTAGTGTGATTGCTAGTTGCGCAAGTTTGGTATCTTCATCGATGATCTTTTTTGCATCCCAGATCTTTGCACAAATGAACAAATGCTTCTCATGATATTTTGTTGCTTCTCCTTGAAATTTTGGTAGTCTTATAGTGGGATAGTTTCCTACCATTCTAAATACTAAATTGTTACCTTCATCATGCGATGTAGATACTTGACTAGTACTGCCTGACCTTGCTCCTCTAGTTGTTTCTCCTACGGTAGATGTACATCTTGTTGTCAGACTTCCTCCAAACTTCAATTGTCTAAATGGTGGTGTTCTCTTTGGTGTATTGGTCGCACATGGGTTTATGGGTTCCACACTGACATTAATATGGAAAGGATGGCTATCTTCTCCTCCCATTCTTGGGCCTCTTGTTTTCCGCTCATAGGTTGCAAGTAGGATTTCCTCAATTTGCTCCACATACTGAAGATCCTCTACCTCTTCATCATCACTTTCCAATCCCTCCCTCATGGCTACGGCTCTCTTCTTGGTATTCACCTTGTATTGGTAGGGTACTCTACTATGCGTCGTTCTTGATGATGCCAAGATCCACTTAAGTTGGTCGTCATCCATCAAGGTCGGGTCCAAGAATTCCTCCTCCTTCTTTCCTTTATCCTCACCTTCGTCCATCTATCCTCTCTCTGTTAGTGCTTCCCCCCTTCCCTCATGCATGCAGGGAAGTCTAACTGTCTAATTCCATTTTCATTACCCCTTTATTATATGGCAGTATTTTAATAGAAGTATACAGTGATCGAATGTACATTCCGCAGGGTCCATGTAGAAACTCCTACTCTGCTATGTTGTATGAATTCGTTGTGTCGACTACAAACTCTGTGATGAAGCCTGCCACAATATTATCAAGCCAAAATTTGATTGTGCAGGTGAATTTGTTGTTCACCTGTTGTAACTGCTCAACCTGTATTGGGGTCCAATCTAGCTGTCAGATCCAGTTCATTGCATGGTTATCCTTCAACCTTAGTATCCACTCCTATAGTAGGTGGGGAAAATCACAGAAAAAGACTTCGTGTAAATTCATAAACACATATTTATCCAGATATTTGTGAGGTGTGACGCTAAGGTTTCTATTGTATTTTTGGGCAAACTCTAGCTCTTTGGTTCTCAACCATCCTTTGATTTCTTCTTTCGTGGGGTTCCACGGTCTCGAAATTCCATTCTAATAGCTTAGCGGTCTTCTGGTTTCACTCATTATTTTCTCATGCATTCTATCTCATCTACTCAGTCCTCTCTTGGTCCTCTTAACATAGAAACAGAACCATTTGTTGGTTTAATGAACTACTCTTCCCTACTACCTGCATTGTTGACCCAAGGTTCATATCTTTAAGGGTACCAACAAATCCTAAAACTATCGGCCCTTATGGTAAACCAGAAGGCAACACAGTACACAGAATTCACTACGGAGTCTCACTCGAGATAGCTTTAAATGGGTGGTTGTAAGACTCAGGTGTTTACAGCCTAGGATTGAGCATGAGATATGGAATCTATATTACGAACCATTTATTATAACTTGTGTCACGAACTACTGTTATTCTCTTTTATATTTTAACCTTCATGGCATATTTTCTTGATATCCCAACAGCAATTAACCAAACAATATAATAACTCACTCATTCATTACACACAACGTTTAACTACTAAAAATATAACAAATATATGCATGCATTCATCACATTACACAGGTATTACCATGGTTCACCCCCTCTTGGGCTATGTCCACAAATATTTGGCTCTTGGCTCTCCTATTATGGTAGTTATGCAATCTCGCATCGTGCACTTACAACTCCCCTCAGATGGATAAGATCTATATGAGGTGAACTAGATCTCACCAGGCTCCTCGGCCTGCGATCTAATCCTCAAGATCTACCTTCTCTCGTCTGCTCTAGTTCAATCGCTTTCTCTACAAAAGTATCGAATCGAACCCAACCAAACCCCCCATGATACCTACGTATCTATATTTATATCTATGGGGCACTTCATCCATTTACAAAAAACCTTACAAAAACCCTAACCCTACCATCGTTAGGTCTTCCTTCCCTACATGTGTGCTTTGCTTCCTTCCAGCTATTGCCTCCTTGCATGTGTGTGTGCTATGCTTCTTACTAGTTGTCTCTTTCCTCTTACATGCTTTCTTTCCCACAATTGCTCTTCCATCTATCATTCTTCTTTGTGCACGCTTTCTTTCCCACTCTGGCCTGCTGACAATAGAGATCTGTGTTTGAAACCACCCGATATGAACGATAAGTTATGCATTTTCGGAGGTGACCCGATAACTAAGGCTTCAGGAGAAGGCCACCATAACCACCACTCAAGTTGTTGATTGAATGATGAACCAGAGGACATGCCTAATTCAAAACCACCTCATCTATTGACAACCTAACTCAAAAAATGAAGCACCACCACCGAGGCAATGAATGTGAGCTTAAGCCAGCAGGACGAGGGAGTAATTGTTTCAGAGCATGGTTGACAATCCTATACAACAACGATTAAAATGTGATATGACAATAGGGGATAGCATTCATATTTCAAAGTTATATCAAATTTTTAGTTTCATGAGCGAGTGTGCAGGTGGCAGGTGATAATCAAAACTCCAAATGAATAAAACGACTAAGGCATACCCCAAAGGTGATCAACTCATATGCTAATGGTAAAGAAACAATTCACAAAATGATAATCTCAATACCCTTTAAGGTTCTTAAGATCATTAGGTGTTTTTAGGTACTCATCCAATTTCACAAAAAGAAGCTTTAGAATCTGTATGATGTGTTAAGACCAAGATTGTTTCAATTTCATGCTTAAACAATCATGAAATTGAACAAGAATAAACGAGAGATTTATTGAAAGAAATGAACTCAAAAACACACAACCAATCAAGTGATTTTTTCAAAACAACAATCATAATCGAAGTCTTCGCAGACACAAAGAGGAAACTATTAAAAATCTATTTCATTAAAACTATGTTTTAAATATCGATGAAAATGACATCAATATCTGGCTGCCAACAATGGTGACTCGTTGGGTGAAGCAGTTATATCTGCATCATCAGAACTTTATATCAGGAAAAAGATAAATCAGATAGTTACTAAAAACAATTAAGAAATAGACCAAGTGTTTTTACATTAAGTCAAAAAAATAACACAGTCATACCATCGAAGAAAGTTATGCCAAAAGATTGTAATCTGAAATTTTGTTTTGATCAAAGGGGTAACGATATTTATACAAGTAACTCCAATATCGTTGACAGGCCCACTGCTTTCAGCAGGCATTTATAGCCTCAACAGGGATTTCATTTAACCCTCCCCAATACTTCGATCCCATCCAAAAGTCGTCCATATATGATAAAAATATCTTGATATCCGATCAATTTAAAACATACCTGAAATATCTTGAACCTAAAATTGCTTTGCTACCAGCAGGCCCATTAAGTACCCCAACAAAGTTGTCTTGGTATCATGTGTGCATTTACCCACTGTCAGCAGACCTGTTTAGTATCCCAACAGGTTTACACACAATTCCCACACATTAAAGTGCTTCCAATTCTCTATAATTGTTTATAAATTTTCATAAACTTCATGATAACGAGAGAGCGGGGTGATACTGAAGATTTCATAGCTAGGCAATCATAGCATAGATCATTAATATTGGTTTTTGTTCTTTGAGAATTGATAATTGATAATTTTCATCATGATTTGGAAATTTAGATTTTAATCAAGTAATCATCTCATGAATGGGGAAGTGCATTGATTTGATCTCATTAGAACTGGGACAACGTAAGAAGTTTTTAAAGATAGTCGTATTTCCCTCAGACTTCAACAAAAACTGGGAACAATGATTTGGAAAAGATTTATCATAACTGATTTGAGTTTAGAACTTAATGTGCAGATGCATTGAACTGTTTCAACTGCTTCTAGTGAAAGATCCAATTCCCTTCAATAATGAATGGTGATTCAGAAACAATTATTAAGGAAACATAAAAAACAAAAGAAAATGAAAAACAAAAAATAAAAGAAAAGAAAAACGTAAGCTAGAGATATTTAATCTAATTTTCTCAAGTGAAGTATTTCTTGAGAGACTGGCCATTCACTGGAAAAGTGTCTGGTTGTCCCTCTAAGTTGTGCAAACGAAAAGAACTAGGACCCAATTTTTCAAAAATGACAAAAGGCCCCAGCCACAGGTTTTGAAACTTAGTATGTTCTCCTTTATTCTCATGTTCTTTGTCCCATTTGAGGACCAAATCCCCTATATTAAAATTTGTTTCCGAGGACGAAATTCTATCAAACCATATTTTAACAATTTGTTGATGTTGATCTAATTTTTGTTTTGCTTTTGTCCTTACTTCTTCCAATTTTAGTAAAGCATTTATTCAATTCTCTAAAGGGGGACATTATTCTTCCTAAAATTTCTGCGCTAATTACAAAGAAGGGAGCAAGACATGTGGAGGAAGGATGGATTCTCTTCCTTAAATGAGGAAGAAAGGAGAATTATTGATGGAAGTTTTCAGAGTGACTCTATCAGCCCAAAGTGCCTTGTACAACACATTGTGCCAATTTTTATGATTTTTTGACACTGTTCTTTTTGTTATTTTGATTAGATTTTTATTTGTTGACTCAGCTAAACCATTTTCTTGGGGGTAATAGCTGGTAGAGTATTTTAGCTTAATCCCTTTTTCTAAAGAAAATAAATCCATATCCAGGGAAGAAAAATAAGAAGCATTGTCGAAAAATAAACACTCAGGTATTCTGAAACGAGTGATAATATGCGAGTTTAAAAAAGAAAACTACCTGACTCATGTTGACTACCTTTAATGGTAAAGCCTCAAACCATCTCATAAAATAATATGTTGTCGTAAGAATATACTTGTGTTGTTGTGATAAAATTGGATTAATTGGTCCTATAATATCTAGGCCCCACTGCTGAAATGGTGTGTCTATCGTAACAGGATGTAAAGGGAAAGCAACCTTCTTTACCTGTCCTGCAACATTTTGATAGATTATACATTTTCGGGCCAAAGTGTGAGAATCTTTAAGTAAGGTGGGCCAATAGTAGTGAGCCCTAAGTACTTTGTGGGTGACTCTATCTCCACCAAAGTGACCCTCGACATCATTAGAATGTATTTCAACTAACACCTTTTCAGATTCTTCTTTTTATAGGCAACATAGAAAAACACCATCAAAATTCTTTCGAAACAATGTATCATTAATTAATTGAAAATATGTATATCTAAGCCTCAGTGATCTTCTGTTTTTTGGATCAAGGTTGTGAGGAGAAGTTTTGTGCAGCAAATAAAATCTGATATTATCATACCATGAATTAGACACAGTTTGTGTATAGCACACTTGTGTTTCATTATGCATATTTGCAACTGATGTGTTTATTTGATTTTCTGATTTTTCAACTGAATCAGCTACCAATTTGCAAAGGCCTTGACCTCTAACAATTTATACAGGTACTATTTCGAGATCATACTCCTGAAGGGATGTCATCCAATTTTCCCTTTTCTCCCCTAGCTCCTTCTGCACTAACAAATTTCTTACAGCAAGGTAAGGAACAACGATTTTTGTCCTAGATTTCAAAAGGTAAGATCTGAAATGTTTAACTTCTTTGAAAACAATGTATGCATGTTGATCTATTGTGGCGTAATTTAATTATTCTTCTTTAAAGATGGAGCTCATGAATGAAATAGGTATCTTGTTGTTTTCAACATTTTTTTGCGCGAGCATAGAAGCATAAGATCTGTCAGATGCAAAAGTATATAATGTGAAATCCTGGGAGAAATCATGACTCATCAAGGAGGGTGCTTTGGTTATAGATTTTCTAATGGAATTAAAATATTGATTCTCTTGTGATCCCCATTTGTACAGAACATCCTTATTTATCAAGTTTTGTGGAGATCTAACCATCTCAGAAAAACTTGGAACAAATCGTCTGGAAAAAATTATTTTACCCAAAAAGGATTGCATTTCCTTTTTGGAAGAAGGTGGGGAAAGGTTGGAAATGGATTGGGTTCGTTCAGGGTCAATTATCATTCCATCTTTAGAGACTATAAATCCAAGTAATTTTCCTTGTTCTATTACAAAAACTGATTTCTTAGGATTGAGTGAAATACCGAACTTGCAACATCGTTCTAACACAACCCTAAGATGAGACAAGTGATCTTTCTTGCTCTTCGAAAATATAGTGACATCATACAAGTAGATAACAACTAAATGATTGATAAGGCCCCAAAAAGAAATTTCCATTTCCCTCTAGAAGGTGGCCCCGACATTAATCAATCCGAAAGGCATTTTTCTATAAGCGTAAGTGCCTTATGGGGTACGAAATGTGGTTTTCAACTAATTTGATGGAGACATAAGGACCTTGTTATACCCTAAGAAACCATCTAATAAGGATAGCCTCTCGAAACTGTATACTTGTTGCAAAATTTGTTCCATTGGGCGAACAGGGTTAATTGTCTTTATCAGAGGCTCAGTTCAAATTTTGAAAGTCAACACAAAGTCGAATTTCCCCATTTTTCTTTCTTACTGGGACTAAGTTGGATACCCACTGAGTATGGAGGACTGGAAAAATGATCTTGGTGGTGAGTAATTTATTTAGTTCC
This sequence comes from Picea glauca, assembly GCA_000966675.3. NCBI lineage: Eukaryota > Viridiplantae > Streptophyta > Pinopsida > Pinales > Pinaceae > Picea > Picea glauca. The sequence continues at coordinate 129,566 of JZKD02S1626079.1, forward strand.
TTTTTTACTATGGGTTCTAATTTAGGATGCATTTTTCTCAGTTTTTGTTGAAAAGGTTATGTTTGGGGCTTCATGGGAATTACATGTTGTATTATGTTTGGATAAAAAAAAATTAGATCATATGTCCAAGAAAACACATATTTGAATTATTTGAACAATTTTATGAATCTAGATCTCTCTTGTTCAGAACACCCTTTTCCAAGATTGATATTTTGAGGATTATCTTGCGTTCCTAAATTTACAGTTTCATACAGTAATGAGGAACTATTCGTTTTGCAATTGACTACCCCTCTAAACTTGTCATGTAAATCATAAAAATTCTCTAATATAACAACAGATTTGGGGATAGAGTTTACCAACTCGGATGATACTTCCGTAGAACGAGGGTCGGATATTACCGTGAAATCTCGTAGGTTATCATTGTGGGTGCTTTCATCGATTACCGCATCTTGGAAACTATCCTCCATATACAGAAAATTGATGATTTGTTGATCATCATAAAACACTCACCAATTGGTGATGTTGTCGAGAATTGATGGCCTAAATAACAATTCAACTGAGAATGCGTTAAGAGAAAGACCCTCGGAAGGAAATAATTATGAGGCAACATTAGCTAATAAATCAACTTCTGAATTACTTGACCTAGGAATGGAATTTATGTTAAAAGAGAGAAATTTATGTATAAAGGTCCATACCTCGGTTTCGTAGTTTTTCAGATGAGGTGATAAACAATGAATGGCATTTTTTACCTACTTGACTACGATTTCAGAGTCACCGAATACTACCAAGTTTTGCACATCAAGATCCAATGCCTCCTTTAGTCCCTGCAGAAGTGCTTCATATTCTATTGTGTTGTTAGTACATTCAAATTCCAATCGACAAGAAATAAATGTTTTATTACCTTTGGGATCGATTAGTACACAACTAGCGCATGCCCCTTCCCGAGATTTAGATCCATCAAATTATAATGACTAGATTTCTTCGTCATCAGCATTGTTTGGTTTACTTTTTAGAGTTGTCAACTGGTATAGGCCGATATTTCAGATCATTTTTCTAGGTTGGTGATAGAGGATATGTCAGTCATGAAATTTCCAAAAACATTATACATTCCCTGTGCCTCAATTGTATTTCCAGCAGTAGTAAAAGGTTGTTAAGAACCAAATATCAATATAGCATAGAAAAACCTTAGAATAAGTACTCAACACCTTGAAAAGGAGAGATTTTCAGGTAATAAGCCTCTTTGAGGGGGAAGCCTTCTTATACCCCACATAAATGTCCAAATACAAGATGATTCCAAATGAAAATGTCTCCTTGGTATATATAGGAGACTAGGAGGTGCAATTACAACTAATGGACTCAAGCCGACATAAATAAAATAACATTACTAATGTAATATGCCCCAATTAAGGGGTAATGAGCCACTATTTAGGGCTTAACAAAGGCTCATTGGGATCATTTAAATCTGTAACACTGTACTTGAGGTAACGTTCTTTGTTTATCATGATCTTGTTAGGTTGTCCATTCTCTGGAAACCATAGATGAGACCAATCTGTAGAAAAATAACCATGTAACTGCTCTGACCAATATCTACTAAAAAATAAACCATAAACTTCTGGAATGTCAACAACAATTATATCAACTACTTGGTGGACTTTTGGGTTAGATGAAAACCTTATCAATACATTTTTAAGTTCACCAATGACCTTGACATTAGTTCAGTCTAACTGAATGATCTTAAAATAAGAAGGTTTTACTTCAACATTAATTTTCTGACACACAAATAGAGGCATTACATTCGATGAGGCACCTAAATCAATCATGCAGTTGTGTACATTTCTATTGAAATTTTTGAAAGTTAACAAAAAAGGAGGTACATTTTTTCGTGATGAGACGGCACAATTCTGTTGATTTTTTTATGGTTGTACTTGAAATAGTCTTATCTAAATTTCCTACAATTTTCTATGATATGTCCCTTTTATCCTTATTTTCAGATGATTTTTTACTGGAGACATCTTTTGTTTTATTTGGGTCATTTTTTGTTGATTTCTTGCTCATAGAGTCATTCTTTTTTTTAATTCTCAGCTATACTTTAGAGCATTTTCTGTAGAATAAGAGGGAATTTAAGTAATTCAAAAACTGATATGTTTTCCCTTAATTTTTTAAGATATTCAACCAAATCATATTCTAAAACTGGGGCAACGGGGTTTTGTTTAGTTTCAATTTTTTTTTCCTGATTGGAAACCATATTCCTACTTGTTTCGGGTGGAAGTTTGTTTTGTACTTTACTTTTAGTGTTATAAGGATGGACAGTTTCAAAATTTGCTTGAAAGATGTTGTTCGACAAATGTTTGAAAATAAGAGGATATGAGTCCTCCTCATCAAGTTTTTCCTCTTCACCTGTGTAATATTGATTTTGAGGAGGTACAGAAACAACGTTATCATGTGCTTCCAGTATTGCTTGCAAAGCGTATTGTAGTCCTTCAAAGTTCAGACCTTTTGTGGTCAGGTTTGAATGGTTTGGAGGAAAAAATTTCCTGAAAGGTGGTCTAAAACTTCCTTTACTTGTAGATGCCTCCTTAGCAGATCTTTTTAAGTCTACAACTTGATTGGATAATTTCTGGAAAGCTTTCTGCAAACTTTCCAAGTCTAATGTCTATTGTTGTTTTTTACTTTGAGGAGGTCTAGTGATAATTTCTATTTTCTTTTTATAAGAGCAAGTTGTTTCAGCCTCACTATTTAAACTATCTTTTAAACTCAGAATGTCCTTCTCGATAAGGACTACCTCCTCAAAGGCTTCTAGTAATGTGTTATTTTTGGACCTTTTAACCCATATAGCTATATTGTTATGTAGGGCCTTAGTATAGTATGCAATAGTCAAGTTTTCTGGAGGCAACGAATCTACAAGGATTTTGTTTTTTAACGTAAGGAATCTCTGGTTAAAATCCTTAAATTTTTCTTTAGGGTTCATTTTCATACTAGAAAGCTCCATTACTAGAACTTCTAGAGATTTATCATCTCCAAATTTTTCTAGAAAGAAGGTTTCAAACTTATCCCAAGAGATGATGGTTTGAGGTTGTTGCACAAAATACCAGGTTGAGGCATTACCCTCAAAATTGTAAAGGAATAACATGCACACGACATCCTCGTGTTCGACGCTCCAAAGCCTAATAGCTAACATGAATTCTTTGATTTGTGATCCTCAGCTGATTGCTTTGAATCTAGGTCGAATTTGGGTAGCCACTTTTCCATATGTTTAGGTAATGGGTGTTTGGGTCCAGATACTACCACGACATCTTGATCGAGCCAAGGTCTAGCGGGATTATTTTGGTTTTCCAAGGGAGTTGGTGGAGATGAAGTTTGATGTTGTTCAAACGAAGAACTTCCTTCATCCAAGGATCCCTCTCTTGAAGAGGGTGGAGAATAACCAAGTGGGGATGGTGGGAGACTAGATCCCCCAACACCTAGGATTAGTGCTTCATAAGGATCGATGATATTACCGCCTAACATGTTATTGGACAGACCAGTGTTAAGAGGTTTTTCTTGCAGATTGGAGAAATCAAGGGGATGATTTAGATGTCTATCGGGTTGTTTGATTCGAGACAAAGAACTTTGAGTTCTCAAAATCGACTCATGAACAATTTCCTGTACATCAATCACTTGAGGAACTAGTGTCACTGGATCGACGGGAATGTCAAGAGTAGTTTCTAAGGTAGTAGTTGGGTCAAGTATAACATTAGGGTCTGAGCGACTATGCATCATGATAGGAGAATGATTATTTGGGGGATTCCTACAGCCTCCTCGTCTCATCAATGAATGTCAGGCCCTCCTTCTAGCACCATTTGTTGATGGGCGTTTGTGGCACACCATAAATGAGAAGGGAAGATTCGGACCGGAGCTGTCTATTTAACCCAAGTCGTTTGGGGTAATCTACCCTAACAGGTTTTATGGCTCTGTTAGCCAACTAGGATTCTAAACTAACTAAAAGGTACAATTCTATCGATCAACACATTAATACGATTTCTTAACTAATAATAGTATTATATACATTATATAGATACAATTACAAGGTTTAAATAAAGCCTCGTGAAAATTATTGTTTTCAATTAATGGATTAAAACAAGATGAAAAATAAAGGGAACAGTTTTTATACTATAAATGACGAAACAATAAACAATGAGTGAATAAGATTATAAATGATATAACTTTAATGGACAAATCATTTAACGTTTAAATGATGTCATCATTATTCATTCGCAAATCAACAAATGAAATAAAATATAAACTAACTAACCTGACATTGATCAGTAGTACTAAGCTATATTCGTCTTTTTGTATTTGTATAAGCTCCACTTAACCTATGTCAATTATAAATCTATGACAAAATCAAGAATGATACTTCCTGAAACAACACAAAGAAGTCTTTTAAATTTCCGGAACCAGTCTATGATGACATAAAGACAAATAGATTTTATCTCATGTGACTTTAAACTGTCCAATAACTGAAAATGAAAGAAACTCCAACTCTCAACAAATGGTATTACCAACTATCTAACATTAGATGTAAACTCAAAATGTACAGATAGACGATCGGTCATAGATATCAATAGAACCAAAATATAATGAACCACGTAAAGAAAAACATAACATGAAAAGTTATATGTAGAATAGTCTAAAGCTAGTTCAATACAAATAAAATTTCACATCCAGAAATTATATGAGAAACAATGATAAGATTGCATAGTCTACAAAAGAACGAAAGCCAAATAGTAAAGTGTATCTCATATAGTTTCAAAAAAATAAGTCCATCATCTGGTCCAAGAGGAATTTCCCATATCATTGGGAAAGCATTGTTATTTAAACAAGTTCCTAGTATGTTCCTCATATCATGCAAGATAGAGACAAATCTTCTTTAAAAAGATTTTACTAAAACAAAATAACCATAAAGATAATGTTGTTGAAATATTATAATCCAAAATAGTTACATCATTAAAACATTGTTTTTTCAAAAACGAAATTTACAAATCCATTATATGCCCAACTTTTGACTCATTATATTAATCGTTGCACATTAACCTATTGTTCACCTGAGACAAAGAAAATGAAATCTAAATTAGACAATAATCAAATAAATAATTTAAAATACAAGCTACAGAATCTTCTATTCTATAGCTGGTCTAAATAAAAACAAAATCAAAATGAATTTGTTTATTATCCAAGCAAAATCCAATCGTGAATTACAAGAAAACTATTTACCAATTAGAAATTTGAAAGAGAAACATCAGACAGATCTGAATTTTATAATAACATTGAAACTGGTGGACTTTTTTATAATTACATCTCCCGATTTCTTGAAACGTTTTTTGGATCTGTGTGAATTCGATCGAATGCAAACTATGAGATCATTGTGTTCCTTTTCAAGAACTGAGTTATGAGTGATCACTTGATTCAACTGATCCTATAAGTAAGGGATGTCTTGATAATATCTTTGGATCCAGTCAAAACAACTTTCACAATACACCAATTCTAGATTCGGTAATTGATGAGTTTGATCTGTAGCAAGAGGTTCAACCTATTCCATAATCCCTTTGAGATCATACTGAATACCCAAGAAACCTTCTTTTTCCTTTAAAAAAGGAGGAAAATTGGACACAAAATAGTATGGGGGTAAATCAGCGTTGGTATCATCAACAGAGATCCAGTCTTCGACATCAATAATAGGGATAAGTTTTTTGCGATTGTGATGTTGATTCCTGACCATTCTGGAAAGGATTTGGTCGGATCTTTTGTTCCTGAAATCAATATATGGAACCCTCTATGTTTTATGTCTTCCCTATTTCTTGGTTTTAATTTCATTCATATCAACCACATCTTGCCCAGGATTAGGAATAACAAGGACCTTTCCCTTCAATTTATCCACCACATCTTCTAAGGATTTTTTTTAGGAAAGAAATCACACCTATGGTGTGTGCCTCTGGGCGATTTATGAAAAACAATAGGGGTTTTGGTAAATGACACAGGGTCTTCTTGCAATTTGACATGGAGGCCTCGCAGAGAATGAGTCGATGGGTAAGGGCTAGTGGGTTCGTCACAATGCAAGGGTGAGTCGATTATGGTTTCAAGTGTGAGTGGAGAGAAACCATTCCTATCCACGAAGTCTTTTCATTTATCCCCAACCTTTGACAATTGGGAAATGGCCAATATTCGAATTAGACCATGATGAAAGAGACTGGACTGTGCATTAGGGTTTTGCCTCTAGTAAAATCTTGCCATCTTTTGGAGGCTTTTAAACAGGTAGAACGACATGTTTAAACCAAACCCTAAGAAAACCATAAATAGACGAATATGAAACATGAATACTAATCCATATCGTCCATCAAGAGTGACGAATTGCTTGATTATTAATAGTAAACCATGCCATCGAGTTTTAAACAAAATTATGGGTGTACCTTTGACATCATAGTGTGAATTCTTGGAAACCATTAACATGTGCCAAGGGATACCTTCGAATTTGAGATTCTTGAACCAGCGATCTCATTCTTGGGAAAATCTTGTGGCTTCTACAATCGATTCCTCGCTGACTTGCAACTGTAAATCGCCTATTTTGGCCCTAGTACCATTGAAAGTCTGTGAAAAATATTGAGCGACTTCGAGGTTAAAACCCTCGAATGACTGTATGAACTTAACCCACCCAAAGACTGTGAGATCATCCATAGCATCATCGTGGGAGAGCAATTATTGTGAGCCATTTGGCTCTATCCTTACCACAGGGGCCATGGGCTTGGTCATGATATACCAATAGGTGTAGCAAAGAGAGGTTTTTGTTTGAAACCACCCGATATGAATGATAAGTTCTTCAATTTTGGAGGTGACCCGATAACTAAGGCTTCGAGAGAAGGCCACCATAACCACCACTCAAGTTTTTGATTGAATGTTGAACCAGAGGACATGTGTAATTGAAAACCACCTCCTCTATTGACAACCTAACTCAAAAAATGAAGCACCACCACCGAGGCAATGAATGTGATATTAAGCCAGCAGGACAAGGGAGTAATTGTTTCAGAGCATGGCTGACAGTCATGTACAACAACGATTAAAATGCGATATGACAATAGGGGATAGCGCTCATATTTCAAAGTTATATCAAAATTTTAGTTTCATGAGCGATTATGGAGGTGGTAGGTGATAATCAAAACTCCAAATGAATAAAACAACTAAGGCATACCCCAAAGGTGATCAACTCGTATGCTAATGGTAAAGAAACAATTCACAAAATGATAAACTCAATACCCTTTAAGGTTCTTAAGATCATTAGGTGTTTTTAGGTACTCATCCAATTTCACAAAGAGAAGCTTTAGAATCTGTATGATGTGTTTAGATCAAGCTTATTTCAATTTCATGCTTAAACAGTCATGAAATTGAACAAGAATAAACGTGAGATTTATTGAAAGAAATGAACTCAAAAACACACAACCAATCAAGTGATTTTTTCAAAACAATAATCATAAATGAAGTCTTTGCAGACACAAAGAGGCAGCTATTAAAATTTTTATTTCATTAAAACTATATTTTAAATATCAATGAAAATGACATGAATATTTGGCTTCCAACATGATGGTATGGGAAGAAGCCTTCAGTTGGCCACCTCTGTGTGTTTGGATGTGTTTCCTAGGCTCAAATCCCTGATGATTGCAGAAAGAGCCATGAATGTGATGGGATACTCTAAAGAGTTGAAATCTTATAGACCATTTGATCCTTTCAAGTGAAAAATCATTATCAGATGAAATGTACAATTTGATGACAATTCTTCTGGCATTAAGTTGACTTTTGGCTATGTGTTTCACTATAGCACTGGACCATTGGTGAGGTCATGCAAGAAACAAAAGGTAGTCCCTTTGTTGACTACAAAATAAAAGTATCATGGCATCGTTCAAGTAGGTACTAAAGAAGTATCGATTCGCCAAATTTTGGGAGAACTTGGCCTTCCTATTGATACCTCGACTACAATCTACAGTGATAACCAGAGTGTTATATAGTTTGTTGACAATTTTGTTGCCAACAATAATATGAAGCACGTTGAGATCCATGCTCACTATTTGAGACAATTGGTTCATGAGAACATTGTCTCTCTTTAGTATTGTATAAAAGATGCTCAGTTCATTGATATCTTCACTAAACCTTTAGTTGAATCCAAATTTATCAAGCTCCAAATGATGCTTGGGCTTCAGGAAGCCACAATTATGGGGGGGTTTCATAATGAGGTAATTTCACCTCCTGAATCTCCAAAGATGTGTGTTAATGGAGGGTTTTCAGAACATCAAGCATTGATGGTTCATCACACATATCCTTGGTTCAGTCAGTCGAGAGGTCAACCAACATCTAGATACGGTCATTCGCATGATCAGCCAACACACTACACCATCTAGTCAAGTATTTGACATGCTTGTCGATAAAAAAAGTCAACCAATAGTTGAAGATAGTCAGGTGTTGGATCAACCAGCCCAACTTTTGAGTGTGAGTTAGACACATAGGTGGTCAGGTTGAGCATCCTAGTTGAGTCGACTCAACAGAGAGGATTTGGTGGACTCGACTCAAATAGTCGATGGTTACATGTGGACAATATCTTCCAGATTCTATGGAAGTTGGTTATATCTTGAGACTATAAAAAGTAGACATCTTTAGTCATTATCATCATGGTGATCATGCGGATCAAGATGTGCAACATGCACTGTGATTCTTTGATCACAGTGCACCATGCTTAAGTGTCGTAACGGTGTCTTTAGACACCACCCTTTATCTTCAAAAAAAAATGGTTCCTCTTCAAGTATCTATAGTATTATGTCCTCTATTTCATGTCGTGTTCCACCCTATTCCACAACATGATCCATAAAAATGAAAACAATTTATATCCCATTTATGTCTTTCAATACAAATAAGGGAATCAATATTGTCAATTTATTTTTCTTCATTCTCTTCATCAAATGAGGATTCCTCCATTATATTTTCCTATTCCAAGTCAATAAAAGATGTCTCCTAAGAATCCAAAGATTGGAAAGGATAATAATACATCAAACCTTGGATTTCATGTGGAAAAGAACTGACGGATGCTTGAATGATTTTTTCATCAAGGTCCTCTTCATATACCTATTCTTCAAATATATCTTGATTTCGAATGGGAGTATGAGCATGTTCTTCATCACCATTTTATTCTTGAGGATTTGCAACAAAATGTTCAATGAAAGCATCAACTTCAAGAGAAAGATAAGGTTCTTCTTCATGATTTTCTTCAATAAGATCGTCTATGTCATTAACGTTATGAATTTTCTTGACATATCGGATATGGGGCACATGTTCCTCATCCTTTTCCTATTCTAAAATGCTATGCAACAAAGGCTCATGGGAGGGTGGAGAGGGATGAGCCTCTTCAAATAATTCATCACCATGCTTCGGCAGAGAAGGCTTGACATATTTTATTCTAACATAATTGCACAAGAAAATGCATGCATCCCCTCTTTCATTTATTTCCGCAAGAATATCAGCACATCAATAAATACACGAGAATATTCAACTTCTTCATAACCATAGATCCAACACTTTTGAAAAAAATTTAGCAACTGCAGAAATGATTTTATCTCTTTCGGATTTAACTAAAATTCCAACCCCATGCATCTTCTCCTTGCATTGAATATGAAAATGTTTTCATAAAGAGATCCTCATAGAGAATGTTAGTATTTACCACATAATTCATAAAACATTCAAGGTGGTCTGAAGCCAACCAAGGGTTTCCATCAAATTTTGGGACATGGGTAAATATATCAATAGAACACATATGTGGACATATTGAAACATATGATAAATCAATTGGAAAAAATACATTGGAAAAAACATGTTCCTTGTTAGAATCCATATTTCAAACACAGAGTGATGATTCATTAAGATAAAAATATTTGCATACAAATACCAAAGATGTGGAGTCGCCAATATACATTCAAATGAAAAACTTTCTTTGTGGGAATTACCTCTTGCAATGTACCTTTTTTATATTTTCTTTGAGTGGAGTAACCAAATGAGACAATCAAGGTTAGTGTTCAAAACAATCTAAAAATATATACAAATAGGATAACTTACCCAACACCTAGTGGGATGATGTCGTAAAGAGCCAAGAAACGAACCAACAAAGACATCCTTGGCAATAGAGACAACAAATGTTACCACCCAAGATAGCATCCCTTGAGGGGATGATATGGGGATAGCACACCATGAGAAATGCACCAATGTCACCTTATTATGGTCTCCCTATCACTTTAGGCCAGCACCTAGAGACCAAGGGGGGTATCCCAAATCCTTTCAACTACACACCTCAATACACATTAGATAGACCAATGCTTTAGTATCCAAATTCCTTAAGAATGTTCAACCAAGTATTATGGAAAAAAAAATACAATATAAAGAGCGTTAGGAGATACTTGTAAGAGTGTTGATATCTGATATAAATATTCTACAATAGAAAATACAAACCAACACTAAATAAATCAATCTTAGGGTGAAGAAAATGGTGTTTCTCATCTCTAATGAGTGAGACTACACTATACAAAACAAGTATAAAGTTTATGCCTGAATTATAATTTGTATAATGGATGTAAATGGACAATATGGCTTCTTTACTGAATTTCCATAATCTTATTTATGACAGAAAACGCACAAAAAATTAGTTTTTGACCATGAAAAGTGACCTAAGAGTGATTTGAAACACTTGGGATGAAAATTCTTGGGAACTTCTTGTTGGGAAAATGATATATCAGTGTAAAAAAATACCAACAACAAACTAATTCAAGTAAAATTTATATTTATCCAAGCAATTACTTCAAACTTGCAAAAATAGTGGTGAATCCCCCTAGGGTTTCACCAAAAAATATCCAAAATGAAATATAACAACAATGAACCACTTTGGAGATGTTTTTCACCATTAGAATATGTTATATAAACTTAATAAACAATTCCAATGTGAAATATGAACTAGGGTAGGGTTAGATATCACCTTTTATGGTCAAACCCTAGTTCTAGGGTATCACCAATTTTGATTTCTATTGCTATAATTAATTTCTATAATTAGTTAACCATTAAAATCAGCCACACAACATTAAATTTAACCTTGAAGCACAATTCCAATAGGGACGATTTGTATTTTTAGGGTTAAAATTTAAAAATTAAGCATAAACCTATGGATAAAAGTGTCTAGAAAATAAATGTAAACCATTAACTTTTCACTAGACAATGAAATAAATCTTTTTGATGGTTTATATATTTTATATTTTTTTTGTATTTTTGTGTTATAAATAAATAATTGAAAAAAGGGGGTTTTGGTTGGTGAATGTTGGGAGTTAGGGCTTAGCCTTATCACAATTAGGGATTTATGGGGTCAAGAAGCATGCCCCTCTAAAAATTGGTTATCAACGTTTATGGATTAGAACTAGATACTAGGGCCATGAGACTATTAGTCTCTTTATAATCAAGACAAACCATGAAACCAAGGCCCTATAAGAAGGGTTTCCCCAAGGGAATAGCCTTCACCAACAAGATCAACAAAAGACTTGGAAAGAATATTTGAAACCCTTGCCAAAGAGAATAAAACTAATCAAGAAAAGAGACAAGAAATTACCAAATCGTTTTAGGGAAGAAGGAAGAGATACAAACCCTGGACATCCTCCCTCCAGGTAGTTGATAACTCCTCAATGGATCAATATTTCTAGTTTATGTAAAATATTTATCCTTCACAATAGTCTTCAAAAAATATTCCTAGAAGAATAACCAAGAAATATAGAGCATCCAAGAATTAACACAAAGTAAAGATTTTTTATTAAATGGCTCTAATAATGATCTCCAACAATTCACAACACAACAAAAATGAGTGAGATGAGTGCCTTTATTTATTGACGAGGCTCTCAAATTGTCCCCACTCTTTATTCCCTAAATTTAGGCCAAGGAATAAAATAAAATGACCCGACATCCACACAAATCGAAGACTAAGTCGAAAAGTACAATTAAATGATGCTTTACATGTTTAAAATCCACACAATGGGGACGACTTCAATAAAATATGCTCCAAAAATGATCAAATAATGTCCAAAAATACTTGAAATATGTCTCCAAAGTTAGAACATGTCCATACCTAAGGTCAAGGAACTTCCACGAAGCATGAGAGTGACCCTCCAAGTCAAAAAATGGGCCATAAAACCCCCAATAACAAAAATGACGTCAAGCTTCTAAGAGGGTTGATTTGGATATTTTGGTACAATGTTCCACTTGAAAAAGGTTTGGGGGACCTCAAAACATGGAAAGTAATATTCCTTGGCCATTACGTCTTCAACATCCACCTCAAATGTAGGGAGGAACTCACCCCAAACCCCAAAAAAGGGTCCTAAAGTGGACGCCTTCTTCAAATTTTTGCAATAGTAGTGAAGGGGTGATCATAAAGTGCATCCACATCAAAGGGTAAGGGCCAAGGGATCCCCATTAAGTGCCAAGTCACATAAATTACCTCCACAACATCAAATCATGCTCCAAAAATCCCCACGTCTATCACAAAGTACCCCTAAGAGAGGTCGGCCCCCTTTAGTGAGAAAAAGGTGTGAAAAAAGGTGGAAAAATAGGGGGACATTCAAGCATATAACAGATGTTAAGTGTAGATGGAATCCATGTGAGTGTAAATATCTCACCCGTGCCTAAGAAAGTATGACCAATGCCTCAAAATATATTTTATGCATGTAACACTACCTAAAAAATGTGCAACTAGACAATCATGTGCAGAATAGCCTCTGAAGGCCCAAGTGTGGTACATACATAAGAAAGAGAGGGTCCACATGGCTAAGGTGTGCTAAACCATGTGTATAACAACCCTTACAAATCATAATCACATTTTACAAAGAAAATAATAATAAATGAATAGCTAGAGGCCTCGTAAATCATGTATCCTAGTAGATCCACCTTAGAATTATTGCGTACCTACCTAGGACATAAATTCCCAACATCGGAGGAAGTTACCACCTTGGTCGGAGAAATCAAACCAAGCACCCTAAGAATGGGGAATAAAAGGATATGTCATGACCGTCCACCTGAGGGGATCTAGGTAACCTCTAACCAACACCTTGTACATCAAAAAACATCCCATCATGGTCACATACAAAGAAGTCATCACACATTGTCACATCAGAGTGGTCACATATTGTGAAAAAATATAGGGTACACTACAAAGAATCTGAGGTGTAACATGGTGCTCTAGGAAATGGATGAATACTTCTTCATTTACCTTAGTCAGCAGTATTGCTTTAGTTCATCATGTGAAATAATTTGTGGCAATCATGATGTATTTTTGTTGCATGGAGGAGTTTGGGTTGATTTCACCAATGATATACAAACTACATTTCTTGAAAGGTTCTTTGATCGGCATAGGTTGTAGAGGAAAAACAATTTTCTTCTCCCTTCTAGCACACTTTTGACATATCTTGTATTTTTTAGCATATGCAAGTGCATCTTTGAACATCGTTGGCCAGTAATAACCATATCTCAAGGTCTTGTGAGCTGTTATTTTACCAACAAAATTTCCTCTAGTTGGTCTGTCATGTATTTTTATGAGGAATTTATTAGAATTGTGTTTCTCAAGACATCTGAGAAATACACCATTGTAATTTTTTTTAAACAAGACATCATTGATTAGCTAGTACTGAGATTACCTAATAATTAGTGGTCTCTTTTCTTTTGAATTGAGATGGCTAGGAGGAGTACCTTGATGTAGATATTGTTTCAACTCATTTTACCAAGATTCTATGTCAATGGGAACATACAAAATTTCTTGAGTGTAGAGTGTTGGGCTTGAGATATGATCACTTTTATGACGGGTATTATGCACTTTTTCCACATGTACATATGTGTTTTTCATCCTTTGAAGGAGCTTTTTGAAGAATTTTATGATAAAACGGTATGATCGACATAAGGTACGTATGATTCATGTTTAATGATTGTATCGAGCATAATTTATCATGTTTTCACACTTCCAAGGATCTGATTCACATTTTTTTATGTTACATGGTGAAAATGCACTACGTTTCTACTTCCGGCACTCATTCCAACACTTGTTTTGGTACCTGATCCGGCACTCCTTCCAGAACTACGTATTGCACAAAAACAGAGGGCGACTTGGCGGTTATGGTATTGGCGACCAGTGATGGGTGAATCAGGAACATGGGTTTTGTTCATCCTTATCCCCTCCAGCTATTGAACTCTTGACAACTTGATTTTGGGTTGTTATGGTGGGTGATTATTGGTTTGCTCTGTTTCGACAGTTAGGGCACCATTAACGAAATTTGTCAATTTTAGAAGTGGTTTGAACCTCCCGTGATCGACCACTTGGTCTGTAAACATTATAAATACCACTGTGGTGGTCAGATAATTGTTAAGTAGTAGAAGAAGTCATGTGTTAGAGACAAAATCGATTTTGGCTCTGTTTTTGCATTTTTCTATTGTCAAGATTGTATAAAACTGTGTTTCTACGTTTTAATGGTGAATTCCTTTTGTTGAGCTCATGGTATGCTTTTAGGGAGTGACCATGACTTACTAGGGGCCCACCAGCAGCCTAGTAACTCTTCTTTAGTTTATTTATGCATTTTTATAGTTTAGTTGTCTCTCTTTATTTCTTGTACATGCATTTTTATTACGTTAATTAGTTTGTTGTTATAATTTAATTGTTTTGACTCTCTTTTGTAGGTAAGTATGATGAATTGTGTTAGCATGCATTAATCTTGTAGTTAAGAATGGATCTGCAAGTCCCTAGACTAACCCCATGTGTAGTTAGATATTAGATTATGTTTTCATTTATAATTTTGGAATCAAGTTTAAAACAAAGTTTTAATTATACTAGAACAGAGTTTTTATTCGGGTTCTCTTTGACAAGGATTTGATGGATGGATAGAGTTAATTTCAGTTTTTAATCATAGCTTGCTTATTTTATTTTTATGTAGAATTGGCTTAGCTAGTTGTTAGTTAATATAATTGTTAGTTTACTTTTAATTTATGTTTTTAATCATTTCTTTATTGCAGTTTGAATTGTCAGAATAGATGTAGTATAGTTTCATTTATGTAATTTCCTTTTCTAGAATTAGATTGTAGTTATATTTCTTAGTTAATGGTTGAATCTAGTTTTGCTCACATAGTGTAGAAGTATAATGATGATCTCGTTATGGTTTTCATGGTTTATACATGAATATGCAGGGTATTTAACATTGTTTTGTCATGGCTAAACTCTCATTGGATTGTTTAATCCATACCTTTCACTTTTCCATTGAGATTAGTGTTGAGCTTATACCACTAGAATTGTCCTTTGTTGTCAAGTGCCATTGAGATATCATCTGACACCAAATACATTCACACAACCACCAGCATTATATTTGAATTGTCATAGGTTGAAATATATTTTTCCTATTTTCGTAGATTAAAGATAGTTTCTTGCTTTCATAGATTAGAAGAGATAGTTTTCCTGCTTTCATAGATTAGAAGAGATAGTTTTCCTGCTTTCATAGATATAGTTTATTGCTTTCATAGATTAGAATAATTTTTTATTGTTGTTGTAGGATAGATAGACTTTGCTTTGATAGATTAGATGGTAGTTTGCTTATTATAGATTAAGCATTAGTTGGTAGTTCTTCTTGTTTTCAATAAAATGGATTTCCTTTCATGCATTAGAAATAGTTTTGCATTGAGCATTTAGTCCAGTTGCCTCTTAAATTTCCTTTCATGCATTAGAAATAGTTTTTCATTGAGCATTTAGTCCACTTGCCTCTTAGGCTAGATAGTTGTTCAATGAGAAGTTTTAATTTGATTTCTTGTAGTAGTTAGTTGTTTTTGCTTACTTGTCTATTTGCTTTAGTAGGTTAGTTAGTTGTCTTTTCTTATTTGTCTATTGATTTAGTAGGTTAGATAGTTGTCTTTGCTTACTTGTTTACTTGCTTTAGTAGGTTAGATTGTTGTCTTTTATTACTTGTTTACTTTCTTTAGTAGGTTAGTTAGGTGTCTTTGCTTGCTTGTTTATTTATTTGCTTTCATAGGGTAGTTACTCATTGAATATAGGTTGGCAAGTTAAATAAGTTTGCTTTTATCATTTGCTTATTGTTATGCTTAAGGTAGTTTTCTTATTGCTTATTGTTGAACTAGTTTTCTTTACATAGGGTTTTACTTTCTTTCTTAGGAACTATCCATCAATCCTTGGCCCAAAAGTACTTAGGTTCCCTAGTTTCAAGTTGCTCAGTAGGATTTACTCATTAGATAGTTTTGCTTGAGTAGATTAGCCTTAGATAGCTACCTTCATTAGTTAGACTATACTCCTACTAGCCCTTCTACCTTTGGCATATATTAGTTTACTTACCCTGGGTTGACAATTTAATTGAGGGTTTTTAGTGTGTTTTTAGTACATATAGAATACCGATCATTTTTGGCGCCATTGCCGGGGAGTTGTCTCAAGGTAAGAAGTAGTTAGGAAATAGATCATTCTTAGACCTTAGAATTAGATTGGTGGTGGGGGAACTTTAAGACGAGAGGTAAGAACCTGCACATATGTTATTGCAGGCTCCCCCAAATCCAATGGTAGTTTTTATTTTTGTTTTTGTTTACTTTCATAAATAGGCCTAGAAACCAAATGGTAGTGTTTTGTTTTTTCTTTCTTTCATGAATAGACCTAGAGACCTAAAAGGTAGATACATTAAATCTAAATCAGACCTTTCAACCAAGGTTCCTTCCGATATTTTTGGGGGAAGGGACGTTTCACTCATAAAATCCACAGACTGATACCGAAAAACAGGAGTTAGCTCAACCCAAAGAGATAAAATTGTCTCTGAAGAGACTAAGACATGGAGCACTAGAAAACAAAAAATTGAAGAACCAATAATAGTGGGATAGGAGGCAAGACCACTCGAGCATTCCACAGAACCAAACAATACAACCTTTGTTTTCTTACCACCATCAGGAGATCCTAACCTTCTGGACATCATCTTTGTGTGAACCAAGTTTTATCAAATGGAAAGATGAACTCAGAAGCAACTTTTAGCCTAATGGAACTTTCTCAAATCCTAGCAATAGTTGGGATCTCTTCTTCTAAAGAAGAACACATCTTGACAATAGCCAAGAACTTGAATACCTTTCCAGAAATATTAGAAGAATCAAGGTCCTATGAGCTACAAAATGATTTTCCTTTCCAAAATATGAAGGAAACTGAGAAATTATGGACTACACCTAGTGGAGAGCAATCATTAAGTCCTGATATTGAGGATTTCTCAACATCCATCTCAGCAGATCCTTTATGTACTTCAGAAATCAAACATCCAGAAGAAAAGGATCCACATAACATGATGAAGTAGAGCATAGAAATTATTGTTGATGAACATCAAGATTACATTGAAATTTGGTTTCAAGAGGTCATCAGGCCACAATACTATTCTCTTATTCAACACCTTCTAATGCCCAAACAAGTAGGTTGGTTGGTTCTTCATATCTAGGTAATCACTGCGGTAAATTTTTCATACATGGATATGAGTATGTTTCTTATCTTGCTCTGCACGTGGTTACATTGGCAGAGTTCTTACACTTGAATAAATATTTTCCCTTTCTTTTTAGGTAGGGTAGGATAGTAAATAAAAGTTGCATGTTGTTAGTTTAGCTTAGAGTCTAATGCAACCTCATTTTACATTTTCTTTTAATAAAATAACTATGAGATACATGTTCTAGTGACTTGATCTCATTAGTCTTTGATATTTTAGAGTGTGTTTTTTTTCTAGAGACTTATGTAGGTATTTATTTCACCAGGAGTAGACAGTTTCAAGGAAATATAAAAGAAGGTTTCGTCTTCGAAACATTGATATACTTGAACCTTGTTGTCTGCTAAGCATCAAATGAATAATGACTTGTTGTAGTTATCCATGTTGTTTCAAATATTTTCATCTTCTTGTTCTTAAGGTATTTTAAAAAGAAGTTGCTCTTGAAAATCTTCACCACTATATAAGGAAGTGATACTATAACCATCAAGATTAGAGGTCTCTCATATAGTTTTCCCAAGAAACCTGAGTAAGTGAGTAAAGTATCTTTATTAAAGAGTAACAAGGAGATCTGATCAGTGGTTAGTCATGGAAATATCACAATAACTTACAAAAGAAGAAAGTGAGTTGAGCCTAGAGATACCTTTCTGTTCTTTCTCAATGGTACCATCCACTACACACTAAATAGCTTGAATATGTCATATCTTTAGATAGGCCATGTCCACTTAAGTACCCCTTACATCAGGACAATCACTAAGGAATATAACGGAAAGTCATCCTTTAACATAAATACCATCCCAATGTCAAAAAAAAAAAAAAAAATTGTTTTCAGAGTTGTTCCCCCATTCTCTTGCATAAAGCAATCTTATACTAAAATCTTAAAAGATGGAGGGCCAGTCTCTGAGGGTGTAAGAGGATAACCCGTCAGGATACTCAACAGGTATGATGGTAGTGGGTACTAGCCTATGGTATGACTAGTTAAACCCGTCGGAGTACTGAACAATCTTGCTGGCAGCGGGGCATTCTACCTAGCAAGGATGATAATCTGAAAAAAAACAAATAATAAATTTAAACTTGTCCTGATGTACGGCATTACTTGTAGACAAAGCTGACATGAAATATGTATGGTTAAGCTAAGGTTAATGAACTCCATAAACTTTCCATTGGGAACTAACTTTGAGACTATCTTGAAACTCTCTTGCCTACCTCTTCTTATCTATATACAGGATCTCTTATCCTATAGGTGGGGCCATGTTTTAACCATCTCATCAGACCAATCTATGAAATTTATCTTTACACTTTACAAAATGTAAATCTTCGGCTATGGGGAGAACTGACTGGTTTCCTATACTTTTGATTGTGAGGTGTCACAATACTTAGGTGTGGGAGAGGGGTTCATGAGTTGACAAATGATAACATTGCCTACAAGAAGTAAATATTTGTAAAATTTTGTATTATTTTCATGATACAGGTTATTACATCAGCAATCATTTTATTTTGAAGTGCTAAACTCCTGTGTGCTATAAATTGTTGTATATTTCCTTAACAGAACACTTTGTTGGTTTATTTTTGTTACAAGTTGTTCATTGTAGGTTTGACGTTACATTTTTGTTACAAGTTGTTCATTTTAGGTTTGATATTACATGTTCTATGCAAGTGGATTGAGTGAGCATGGTAGAAAAATAAACAACAATGGAACACTCTTAGCCTGCCTCAACTCTTATTCACTATGTTCATGGCCTCTGAGGAATCAATTACCTCGGCCAAAAAGATCCCAAGAATTGGAGACCGTTGATTTAAACAACACCAATTTCCAAGATCAAGCTATAATAGGGTTTTCAAAACTGAATTTCAGAACATCTCTGGAGCTAAGGGATACTCCAAGGAGTGGATAAAAGAGGAGCTAATCAACCCTCTCATATTCATCACCAGATTGATTACATGTGAAGGTAGATATTCTGTCTTTAAAGCCTGTCAATTTCGATTATTAGCTCACATTCAGTTCAATAAGCCATTGTAACTTTACCTTTTACTTCTTGAAGAGTCTAGAGAAGATGTCTTCCCAAGTGAGGAAGGTTGTAACCAATCCCCAAGAAGCCTATTGCTAATTCATGGCACGAGGTCGTGCCATATCTTCGGTCTGGGGGGAGTTTCCTGAGCTAAAAATTCTAATCATTTCCCATTTGTATAGCAAACCCATGAGAAGAGGAAGTAGGATTTCTGTCAAAATTCTGTCATACTGTCTTTTTACAAAGTCTTGGGATATTATATTAGTAGTTTTTTGTATTGGTATGCTAAATTATATACTGCTGACATCATTGTGTGTGTTATAAGATCCTGTGCGTTTTTATGTTTATGCTATAGAAGACTACTTATACTTACCTACTCTTTGTGACAAATACAGAGCGATAACAACTGCTAAATACTTACTGCCATCTGTATTACAAGCTTATGAAAAGAGGAACAATTGTTTGAATTGTTATAGATCGATGAAAGGAAATAAAAATTCTCTTGTTCACCATACCTACCAGTACAAACCAAGCCTTTTGTTAGCATTTGTTAGTTATGTCAGTCACCAGTGATCAAATTTAGTCTTTCATGTGATTGATAGGGTTACTAGGTCAAATTGTTATATTTTCAAGATAAAATTCTCAAATACAATTTGACATATCTGTTGGTTGTGGAGCCTGATTATCTTCCTGGTTTATAGGTCTTTTACTTTCAGTCGTGTTTATACCCCATGAAGTATTTACACCCCAG
>JZKD02S1626090.1:0-14607 GCA_000966675.3 Picea glauca
TTGAATTATGTTTGTTGTATCTAACAATTATTGTTGTAATCTCAATTATTTTTCATAAATGTCATCAAGGAATTAATGGGCTTCCAAGAGGAATGAAAACATACCCTATACAATTCAGGAGGTTTCCCTAATATGAACACCTACAAATAACTCATTTGTTTGATACAATGCCTATCAGGAAGAATGTAATAGAAACATTATGGAGAATCTTAGATGGAAGGAGTGAAATAGAAAAATTGGAAAAATTTGTAGTGACATTCAGTAATCCAATCATGCAATGATGATCCAGGTGGATATTGGTGGCCACCCACCTATTCCAACTGGATCCTCTTGACATTTTTTAGTTCAACGGGTTCTTCTGTAATTATTTGTAATTGTGGGTTCTACACTTCTATGGATCTATGAATCCCTACACTACTTCTAGGTGGATATTGTTGGCTGCCCACCTAATCGAACTGGATTATTTTTCAATTTTTTCATGTCAGTACATCTTTCTTTACTTACAGGGTTGTTTTGGGCCCCTAAATAGTGTTTTTTTGTCTTTCCATAGTCAAACTATAGATAGAGTCAAATTTTGATGACACAATGTTTAGTTCTCAAAAAGACTTTTCCAACGGGCTATCACACACCTAAAACAGAAGTCTTATGCAAAATTTACGACCTCGAGAAGTTGAGGTACCAACTTACCCATCGAGGCGCACATAATGTTTGGTGTTTCACCTCCTAGGGTTAGGTTTTTGGATGTATAGGGTTTTGGAATTCATGCATAATGTTAAAAAGGCCTCTAGAGCCTCATTGTAATCATTATGCTCAGACGAATGCACATAGCAGCCACATCTCTTCTCATAGATAGCTTACACCATTCAAGCAAGTTGTTTCCAGATCTGCAGTTTTATAGTTTCAACCTATTTCATTTATTCGATAGAAGTTATTGTTCACTGGATATCTATTGTTGTTCTATGCATCTCTGTGTATTTTTATTCATTCTATTAGTCATTTCGTTCTGCTCATATATCTGGATCATATGAAAAATGTGATTAATTCAAATAGTGATGGACATTGAGATAGTATTCCATAGTTATTTACAGAGAAACAAAGAAATGTTGTAAAAGAGGTCATCAAGAAAATTAAATTTCCCATGGGATTTTCTTCAAACATAAATATTGTCTTAACAAATAAAGGTGAATTTGGTGGGGTAAAAACCCATGACTGGCATACCTTCATTAAGGTAAAAAATTTTAAAATTTCTATATTGGTATACATCTTTTTGGTATTTTTTGGTTTACTTTTTTGTTACTAATAATTCTTTTTTTGTTACAGTATGTTCTACCTCTATCTCTTCCAGAAAACTTTGAAAACAACATAAAACAAGTCATATATGATCTTAACAAATACATGAGGTAAGTAATGATTTCTGTCAAAATATTCATTGGAGAACTTGTTCACATGTGTTTTACTTGCAATGTATACGCTTAAAATTGTAGTCATTTGCTTGCATAATGTGTAGGTTGTTTTCATCTAAAGAATTCCATAAATAAGATATAAGGTATTGGAGGAGATAAATTTGTCGCCTAATGTGTGAAATGAAAAAGTACCTACCTTCGACATTTTTCAATGCACAAGAACACTACCTCATACACCAAGTTGAGAGATTGAAATTTGTGGACCTGTACACACAAGGTCAATGTGGATGGTGGAGAGGCATTTGAAATCATTGAAAGCCTCTTTTAGAAAAAGAACACGTCCTAAGGGTTATATGATGGAGGGTTATTTGGTATATCAATCCTTGGTGTATATTAGTCAATATATTCCTAAATTAGCAGCAAATATGAATGTGCCTCTCATTTGGGATGTCAACTCCATCAACAAATTTGAAGGGGAGGTCATGTTGGGGAAAGGTAGAATGAGGAAAGTAAAAGGTAATTAGATCGTAGATATCTACAATACTTTTGTTTATTCATTTTTATCTATATCGTACCTATTTAATTTTTATTCTTCCATCAATTATTAAGCTTTTCCATGGTACCTAATTATTGTTGGACTGTTATTTTTTCATATAGTTGGTCGAAAGTGGAATGCACTAAATTTATACATTACAAAAAATATTGATTGGATGAAGGTATCGATAAAACGATGTATACAATGTTATGGTAGGTTATCATGGGAAGGGGTCACTATATTGGTTAAAGAGGTTCATTGTAATCAAGATACCAATATTACACAAAGGGAAATTGATTTAGCATATGGTTTAAATGATAAACAAGAAATCATATACACCCACATTTTTTACGTATTTTCCATTATATTAATGTATGTTGCATGTTATTTTCTTAAAATATTTACTAATTCTACATGTGTTAATTAATTGACAATGCATTTTTTACATGTTGGGCATAATGCAGTGGAAACACCACAAGGCTATGTGGTGCAATTGTAATATCCCCAAGGACGAGCCCTGTTGTAATCATGTTTATGAATTGTAAATCATGTTTTGTAGGTTGGTGAGACAAGTATTGATAAGTTGGTGAGCTTATGTGTTTATTAGGCTAGAGAGCCTAAGTATTAAGGACAAAATCCTGATTTTGTATATGTAATTATGCAGATCATTAATATAATATATGAACATCACTGCATGCAAACCAACCACGAAGAAAGAGTGACGGGGGACTAAGCTTCCACAAAGAGGGTAAGGAAAAAGGGGCTGGAAGGTTGGAAGAGGGGATAAGCTTAGGGCCTTGAGTCCTTAGGAATAATAATTTATTATTATTCCAAAAGCTATGTGAAATGTGTGTTTTATCGTAAGTTCCTGGAAGGGGGAACATGTGAAAAAGGGAACGCATGTTGATGGAGTGCATGTAGCCTCATGGGTGACATGTGTCGGCCCATGCACATGCAATTTAACCCAAGAATTGAGCCATGATGGGGGTTGGTTCCCCATTCTATCGTGCGTTGTCTGAACTGAGGATCTCTACATCTGAGTTCTGTAAGCCTCACGCAGCTATGAAACCCGAAGCCCGTGATATTTTCTGGAGAAGATGATACACCCTCTTCTCGAAATGTTGAGTATGTGTTTGACCTCTTTGTGAATTGCTTGTCACACATCCTGCAAATGGGTGTTACCTAAACTGTGTTGTGTCTTAGTGTTCTGTTGTTGTTTCCTGTTACCACACCCAATTTTCATGTTGTTGTTGTCACTCATGAGTTAGACAAAAGTTGTTGTTGTTGTTGTTATCTTGAACTTGCGGTAATTGAGTTGAAAATGGATTGAAGAAACAGGTTGTCAGGCTCGTGGTAGAAGAGGCAGGTTGTGAGGCCTGTGAGAAAATCTCTCTAGGTGAGGAAGTCTGTTGGGGAGTGGTTTTCTCCTAGGGAGAGTCCAGCACCAGCTACAGAGCTCTGAGAATTCCTGATCTGGCTTGTTGTCGAGGCCCAGAGGGGAGGTGAAGAACAGATGGATTGTGCTTGTGAAGGTGTATACTCTCGAGCGGTACAGACATGTGGGGAATGAGATTCCATGATTAGTGGGCATAAGAAGGCTTCTGGGGAGAATCCTTCTGATTTCTCTGTGCAATTTTCCTGTAACCTCAGCCTAGTCTAGCATTCCCTTACCTTGGGTGGAGCTTAGTCCCATCTCGGGGGTGACCCACTGTTGAGCGTGATGAGCAGTGAGGTCTAAGGCTGGGAGGTTTATGGAAAGTCTGCACATGGTTGGTGGAGTTACTACAGTTTTAAAGATAACTATATGCATATGTTTAATTTCAATTAAAATGCATGTCTGTGATGCTTGCAATGTTATCATGTATTTTGCTGCGATGATATTCACTGTTGATTCCATTGATTCTATATGTTAGCAGTAATTATATGTTTACTTTGTTAAGCCATTTAACTTCATTTAAATGCATACTATATAAGTATGAGAATGTTTCCATGTAGTAGCATTGCCTAAGAAAGTGGAGTGATGACTGGGGACGTTACAATATGGTATCAGAGCCCAAGGTTTCAACGATTAGCCTAGATGGGCCGGAAAAGTGGTCTTTGGACCCAAGGTTTCGAGAGGAAATTGTGTCTGGAGGACTAATTTCGAACCTTAGAATGTTTCTAAGTGCCAACGAGTTACTTGGTCATGTACAAACCTCGGGAGAAGTAGAAGTAGAATAAAACCACAGTCGGTGTGGTATTTGACCATATAGAGAGAGGGAACTCAACACTTGGGGTGTTGGAGTCGTAGTATATGTTCGGAAAGAAAGGAAAAAAAAAAAAAAAACCTTTATGACAGTTAGATCCGGAGAAGGTGCCAGGAGGATATCTGAGAATCCATTCAGGAGTTTGGTTGTCCAGAAAAGAGGGGTACGCTGAGACACAAACCCCTGAAACCCAAAACTCCAAAGTCCCAAGAAGATCTACACCATAGATCTAGGAAAAATATCTCGTCTATTGGATCGAGTAGCAGAGAAGAGGGTAATTTCGGGACTTCGGCTGTCAGGAGATGTGGGATGTGCTGATGCACAAACTCCCGAGCCCGAAATCGTGAAGTCCCAAAAAGATGAAGTAGCGGGTTAGGCTAAGGTCACTGGGAAGGACGTGGATACATGGGATGTGTGCCACGTGCGAGTCGGTCCCGAAGGAAAAAGTAGATGCAGTGGGGTCGGAGGGCATTGCCTAGGGTGACATGGACCTTCTTAAGAGAAACATGTGTCACCATCGTGGTTGGTGACAGTTGTACTATGGGCCCAGAGGCTAGAAAGGTCGAAAGTTCAGAAGTTGGGAGTTGGACAGGGAAGCGAGTATGAGAGCCTCCAGGACCAAAATCTTGAAACCCTGAAACCCGAAACCCCGAAGTTACGATTAGAGAACCTTGAGATCTAGCACTTGGTCATGAACCATGGTCGTGTGGGTTTGGAAACCTGAGAGAAAAGGGATAAGGCCTGAGTGCACTACAGAGTCGAGTAGATCTCAGAAAATTCATGGAAACTGAACGTTTTCTTGAATCAAGTTGTTTATGAATGTTGTGGGATTTGTTAAGGAATAATGACCTGACAAATTCCGGTTTTCTGCACGTTGTGATGCAGAAGTTCAACAAGCACGACTTCCAGTTCCGAGGACGAAGCAAAAGGAATGGATGTTCATTTGGGAGTTGAAGGGTCGAACTCTAATGGGCATGGAGAAGAGATAGATAAGGAAGGGCATATGATGAAGATCATTGAAAAATTGAAGAAAGATGCCCAAACTCACCAAACAGATAGCAAAAAGCTTAGGAAAAAAAAAGAGAATTCAAAATAAAGTTGTTAAATATTTGGAGAGAATAGAAAATAAGTTGGATAAGGAGAGTGACTTGAGCATAACAGGGAGTCACCATGCTTCTGAGGGAAGAAGGTCAAGGAGTGTCGGTAGACACCATCATCACTCCCAAGGTCACTCAAAGAGGACACATAGTAGTTCAAACCCATCCCCTACCAGAAAGCACAAGAGATCTGGAGTGGATGAATTGAAGGGAGAGATGAACAAGATTAATCCTCCTACATTTGATGGAGAACATCAGAAGGAGGAAGACGCTGAAACATGGTTTCTTGGTATGAGGAAATACTTCTAACTACAGAATTTTTCCTCTCATGCGGAAGGAAGAATTACGATGTATCAACTGAAAGGAAAAGCATCCATGTGGTGGGATCAACTTGTGCAGGTGCAACACATTAGAGAGAAAGATATCACTTGGAAGGAATTCAAGATTTATTTCAAGAATAAGTATTTGACTAAGAGATATTATGACAGAAAGATGAAAGAGTTCTTTGAACTCAAGATAGGCAGCATGACCATTGATGAGTATGAACATAGGTTTTTGGAATTGTTGAAGTATGTTTTGTTCATCAAAGAAGAAACTGTCAAGATTCAAAGGTATCTGAGTGGACTGCCACCTTTCATTGGGGACAAGATCTAGTATGATGACCCAAAAACCATGGAATAAACGATAAGAAGAGTGAAATGCTTATATGAGAAGAAAAGAGAAAAGCCTACCTTTTGTAAGTCTTGGGACGACTAGAGGAAGTTTAAGAAAGAATAGAGGCAGAAGGGAAACAAACCTCCCTTTTTCAAAAAAGGTCCTCAAGGACAGCCATCATTTAGAGAGCTGAAAATGACTGAAGTAGGGGAACAAAGGCCAAGACAAACGCCCATTCAGTGTTGGGGCTGTCAGGGAAACCATAAGTACAAATATTGTCCCCACAAAAATAGCAAAGTGACAGTTGTCCATAATGTTCAGAAAGATGAAACAGTGGAGGACATGGGCAATAGAATGCCAAGGTTATATGTAGCCCTGGACAACAAGCAAGATGAATTTCAATCACACATGATTGAAGTAGAAGGTATGATTAATAACCAACCATTTACTATTTTAATTGATTCAAGGGCTAGCCATAGTTATCTAGATCCTAGAGTGGTGGAAAGTTTGCATTTGTCAAGAAGCAAACATGAAAAGTCTTGGTTAGTGCAGCTGGCTATAGGATCCAAGAGAAAAGTCACTGAGTTAGTTAAGTCTTGTCCAATGGATATGAAGGGACTAAGCACACAGGTTGAATTGAATGTTCTACCTTTAGGGTCTTATGACTATCTAATTGGGATGGATTGGTTGGACCAGCACCAAGCCATCTTGGACTGTCGTAAAAAGGAATTCGCTTGTCTTGATGATAAAGGGAATCGGAAAACAGTCCAAGGAATTCCCAGAGCTGTTTCTATCAGAGAAATCTCAACAATGCAGTTGAAGAAGTGCTACAGAGAAGGATGTCAATTATTTGCAGCCCATGTGGAGGAAGCATCTAGGGATGAATTCTCAAAGATTGGAGATCATGCGGTACTAAAAGAGTT
Organism: Picea glauca; assembly: GCA_000966675.3. Classification (NCBI taxonomy): domain Eukaryota; kingdom Viridiplantae; phylum Streptophyta; class Pinopsida; order Pinales; family Pinaceae; genus Picea; species Picea glauca. The sequence continues at coordinate 6,859 of JZKD02S1626090.1, forward strand.
TGAAGATGTATTTCAGGAGGTACTCGGACTGCCTCTGAAGAGAGATATTGATTTCCCTGTAAACTTGATGCCTGAAGAAACTCCAGTGTCGAAAGATCCTTACAAAATAAGTATGCCAGAGCTGAAAGAGTTGCAATTGCAGCTTGAAGAGATTCTAAATAAAGGGTACATACGCCCAAGTGTGTCACCTTGGGGAGCCCCGGTCCTATCCATGAAGAATAAGGAAGGAACGTTGAGGTTGTGTATTGATTTCAGACATTTAAACAAAGTAACTGTTAAGAACAATTATCCTCTGCCGAGGATTGATGACCTCTTCGATCAGTTGAAAGATGCGAAGATATTTTCTAAGATAGACCTCAGTTCGGGGTATCACCAGGTAAGGATAAATGATGAAGACATCATCAAGACCACCTTTAGGGCAAGGTATGGTCATTACGAGTTCACAATGGTGTTGTTTGGGTTGTCGAACGCACCCGCTATTTTTATGTACTTGATGAATGGTGTATTTAGGGACTATCTAGACAAGTTTGTCATAGTTTTCCTGGATGAAATTATGGCGTATTCCAAGTCAGAGGAAGAGCATGAACGACATCTGAGGATGGTGTTGTAGGTGCTAAGAGAACACCAATAGTATGCAAAATTGATAAAATGCTCGTTTTATCAAAAGAATATCCATTACCTAGGGCATATTATTTCGAAGGATGGGATAACTATAGATATTGAGAAGATTGAGGCCATTAGAGAATGGTCAACACCAAAAAATGTGACAGAAGTCAGATCCTTTATGGGATTAGTTGGTTATTAGAGAAGGTTTATTGCATGGTTCTTGAAGATAAATCACCCTATCAATTCCTTGCAAAGGAAGGAGAAGAAGTTTCAGTGGACAAAGAATTGTGAGAAAAGCTTTAAGCAATTGAAGCAACTGTTAAGTAGTGCTCCAGTCTTGAGGATTACAAATCCAAACAAATATTTTGTGGTGTGCATTGATGCATGCAAAGAAGGAATGGGAGGGGTCCTCAGTCAGAATGGATTCATAATTTTTTATGCATCCAGAAAGTTGAAAGAGAATGAAAGGAACTATGCAACTCATAATTTGGAGTTGGCAACCATAGTACATGCTCTAAAGAAGTGGAGACATTACCTGATGGGAAGGAGGTTCAAACTGAAAACAGACCACAACAGTCTGAAGTACTTGTTTGATCAGCCAACCTTGAACGCTAGGCAGAGTAGGTGGCTGGAGTTTCTCTGTGAGTACGATTTTGATATCAAGCATATCAAAGGGATGGAAAATAAAGTGGTTGATGCACTCAGTAGGAGAGTGCATGAATTACATGTTACAACCATTAGCATGTACCGAACTGATATTACAAGCAAAATTTTGGAGGCTGGAAATACAGATTTGCAGTACAGGGATTTGGTAGAAAAGCTACAACAAGGTAAGATGCCACAGAAAGAGGAAAGTTATAAATTGGAAACTGATGGAATACTTCTGTACAAGAACATAATTTATGTACCTAATGTCCAGTATTTGAAACTTGTGATTTTTCATGAAATGCACAATGTGTCTTATGTTGGGCACCTTGGATAACAGAAAATTGTGGCAGCAGTCAAGAGCCATTACTTTTGGCCAGGTATGAAGAAATATATTTCTAAATACATCGCCAAATGTATGGAGTGCCAGAAGGTTAAAGCTGAGCATAGGCACCCAACAGGGTTGTTGCAACTTTTACCCATTCCTAAGTGGAAGTGGGAGGTAGTGACAATGGATTTCATCATGGGATTGCCCAGAATAGGCAAACAACATGATTCAATCATGGTGGTAGTGGACAAGCTTATGAAATATGCCCATTTTATTCCACTAAAGACTACTCACAAGGCAACGGATGTTGCTAATATTTTTATGAGGGAAGTAGCATGATTGCACAGAATCCCTAAGACAATTGTGTCTGACAGAGACCCAAAATTTACCTTTACCTCAAATTTCTGGAAGGGGTTGTTCAAAGGATTCAGAGAGAATTTGAACTTTAGCACAACTTATCATCCTGAGTCTGATGGGCAGACAAAGAGGGTGAACAGAGTAATAGAAGACACACTAAGGATGTATGTGATGGACAAACCATCGAAATGGGAAGACTACCTGCACTTGGTAGAATTTGCCTACAATAATGGGTATCAAGCNTTAGTCATTTCGTTCTGCTCATATATCTGGATCATATGAAAAATGTGATTAATTCAAATAGTGATGGACATTGAGATAGTATTCCATAGTTATTTACAGAGAAACAAAGAAATGTTGTAAAAGAGGTCATCAAGAAAATTAAATTTCCCATGGGATTTTCTTCAAACATAAATATTGTCTTAACAAATAAAGGTGAATTTGGTGGGGTAAAAACCCATGACTGGCATACCTTCATTAAGGTAAAAAATTTTAAAATTTCTATATTGGTATACATCTTTTTGGTATTTTTTGGTTTACTTTTTTGTTACTAATAATTCTTTTTTTGTTACAGTATGTTCTACCTCTATCTCTTCCAGAAAACTTTGAAAACAACATAAAACAAGTCATATATGATCTTAACAAATACATGAGGTAAGTAATGATTTCTGTCAAAATATTCATTGGAGAACTTGTTCACATGTGTTTTACTTGCAATGTATACGCTTAAAATTGTAGTCATTTGCTTGCATAATGTGTAGGTTGTTTTCATCTAAAGAATTCCATAAATAAGATATAAGGTATTGGAGGAGATAAATTTGTCGCCTAATGTGTGAAATGAAAAAGTACCTACCTTCGACATTTTTCAATGCACAAGAACACTACCTCATACACCAAGTTGAGAGATTGAAATTTGTGGACCTGTACACACAAGGTCAATGTGGATGGTGGAGAGGCATTTGAAATCATTGAAAGCCTCTTTTAGAAAAAGAACACGTCCTAAGGGTTATATGATGGAGGGTTATTTGGTATATCAATCCTTGGTGTATATTAGTCAATATATTCCTAAATTAGCAGCAAATATGAATGTGCCTCTCATTTGGGATGTCAACTCCATCAACAAATTTGAAGGGGAGGTCATGTTGGGGAAAGGTAGAATGAGGAAAGTAAAAGGTAATTAGATCGTAGATATCTACAATACTTTTGTTTATTCATTTTTATCTATATCGTACCTATTTAATTTTTATTCTTCCATCAATTATTAAGCTTTTCCATGGTACCTAATTATTGTTGGACTGTTATTTTTTCATATAGTTGGTCGAAAGTGGAATGCACTAAATTTATACATTACAAAAAATATTGATTGGATGAAGGTATCGATAAAACGATGTATACAATGTTATGGTAGGTTATCATGGGAAGGGGTCACTATATTGGTTAAAGAGGTTCATTGTAATCAAGATACCAATATTACACAAAGGGAAATTGATTTAGCATATGGTTTAAATGATAAACAAGAAATCATATACACCCACATTTTTTACGTATTTTCCATTATATTAATGTATGTTGCATGTTATTTTCTTAAAATATTTACTAATTCTACATGTGTTAATTAATTGACAATGCATTTTTTACATGTTGGGCATAATGCAGTGGAAACACCACAAGGCTATGTGGTACAATTGTAATATCCCCAAGGATGAGCCCTGTTGTAATCATGTTTATGAATTGTAAATCATGTTTTGTAGGTTGGTGAGCCAAGTATTGATAAGTTGGTGAGCTTATGTGTTTATTAGGCTAGAGAGCCTAAGTATTAAGGCCAAAAGCCTGATTTTGTATATGTAATTATGCAGATCATTCATATAATAAATGAACATCACTGCATGCAAACCAACCACGAAGAAAGAGTGACGGGGGACTAAGCTTCCACAGAGAGGGTAAGGAAAAAGGGGTTGGAAGGTTGGAAGAGGGGATAAGCTTAGGGTCTTGAGTCCTTAGGAATAATAATTTATTATTATTCCAAAAGCTATGCGAAATGTGTTTTATCGTAAGTTCCTGGAAGGGGGAACATGTGCAAAAGGGAACACATGTTGATGGAATGCATGTAGCCTCATGGGTGACATGTGTCGGCCCATGCACATGCAATTTAACCCAAGAATTGAGACATGATGGGGGTTGGTTCCCCATTCTATCGTCCCCTGTCTGAACTGAGGATCTCTGCATCTGAGTTCTGTAAGCCTCACGCAGCTCTAAAACCCGAAGCCCGTGATATTTTCTGGAGAAGATGATACACCCTCTTCTCGAAATATTGAGTATGTGTTTGACCTCTTTGTGAATTGCTTGTCACACATCCTACAAATGGGTGTTACCTGAACCGTGTTGTGTCTTAGTGGTCTGTTGTCGTTTCCTGTTACCACACCCAATTTTCCTGTTGTTGTTGTCACTCATGAGTTAGAAAAAAGTTGTTATTGTTGTTGTTATCTTGAACTTGCGGTAATTGAGTTGAAAATGGATTGAAGAAACAGGTTGTCAGGCCCATGGTAGAAGAGGCAGGTTGTCAGGCCTATGAGAAAATCTCTCCAGGTGAGGAATTCTGTTGGGGAGTGGTTTTCTCCTAGGGAGAGTCCAGCACCAGCTACAGAGCTCTGAGAATTCCTGATCTGGCTTGTTGTCGAGGCCCAGAGGGGAGGTGAAGAATGGATGGACTGTGCTTGTGAAGGTGTATAATCTCGAGCAGTACAGGCATGTGGGGAATGAGATTGCATGATTAGTGGGCATAAGAAGGCTTCTGGGGAGAATCCTTCCGATTGCTCTATGCAGTTTTCCTGTAACCTTAGCCTAGTCTAGCATTCCCTTACCTTGGATGGAGCTTAGTCCCAGCTCGGGGGTGACCCACTATTGAGCGTGATGAGCAGTGAGGTCTAAGGCTGGGAGGTTTATGGAAAGTCTACACATGGTTGGTGGAGTTACTACAGTTTTAAAGATAACTATATGCATATGTTTAATTTCAATTAAAATGCATGTCTGTGATGCTTGCAATGTTATCATGTATTCTGTTGCGATGATATTCACTGTTGATTCCATTGATTCTATATGTTAGCAGTAATTATATGTTTACTCTGTTAAGCCATTTAACTTCATTTAAATGCATACTATATAAGTATGAGAATGTTTCCATGTAGTAGCGTTGCCTAAGAAAGTGGAGTGATGACTGGGGATGTTACAATATGGTATCAGAGCCCAAGGTTTCAACGATTAGCCTAGATGGGCCGGAAAAGTGGTCTTTGGACCCAAGGTTTCAAGAGGAAATTGTGTCTAGAGGACTAATTTCGAACCTTAGAATGTTTCTAAGTGCCAACGATTTACTTGGTCGTGTACAAAGCTCAGGAGAAGTAGCAGTAGAATAAAACCACAGTCGGTGTGGTATTTGACCATAGAGAGAGAGGGAACTCAACACTTGGGGTGTTGGAGTTGTAGTATATGTTCGGAAAGAAAGGAAAAAAAAAAAAAAAACCTTTATGACAGTTAGATCTGGAGAAGGTGCCGGAAGGATATCCAAGAAGACATTCAGGAGTTTGGTTGTTCAGAAAAGAGGGGTACGCTGAGACACAAACCCCTGAAACCCGAAACTCCAAAGTCCCAAGAAGATCTACACCGTAGAACTAGGAAAAATATCTCGTCTATTGGATCGAGTAGAAGAGAAGAGGGTAATTTTGGGACTTCGGCTGTCAGGAGAAGTGGGATGTGCTGATGCACAAACTCCCAAGCCCGAAATCATGAAGTCCCAAAAAGATGAAGTAGCGGGTTAAGCTAAGGTCACTGGGAAGGACTTGGATACATGGGATGTGTGCCACATGCGAGTCGGTCCCGAAGGAAAAAGTATATGCAGTGGGGTCGGAGGGCATTGCCTAGGGTGACATGGACCTTCTTAAGGGAAACATGTGTCACCATCGTGGTTGGTGACAGTTGTACTATGGGCCCATAGGCTAGAAAGGTCGAAAGTTAAGAAGTTGGGAGTTGGATAGGGAAGTGAGTATGAGAGCCTCCACGACCAAAATCTTGAAACCCTGAAACCTGAAACCCCGAAGTTATGATTAGAGAACCTTGAGATCTAGCACTTGGTCATGAACCATGGTTGTGTGGGTTTGGAAACCTGAGAGAAAATGGATAAGGCCTGAGTGCACTACAGAGCCGAGTAGATCTCAAAAAATTCATGGAAACTGAATGTTTTCTTGAATCAAGTTGTTTATGAATGCTGTGGGATTTGTTAAGGAATAATGACCTGACAAATTCTGGTTGTCTGGACGTTGTGATGCAGAAGTTCAACAAGCATGGCTTCCAGTTTCGAGGACGAAGCAAAAGGAATGGATTTTCATTTGGGAGTTGAAGGGTCGAACTCTAATGGGCATGGAGAAGAGATAGATAAGGAAGGGCATATGATGAAAATCATTGAAAAATTGCAAAAAGATTCCCAAACTCACCAAACAGATAGCAAAAATCTTAGGAAAAAAAAAGAGAATTCAACATAAAGTTGTTAAAGATTTGGAGAGAATAGAAAAGAAGTTGGATAAGGAGAGTGACTTGAGCATAACAGGGAGTCACCATGCTTCTGAGGGAATAAGGTCAAGGAGTGTCGGTAGACACCATCATCACTCCCAAGGTCACTCCAAGAGGACACATAGTAGTTCAAACCCATCCCCTACCAGAAAGCACAAGAGATCTGGAGTGGATGAATTGAAGGGAGAGATGAACAAGATTAATCCTCCTACGTTTGATGGAGAACATCAGAAGGAGGAAGACACTGAAACATGGTTTCTTGGTATGAGTAAATACTTCTAACTACATAATTGTTCCTCTCATGTGGAAGGAAGAATTTTGATGTATCAACTGAAAGGAAAAGAATCCATGTGGTGGGATCAACTTGTGCAGGTGCAACACATTAGAGAGAAAGATATCACTTGGAAGGAATTCAAGAGTTATTTCAAGAATAAGTATTTGACTAAGAGATATTATGACAGAAAGATGAAAGAGTTCTTTGAACTCAAGCTAGGCAGCATGACCATTGATGAGTATGAACATAGGTTTTTGGAATTGTTGAAGTATGTTTTGTTCATCAAAGAAGAAATTGTCAAGATTCAAAGGTATCTGAGTGGACTGCCACCTTCCATTGGGGACAAGATCTAGTATGATGACCCAAAAACCATGGAATAAACGATAAGAAGAGTGAAATGCTTATATGAGAAGCAAAGAGAAAAGCCTACCTTTTGTAAGGCTTGGGACGACTAGAGGAAGTTTAAGAAAGAATAGAGGCAGAAGGGAAACAAACCTCCCTTTTTCAAAAAAGGTCCTCAAGGACAGCCATCATTTAGAGAGCTAAAAATGACTGAAGTAGGGGAACAAAGGCCAAGACAGATGCCCATTCAGTGTTGGGGCTGTCAGGGAAACCATAAGTACAAATATTGTCCCCACAAAAATAGCAAAGTGATAGTTGTCCATAATGTTCAGAAAGATGAAACAGTGGAGGACATGGGCAGTACAATGCCAAGGTTATATGTAGCCCTGGACAACAAGCAAGATGAATTTCAATCACACATGATTGAAGTAGAAGGTATGATTAACAAACAACCATTTACTATTTTAATTGATTCAAGGGCTAGCTGTTATAGGATAAATCCGTAAGTGCAGACACAAACCAATCTCCCTAGATCCACCTGGATCTAGAACAAAACAGGACAGAATAAGACTCTTTCCTTAGATTTTAACTATTGAATTAACTAGAAGGCAAGAATAAGTAACATACCTTATAATCG
>JZKD02S1626090.1:31811-51219 GCA_000966675.3 Picea glauca
ACTTCAGATCTGTAATAGACACTTGTAACAAAAATAAATTAAATTAATAACAAAAATCTATTAAAAGATAAACTACAAGATCTTCAAATCTTAATTAACCAAAATCAATTAATAAAATCAAATCTAATTGATATCACTTATTCTAGATATACTATATTGGACATCATATTTTGAGATTTGGGAATATTTTGCAAATTTGAGGAAATTAACTTCATAATATTTAATAAACACTCAATTTTTGGCAAAGTTTAATCAACCAATTGAACTATATTTTACAATCACACGTTAATTATTGAATGATAAAAATATTCCTCATAATCATGTTTCAGAACAAAGTGAATATGAGGAATTCACATTAAAACTACTATCAATAATTAACCAATTTGTTGTGATATAATAATGTCCAATGAAAACCAATCCAATCACCTAAATGATAAAAAAGTGTCATGACTATATAAGAAAATCAAACAAAACAAACCCTATCAATGGAGAGATATCAAAGAGAGGAAGATGATGAGAACAATGAAAGGACAAACATGACACAAAAAAATACTAGAAATATAAAACCAAGAACAAATCAAGGCGACATTACCAAAATTAATAAGGGGACCCCTTTACTTTCTTGAAAAATAAAGGGGGGTTGTTGTTTGGCACAACAGTAAGTTAACCTGTGATAGATTTAGGGATTTGCATGATCATTTACATATTTGGGAGTCAAACTTTGGAAAATTCATAGTTCTCCAAAGCTAACTTTCTGACAAAAGGGTTGTGGTATCTCAAAATGTGTCCATTATATTCTATATCAATGTCGATTCTATTACAAAAATGTTATATCTTCCTGAAAACCTTAACTTTAAGACTTGGAATCAGTTAAAGGCTTTGGGTGTCAATGCTCGTACTTCTATAATTATGGATGCCACAAAGTTATTAGCAAAGAAGAATTTGGTTCAACACCCTCAAATTAAATGCAGTTGAATTCAGAGAAGTTTTGAAACCTTCACGAAAAGATACAAGGATCTAGTTGAAATGGAAATACCTTCATGATGGAATACAAATACAAATTTTATCGAGCATGAAGCATATGAATATATTCTAATAAAAGAAAGGAATGATATAACTAAATTTCAAGTTATGGATGGTGTTTTGAAAATTCAAACTATTGTCTGCAAGTTAATAGATGATTTTCATTTTTTATGGAAAATCAAAACTTTTTTTCCTAATATTCCATTATATGATAGATATACGAAGTTTGATACAACTTCCAGAAAAATGGTTAAATCCTGAAGAAAAAATGATCGGAACTTGCCAAGCTCATACCTTGTTAGGAAATTTTTCCAAATGTATTGTCGTTTATACTCTATTTTATACATGCATGTACTATGTTCTATACTATGTTCTATACATGCCTATACTATGTTATATAAGGGAAATGCAAACAATGACTTGGTTTTAAAAAAAAAAATCAGTTGTTGGGTATTTCATCATTACTTGTCCTTCTTGGCTTCAAGGTTCATCATTATGATGGCGTACAGAGAATTTACGGAATAAAGAATGACATTTCTATGTAATAAAGAATGACATATTAGGATGTTTATGGAATAAAGAATGACATTTTTTTTCTTTGAATGGGGTAGGTGCCATATTTTTAAAAGGTTGTTTATCACATATATAATATGTGTTTATACCTGCTTATGGATGAATGTTATATGTTTTTTATGTACAAAATCATGTATCTGTATGCACACTCTTTCTTTCATTTAATTTTAAATTATTTTTTGCTACTTTCTATGCATGAATCATACTATGCCACTTTGAATTACTTTCCAATAGATAGTTTGGGTATGGGGAATTGAGAGTGATGTGAGGGGGGGGGGGGGGGGGAATGAGCTTCTATAACAACCCCTCTGTTACGACAACAAGTGGCATACAACAGGTTAAAAAAAAAAAAATTACTGTTGCGTTAGGAATTTTAAAACATCAATCTAAACATGCAGCACGCTAGTAATCATTCACATAACACATCGTATACCACCTTACATCCAAGGTGCAATGCAATAGAAGTTATTTGTGGTGCGAATCCCAATAAAAATGTGCAATCACTCGTCAGGATAAATTTGTATTTCGCGCAAGAGACTAAAATCTAAATCCATCAACACTACACTACAATTCATTGTGCACGAGGATTTTAATTACTCAGCTAGTCATACATCGCATAAATGAATTGCAATGAGCATTCTATTCATTTAATCCATCAGTTATACATCAACAATTTAGGCACATGAGAAAATAATTAATAATTCAATCATTAGTCAACATGATTAAGGTGCAATAGTAACCAATTGTTAATTCGATCAAGGCGCATGGAAATCATCAATATTCAAGGTGCAATAGTGATATAGTTGTTGATACATCATACATTATCAATTAATGGTGCATGGAAATAGTCATTAAATCCATCTACTAACAATTCATAATTTAACATGGTATAACCGTGCATGTGTAAACTAGTTTCTGGACCAACGCACGACAATGTGCATAGAGGCATGAGAGTAATCATTACTTTAATTCAAATGCGCACGAATTCCAATCGCAAGAAGTTCGAGGTGCAAGGTAAATATATTCATCCCTTTTACTTCACAGTGGATCCTGACATCTAAACCTCGATCATGCTTCAATATTGTTAAGGCGCCAAAGTAATGACTCACATGACAATAAAAATTATTAGAATGGAACCCTGTAATTTTTATAAAACCGGTTGAGTCTTTCACAAATTAAGGTTAAACCATGTGAGGTAGGAACAAGACATGGATAAGCTTCATAATAAAATATTCAACTTAATACTGCTTCAAGAATGAAATTTATATATTACACCCATTAATAATTAACTCCTAGTTGTATTCCTTGAATAGTTAAGGTAAGGCACCGAACAAAAGTGCATTTGCATAAACAATTTAGATGTGGATAACCAGAAATCCAACTAACAACAAAATCATTTTTAAGCATATTTAAATGGGAAATAAAGCTTACACCTCCCTCCTTAAGGAACTAAGAGGGTCAACCATAACTGAAACAAGGAAGGATTCTAGCTACCTTACCTTTATTGCAAGGGAAGGGGAACCCAATGAATATGAGGATTTTAGACAATAAAAACATGATCACTTATCCCATGAAAAGATTTAGTTTTTGAGGTAACACAAGATTTAGGGAAGTACATCAAGACAAGGAGAAATAAAGGTTGATCTAAAGCGCACTCCTAATCGAAAGGACTACAAGGGAATTCATTCATCCCATACTATGTCGGGAGGGTTCTCATGAAGACTCTTGATCTTGGTTATCAAGATAAGGGTTTACTATTCTTGATACGAGCCTTTACCAAGTGTAGACTATAATTTACAATTTCTTTAAAAACTGCGGATGACCATCACCCAAGGCGTTACCCTCCCACTTCCTTATTAAAAGCAAAAATAGGTGTCATCCCCTCCCCTTTCAAAAGGAAAGAAATGGTTAATTAAAAAAAAGTTTGATTAACAAAAGTCCTCTAAATCCACAATACCTGGTAAGCGGGTTTGGACGTGGGTGAGTAGGAAAAACACACGGGAGGAAGGACAGGTATTCCAGGGGCAGTTTTACCCATCTAATTTTTGTTTGTGGTGCATGTCAATCAATGGATAAGAGTGGATATATACTAAACTAAAAAAAAAAAATTAGTTTGTTTTAATTTAGTTGTATTGTGATTTTTTGGGTGGGTCAATAACGCAAATTCATTTCTATATACTACCATTCCTGTCGGCAGTTATATAATAAGGAAAAGGTCAAGCATTCAAAATCAATAATTATGTTAGTGTGAACTGACACGCAATCCAATTTCTTGTTTTTCAAGGGAAATTTCCACATGCATAACATCACGATATGAGTAGCTATAGTTGTCAAGAGAATTGTTTGACATTTCTATCACCTGTGGAGCTATTATAAATAAATGCATACACACATTATAATGCAAAGCTTTAGAGGGTGTTTAAATATTAAATTTACTGCTCATACCAATCATATTCAAGCATTGACTTGTGTTCAACTCGCAGGTTGCAAAGTTTCACAATGAGCGACAAAAGGGAGGGCTCTTCTATATTAGTTCTCATGGTGATTTTAGTTCAAAGTGAGAAGAAGCACCTCGTAATGGGTCTCCTACTACTGGATATGTCAAGTAAGGGAAACATGTTTCTATTGTATTTCCCATGAGTTACTATTTCGTTGAGGTGAGAGGGTAACTCACTAGGAAATTAATTGATGGAAGGGCACAGAGAGTGGCCATGGAAATTCATTGGTTGTACCCTTGATGGCAGGCATTAAAGAACCCCGAAATAAAAGCACAGGGAAGACCTCGACTCATTAGCGGAGAAGGAAACATCGTCGAGAAGGAAAAGAAAATGAAGAGCTTAAAAGGGAGTCTGGCTCTGGAAGTTTGCACACCCACAACAAACGCAGAGATGTTCCTAGAATAAAATCACTGGGTAGGATAAAAATACGACATGGGTGAATGTAGAGCCCGACTCTCTCCTATGAACACCCAAGAAAACATAGGAAGGCACCCAAATTTTTAATGCTGGAAAAAAAATGAAAAAATGAAATCGTTGTGTTGAGGGGTCCTAAATCCCTTTAACTCAATAGTAGGAACCAAACCCGCCACCAAGGCCTAATTATACTATGCAACGTTTAATGGTGGAATGGTTCTCCGGATCTATGTGATCCGACCAATTAATCGATGGGATTTATGTAGTGATTGACATGATGTCTTCTTGTGAAATCTCCTCCTTCAATTTGAACGTTCTTTTTTTTGTATTTTCTCTTATAAGTTGGACTGATACAAGATAAATGTTGGTTTAAACCAATTGGGTAACAAAGTGATGCAACCCCCTACCTCAACGAGGTATGTCGACCTCCCGAACACTGGATCGTTCTTCTCCTCGAGCTGGAACAACTCTTTGGGTTCTTACTAGAACCTTTACTAGAAAATCCACAGGTCCTTGTGTGAGAATCTGCCTGTGAGAACTAGCATGAGGCACAAGAACTTCTCCCATGCTACAATGGCGCTATGACCACGGTCCACACCAAAAGGCGTTTTGCATCTCGCGACTTTGGGAATATTTGTGTGATACAAATCCAACACTCTATCCTCCAAAATCTCGAAACCCGACTAGGGTCCTAGCAAGTGCTACCCCTCTCTCCTATGTAATCAGTGTGACCTCCCCCTAGGAACTGAGTCCCAACTCCCAAATATTTCGGTATTTCACGCTTTGAAGAACTAATGAACGACCCTTCCTTCCCTTCCAAATCTCTAATTCGCGAAGATCCGGTGGTTCCAGATCCTCCACTAACCAATGGTCCAGATTCAGTCAACAAATCACCTTTCATGACTTTTGGAAATTCTTCACTTCTTTTCTCCCGATGAGCAAATCTTCAAAACCGTAACTACACTGGATCGACAGTTCACAATTCTCCCTATCCAATGGCCTGGATTAGATCGAAATTTCACGTATCAGAACTTTGCATATCACGAAGTTGAAATACTCTTCTCTTCTATTCTCCCGATCCCCGAAATGCTGAAATTCTCTTGGGACAATTAATGGTCCAGATCTCTCCTCAATCGAGAGATAAGATATTTTCGCAATTTCGTGCTACGCGTATTCCATGAATTTTCCCTTTGACTTCCTTGAGTCGCAAGTCAGCGAAATGTTGATTGTTTGCCACGCGTCTCTTCCGATGGATGGTCCCGATGATTTTGGAACTTGTCTCGTGCACCTTCTTCCGGATCCAACGACTGTTGGTCCACACACTAGATTCGATGGTCCATAAATTTTCCTTGCAGATTATCCAATGGTTGTTGTGCTCCTCCTCCTAAGATTTTGTGCTTTCTTCCCAGACTTGGAATATTTCGATACTTCGAAGGTTTCAACCTTCACTTCTCCTATGATTCCAACTACTAGATCTCATCAACACTTGTAAAAGGCTATCCCTTCTAATCTTCGTCCCTTGAATGATTTTCGATCTCCCACACACACCTTTCATTCTCGGGATTTCGAATAACTCAGTTCGAAGGATTTTCTTGAAAATAAAATTCTTCTCACCCACCTGGAATTCTTTGGCTCTGGTTATTCAAATATTATTAGCTCCTTGACGTTGTGCACACCTTGCACCTGGTCTAAGTTTCCTTGGTTCTCTCTGAACTTCTCTCTGAGTCAATCTGGCACTCAGTCGACGCACTCCTTGCGTTTGAGATGCACACCTTGCATACAAGTATCATAAGAGAAATAATTGAAACTTAACCAGCTTCGTTACGAATTCATATAGTCAATCTCTCGAACACTCATACATGAAATGAACTTGTAACAAATCATACACATGGAATAACATTTATTCAATCTCACATGAAATGAACACAGTCCAAGGATTTGGGAAAATTTTCTGTTTTTTCTATTCATTCATGAAAACGAAAATACAAAGTGTTCTTGCTACTCTACTCTGTCTTCTCTACTCTGTTTCATACTTATGTATGTTACAAATGACTTATTGAATAAATATCTAAGGACCGCTCCACGAGCTCTCTCATCCTGTCTGAAATCTATCATTTCAAATTTAAAGCTATTACCTACTCTGTCCTATTACAATAACTACTAGTTATTGCTAGATAGAGTCGACACTCCATATATGCAGTTCTTACCATCCTTCCAAACTTTACAAACAAGTTACAATTTAAAATGTTGTATTCAAAAATATCTCAACAACTCATTAAATTATGAGTTAAATGCTCGATTTGAAATTCTTTCATTGTTGAGATGTCCTCTATCTTCCTCCACGTGTGCGTTGTTGACTTCGAAGGCGATGCTCCTGCATCATACTCCTCTGGTTAAAAAATTTCATGGACTCCTGTCCATGAGCTCCTGCACTATCTTTCCATGCTTCAAATTATCAAGTTCTGTGACCCAACTTGCATCTTCCATTGGACGATCTTTCCACTTCACTAAATATTTAGGATATGTCTTCCTCCTGGTTTTCTTTCCATCCCTCTATTCAATAATTCTCTCCATCTGAGGTCTTTTTGTTGTGGGAAATTTCTCTTCCCACTGAATTTATTTATGTTCATCTAATTCTCCTTCTTTATCTCTCTTATAAGGATACAGGTTTGCAACATTAAATATCGGTGATATCCCAACATTGTCTGGCAACTCAATCTCATAAGCATTGGCTGCAAATTTTCTGAGAATCTTGCATGGTCTTATCTTCTTCATCTTTAATTTGTTATATGTTCCCCTTGGAAACCTCTCTTTTCTCAAATGAGATAAAAATTCATCCCCAACTTCGAATTGAACTTCTCTCCTTTTTTGATCAACTCTGCTCTTGTATTTTTGGTTGTTGTCTTGTAGTTAATCTCTGACTCTGTCATGGAATTTCTGCATTTTTGTTGCAAAATATTCTGCTCCATTACTTCTGAACTCATCTTGATTCAAATCTCTCAACTCTGTAATCCCTCTTGGTTGTATACCATACACAATTTCAAATGGAATTTTTCCCGTGCTTATGTTCACTGAATTGTTTAATGCAAATTATGCTTTTGCCAGAATCTAATCCCATTGTCGACCTTGCTCAGTGACTAAACTTCTCAATAAGTTTCTGAGACTCCTGTCTACTACTTCAATCTGTCCATTTGTCTGAGGGTGATATGTTGAACTTAAGGATAAGTCCGTTCCCAACCTCTTCCATAGATTCCTCCAAAAGTTTCCTACAAATTTGGTGTCTTTGTCTGAAATTATGCTCCTCGGTAATCCATGTAGTCTCACTACTTCTCTGGAAAAAAAATTGGCGATGTGTGTGGCATCACTTGTCTTCTTGCATGGTATGAAATTTGCCATTTTTTAGAATTTGTCCACCACAAAAAATATGGAATCGCTCCCTTTTTTAGTCCTGGGCAATCCCAAAACAAAATCCATATTGATTGCATCCCACAGGCTTTCCAGAATTGGTAATGGCTGATACAAACCAGTATTATGTTGTCTTCCCTTTGCATATTGACAAATTTTTCATTTTTTCACAAACTTTTTCACCTTTGTTCTCATGCTCGGCCAATAATACGAATTTCTTAGTTGTTCAAATGTCTTATCATGACCAAAATGTATAGCGAAACCTCCATTGTGTTTATCTTTCAGTAGGTTGTCTCTCATTGAGCACTTCAGAATGCATAATTGGCTTCCTTTGAACAGTAATCCATCCTGAATCAAATATTCAGTGCATGGGATTTTGTCTCCCAATAAAGGATTCTTTCATGCTTCATAAGATTATTTGAAATTTGTATCTTCTCTATACATCTCCTTGAGGTGTTCGAACCCCAAAGTCTCCACCTAGAATTCTTGTACAATCAAACTCCTTTTGCTCAAAGCATCTGCAAATTTTTTAGCAGTTCCAACAATGTGTTTAATAACAAAAGTAAAATTCTGCATAAATTCTACCCATTTTGCATGTTTCTGATTCAACTTTTCTTGCCTGGTAATCAATTGCAATGCTTGATTATCACTGTACAGGACAAATTCTTTAGGAATTAGATAATGTCTCCATTTTTTCAAATCTTGAATCACTACATAAAATTCCTTGTCGTACGTGGAATAATTTTTCTTGGTGTCATTAAGTTTCTCACTGAAATAAGCAACTGGATTATTATCCTGACTCAAGACTACTCCAATAGCTAATCCACTTGCGTCACATCTCACTTGAAATTTTTTTCTAAAATCTGGTAAGACCAAAATTGGTTGCTCTGTAATTTTCTCCTTCAACACTTTGAAACTTTTTTCAACTTCCTCTATCCAATTGAAGGACTTGTGTTTCTTCTTCACAGTGTCTAGCATGGGTGCACATATGCCACTGAAATTTCTGATAAATTTCCTATAAAAACTTGCTAACCCATGAAAACTTCTTACCTCAAATATGTTGTTCGGCGATGGCCATTCTCTGATCTCTCTCACTTTTTATGGGTCCATATTCAATTCATTTGAAGAGATTACGAAACCCAAATATATGAGATCCTTCTTCATAAAAGAACCCTTCTTCAAATTTATCAGCAACTTCTCTCGCTGCAACCTTTCCATCACTGATTTCAAATTTCTTAAGTGTTCTTCTTTCGTCTTGCTAAAGATTAGTATGTCATCCAGATATACTATGACAAATTTTCCTATGAAGTCTTTCAAAACTTCATTCATCAATCTCATAAATGTACTTGGTGCATTTGTCAACCCAAACGGCATGACCAACCATTCAAACAATCCTTCATTTGTCTTGAATGTTGTTTTCCATTCATCTCCCTCTCGCATTCTTATTTAATGATATCCACTCTTCAAGTCTATATTGGAAAAATAGCTTGCTCCACTCAAACAGTCCATCAAATCATCCATACTCGGTAAAGGAAATATGTACCTAATGGTTATCTTGTTGATGGCTCGAGAATCTGTACACATTCTCCATCCTCCATCCTTCGTTGGACTTAATACAATCGGTACTGCACATGGTCTTAGGCTCTCCCTGACTAACCCTTTCTCTAAAAACTCCTGGACTTGACTCTTGACTTCCTCATTCTCTCTAGGTGTCAACCTATAAGCTGCTTCATTTGGTAAACTAGCTCCTGGAACAAGGTCAATATGATGGCTTATGCTCCTAATGGGTGGCAATGAGTGTGGTAACTCATCCACGACTATATCAGCAAAGTTTTCTAATAGTTCTTGGATTTCCATAGGCAAATCTTCTATATAAGTATTGGTAATTACAAATCTAGGATTCCTCACTACAACAAACTGCATTTCCTTCTCCTTCTTGACTTCATTCAAGAACTCCTTCCCACTCATGAGAAGTATGCTTGAACTAGCTTCTGTCTTTTTCTCTTTGTCTTCTATGGGTAACAACATATGTGTTCTACCATTATTTTCTACGGTGTAGGTATTCTTTATTACTTCATGAATAACTTTCTGGTCATACTGCCGTGATCTCCCCAATAAAATATGACATACATCCATAGGAATTACATCACACAATATTTCATCTTTGTGACCTCCTATTTTAAATTCAACTTGGCATTGTTGACTTACCATTACTTGATGCCCTTTTTTCAACCACGATACCTTGTATGGATTTTGATGTGCAGTTGTATTTAGCTCCATCTTTTCCACCATCTCTATGGATACTAGATTGTCAGTGCTCCCACTGTCTATGATCACCTTGCAAATTCTGTCTTTCGACTTTCAAGCAGTTTTAAACAGGCTTGTTCGCTGAACTGGTTCCTCTAGTTCCTTTTCTAGTTTAAGAAAAAATCTCCCCATCATGAGGTTTCTTCATCTTTCTTCTACTTCTGTTTCCACCTGTTTCTATGCTTCAGCGACATGTGCTTCTCCACCTTCTTCTCTCTTTTTGTCAAGGCATTCCCAAGATTTGTGTCCTTCTTTTCCACAGGTATAGCATTTAACCACACCTCCTCTAGATCTTCCTCTTCCTCTACCTCTGGAAAAAGAACTTCTTCCTCCATGCTATCCTTCTTTAGAAATTCCACCCTTCTCATGCTGACTATGTTGTTTATCAGCTTCAAGATTCAACTTATGGAACTTTTCTCTGTTGGTTCCCTTGCCTCTGCTTTAATTTCCTCCTCTGCTTCATTGGCTTTGTCTCCTAGCCAATTTTTCTTCATCTTTCAAGGCTACTTGATAGGCATCCTCGACATCATGTTGATCTCCTCTTGGATTTCATACCCCATCCCATTGATATATATGGTTGTGTTATCATCCTCATTTTCTTTTTGTCCATCCCTGATGTTCAGTCGGTAAAATTATTCAATATACTCCTTCACTGATAAATCCCTCTGTTTCAGGTTCTCCAATCTTCTGTAAATATTTGTTTGGTAATCCTTCGGGATAAATTTGTCTTTCACCTTGGATACCATCCTATCCCAGTTTTTAATTTTCTTCTTACCATTCCTCTTGCGTTCGGCTTGTAGTTAATCCCACCATAACACTGCATGACCTTTCAGTCTTGTCACTGCGTGCTTTACCATCTTGTCTTCTTCGATATCTTCATAATCAAAGTATTTGTCCATAGCATGTACCCAGTCTAACAATTCTTCAACTTCTAAATCACCTTCATACATAGGTACCTCTATTCTTTCTCTGGCTCCTATCTTTGAAACAACTTTTATCAAGCGATCTTGTGCAACATCCTCTGCTACATTTTCTTTGACCTCTTCTTCTTCTTCGTTCTTAGCTTCACTGACATCACCAGTGTCTGGTGATCTTCTCTGCGCTGTCTCCATGGTGTCAATTTTAATTCAGAGTTGCCTCACCTCTTCTTCCATTTATGCATTCGCTATGTGCCTTCTGGGTGGCATGATTTCACTGTGTCACCTACAAATAGAAATCAATTTTCTTTGATACCACAGATGATACCAACTTTTCTCCTTTCTCCTTTTGTCTATTGTCTGCAAAAAAATTTAAAATTAGCTCTGATACCACCTGATGTAGCCACCCTACCTCAGTAGGGTCTGCCGACCTCTCGGTCACTAGATCGTTCTTCTCCTTGAGCTGGAACAGCACTTTAGGTTCCTGCTATAACCTTTACTAACAAATCCATAGGTCCTTGCGCAATACTCCGCGTGTATGAACTAGCATGAGGCACAAGCTCTTCTCCCATGTGACCATGACGCTATGACCACGGTCCACACCAAAAGGCGTTTCACATCTTGCGACTTCGGGAATATTTGTGTGATACAAATCCAACACTCTATCCTCTGAAATTCGGAAACCCGACTAGGGGCCTAGTAAGCGCTACCCCTCTCTCCTATGTACTCGGTGTGACCTCCCTCTAGGAACTGGGTCCCAGCTTCCAAATATTTCAGGATTTCATGCTTTGAAGAACTAGCGAACGACCCTTCCTTCTCTTCCAAATCTCTGATTCACGAAGATCCGATGGTTCCAGATCCTCCACTAACCAATGGGCCAGATTGAGTCGGCAATTCACCTTTCATGAATTTGGGAAATTATTCACTTCCGTTCTCCCGATGGCCAAATATCTGAAACTGTAACTACACTGGATCGATGGTTCACAAGTCTCCCTATCCAACGGCCTAGATTAGATCAGAATTTCACATATCTAGACTTCATGTATCAGGAATTTCAAAGACTCTTCTCTTTTATTCTCCTGATCCCCGAAATGTTGAAATTCTCTCAAGACAATCAATGGTCTAGATCTCTCCTCAATCGGCGGCTAGGATCTTTTCGCAATTTCATTTTCCGAGGATTCCACAAATTTTCCCTTTGACTTCCTTAAGTTGCGAGTTTGTGAAATGTTGATCATTTACCACACGTCTATTTTGATTGACAGTCCCGATGATTTTGGAACTTGTCTTGTGCATCTTCTTCTGGATCCAATGACTATTGGTCCACATGCCAGATCTGATGGTTCATATCTATTCTTCCTCTTATGTTCTCTCCTGAATGTCTGGATGTGGATTCGACGGTCAAGATCTTTTCCTTACAGCTTATCCGACGCCTGTTGTGCTCCTCCTCCTGAGATTTTGTGCTTTCTTCCCAGACTTGGAAGATTTTGATACTTCGAAGGTTTCAACCTTCACTTCTCATGTGAATCCAACTCCTGGATCTCGTCAACACTTGTAAAAGGATATCCCTTCTAATCTTTGTCCCTTGAAGAATTTTCGATCTCCCACACACACCTTACATTCTCGGGATTTTGAATAACTCAGTTCGAAGGATTTTCTTGAAAAGAAAATGCTTCTCGCCCACCTGGCGTTCTTCAGCTCTAGTTCTTCGAAGCTTATTATCTCCTTGATGTTGTGCACACCTTGCACCTGGTATGAGCTTCCTTGGTTCTCTTTGAACTTCTCTCTTAGTCAATCTGAGACTCAGTCGACGCACTCCTTGCATTCGATACGAACACATTGCATACAAGTATCAAAAGAGAAACGATTGAAACTCAACCAACCTCGTCACGAATTCATACAGTCAATCTCTCAAACACTCATACATGAAATGAACTTGTAACAAATCATACACACAGAATAACATTTATTCAATCTCACATGAAATTAACAAAGCCCAAGGATTTGGGACAATTTTCTGTCTATTCTATTCATTCATTAAAAATAAAATACAAAGTGCTCCTTCTACTCTACTCTGTTTCATACATTTTGTATGTTACAAATGACTTACTGAATAACTATCTAAGGACTGCTCCACGAGCTCTCTCGTCCTGTTATGAAATCTATCATTTCAAATTTAAATCTATTACCTACTCTATCCTATAACAATAACTACTAGTTATTTCCATATAAAGTCGACACTCCATATCTGCAGTTCTTACAGTCCTTCCAGAATTTACAAACAGGTTACAATTTAAAATGTTGTATTCAAAAATATCTCAACAACTCATTAAATTATGAGTTAAATGCTCGATTTGAAATTCTGTCATTGTTGAGATGCCCTCTATCTGCCTCCACGTGTGAGTTTTTTACTTTGAAGGCGATGCTCCTGCATCACAAAGGGGAAATTATTTAACTGCTGAAGAAGGCTGAGGTTGGGATAACCCTAGTGCTCAAGCATGCAGACAACGATTCTTACACCTATGACAAGCCTAGTACTAATACATCAACTTGTTGGCATTTCAATTACTGACTGAGATACAATTTATCAGAAGATAACATACATGCAATAAAAACGATGGCAAGAAAAATAGTTTCCTTAGCTTTGATCACCAATCACACATTAACACAATGATTTGTTTACATCATTAGAGGAAAGAATTATAAAAATATTGAATCAGATAACTTATCAATGGATTCAAAAAATCTTACTCATTACAACATCCATTCATGAGATAAATTCGGAAGTAATTCCTCCTTATTATCCAATCACACATGATTTTGATGAAAACAAAAAATTGTCTCGGGTCCTAAACAAAACTCCTCAATTAAGGTAGCTCTGAAATAGTTCTTTACAATTCCAAAAATGAGGGTCTTTGCAAAAAACATCGACCTCTTCTAACAGGTCGATCCTCTTATTTATAACATATTATTAACTAAAAATAACTATCAAAAGTGAAAGCTAAGTAAAACAAAACATCACCACATGGCACTTTAATTTCTCAGTCTTATAAGAGTCATCAAATGGTTTCACTTGAGTGGGTGACTCTTCTCATACTCCAACCATTTGGCGAATATTTCCTCGCATGTGTTGGCATACAAGAATCTGTGTTGGTCCATCCGGGACGAAAGGATCTCCATTATCTCCACTTCATGTGCCTGATACTTTACTACTTTACCACTTAACTACTGTAACACAGTCAGATCCTTGATCAGGCGCTCCATGAACTGTTGTACTCGACCTAGCACCATATTCGCCACCTTTGTAATATCTGCATTCCACAATGAGTCTTATTCGGCATGTAGTTTGACTATGTCATGCAAGTCGACAAAGTCATAGGGTGTGTCGAACTCTGTGAGGCTTATGTATCTCATTGCCCGATTGATATTGGTCCATCTCGTTTCACACTCGGCCCATTTCTCTTTGATTTCCTGATGAGGTTCTTGGGCCATTTTCACCCAATATTCGGTTGACTTCTTTATGCGGTCGATGCTTCTATCCCTTATTACCTGAATGTCGTGCTCTTCGGTGTCTCGGCCTTGCTAAACCACACTGATGTAATCATTCCTTTCCACTACTTGGTGTGTTTTCTCATACGATATTTTCATATCCTTGAAAATCACCAGCGCCATAAGGGTGTCTTCTTGGAAATCGACTATCCCTGTAGTGAAAAGGTGTCGCTCATTCATGAATTTACTATAGGCATCCTAGAATTTGCTTCTCAAGAACACTGTGGCCTGCATGGATTCCTGATAATATTTCTCCAAGTGGCGCATATGCTCCAACTCCTTCAGCGTAGTGTCCAAATCATCTTCATCTTTCCTCGCTCTATCCAGAGTGGCATCTGTGATTTCCATCCCTGCGCCGATAAGCTCGGACATCTTGGCATGCTCTGTGCTAATTAATTTCTCCTCTGTGGTGATAAGGATGGAGCTATCCAGATTAAGCCTCCTCTTCTTGGTGGTTCTCTTCATGATGTCTTTCCTCTTTCAGTTGTAGGCGATGACCTGTATATCAGCGACCTCATCCATAGGTTTGGGGATTTGCTGCTCTCCCCAAGTAAGTGTGTTTCCCGGGCTCTCAACGATGTTTATATGTTCAAGAATGGGTTCTTGAACCTCTTTTGTGTGTTCTGAAAGATCAGCCTTTGGTTGTTTCTCATTGGGAGGTAAAGTACCGGCCAAAATTGATGCACCAGGGGCATGCTCAGTACTTAATTGATAATCGGCTATTGAGATGTCGATTTCCTGTTGTGGAACTTATTCTTGTTGTTCGCCCAACCCTAGCTCATCCTTAGAGTTGTCCACTTGGGTCCCTGGTGCATCGAGTAGCTCAGTTTCTAAGACACTTTCGACCTCCTGTTCACTCTATGGAAGGATTTGAATTTGAGCATTGGGAGTTGAGGAAGATACTTTCTCGGGTTCCTTTTCCTCTGTAATCTATACCGGAATCACCACGGAAACCTCTGAACTCTCCTCATCATCATATAATGTTATTAAGTCATGTAAGGGGTTTGGTGCACTTTCTCTCCCTGATGTCCTCTATATTTCAGGCTGAGATGAAACGCCCCCTGGTGATCCGACCTGTGGCGTTGAAACTCCAAGGTTATCCGACCCTATGGTTTCTCTTATTTGTATCGTCTCTGGTGTTTCTTGGTCCTTCCCGGCTTTCGATTGGGTTGTCAGCAGGAAACCTTGTCACCTCTATGAGGTTTGGGTCATTTTGCAGCTGATAAATTACTCTATGTTCTTGTTCCATCAAGAGAAATCCCCTTGGTTGTGCCTCTGGTGTCAAAAACAATCCCCTATTCTGCACCTTTTTTGCCTCTGCTGCTCTAATTTCTTCCCTGGCTCTGAGTGCCTCTAGAGTCGACTAATGTATCATTGTCTCTTGTTCATCCATGCTCATGGCCTTGAACCTGGTCATTTTTAGGTCGGCCATCATTTGCACCACCTTGTTCCAGTCCTGGGCGTTCTCTTTGAATACTTCGTCCTCGAACTTATCATGAGCATACGACCAGCAAGATGACACCTATAAAGCATGTCGCAGGACCAGGCCCTTTGCATTGTGCTTGCGGAATCGTCCTGTCGGGAACCTGAAATCGAGTTGGCTCAACCCTTATTGTTTAGATTGAGCGGTATCCTTTACCAAATATAACCCTACATGGAAACTGTAAGGTATGAAATCTCGTTTATTGTCTTTGACCAAGGTGGCATTGTAGCCCTGCAAGATGGTATGATAAAATATTTCTCCTACGACAAGCTAGTCTGGGACATGAGCTGGTAGGAGTTGTGGTGCTTCCGTGGCCCTGAACACCCTGATGTAGGTGGCACGCTCATCCAAATACCAATGGCCTACCTTGGATATCATTTTCTTAGATTTCATCGATAGCCTTGGGCATTCCTTCTTAAAAAGAATAAGATAAATTTGGGCGAAGAATGCATCGCAGATGAGGGAGTAAGACTTATTATACCTGTTTTCCCGTAGCATGCTAAAGTAGACGTGGACTGGGAGCTCTGCAACATGCCATCTCATATTCATGACAACGAAGACGTTCCTAGCGCACATGACATCGAGTAGGTATGAAGCCATGTAAAAACTTGGGGCTTCTCCTTCCTTCAGCATCTGATCCTGCTACACATAGGTGCTTATTTTCTTGGAGATTATTGCTCCCCAGTTGAAGTTGCACCCGACGATTGCAACTTTGTATGCCAAAGGCATCCAAGCTTCTGA
Organism: Picea glauca; assembly: GCA_000966675.3. Taxonomy (NCBI): domain Eukaryota; kingdom Viridiplantae; phylum Streptophyta; class Pinopsida; order Pinales; family Pinaceae; genus Picea; species Picea glauca. The sequence goes on from JZKD02S1626090.1 coordinate 48,719, forward strand.
AAACTTGGAGCAATCCTTCTCTCTATATAGCCGGTAGATGAGAGCCATCAAATATATGTATGGATCTCTTAGGTTAATCGTCCCATACCATCCATTACCCCGATTGGTGAATTTCTTGTCTTCCCTCCACCATGAGGCCATCAATCGACTGGTGTCATGGAGTTCATAGAAATTCACCACGAAGTCCGTGTTCAACCACTCCTCCAGGTCCCTAAGCTTGTAGTATTTATGGACCTATGTTGGGAGGAAAACTTTGACGCACCTGCCATTCTCATCGTTAATCAAACATGTATTCTTGTCTATATGGTCAATGATCCACTTGAGGAACTCTATGCAAGGGAAAAAATAGTTTATGCTCGCCACTATGTGTAAATATGACCGTCGGATGTTGGGGAACACTTGTTCATCGAGCGCCCTTACGTCCGGGTCGTTGTGTGGGATATACTCTGGGTATTCTTCCCTGCTAATCATGTTGAAGAGATCCCCCCACTATGGGAGTGCTACCTTGGATCTAGTGCTTGCCTCTATATCACCAAAGGCCGGAAGTTGGATGAAAAATTTATTTGTTGTCATCTTGATGATAGGCTCTAGCCTAGGGATGTACTCCAATTTCCTTGCAATCCCTAGAGAAGATCCTTCTCCATTCTCTGGTTCTTTTAGCTTTGGTGCTCTCGGTGAGCGTCTAGTGGTTGGATTTCTCGATGGCATTGTTCTTGCAACTTAAGCAGAGTTTTAGAGACTATGTAAAATAGCACAAACACATATAAATTATAGCCAATGAGTTGACAGACTTGGATACATACCTATGAAGCTATTTAAAACCTGGTTTTTGATAATCACGGGGTCAATATAGCCTTCGAGTCGCTCGTTTTTCTTCTTCGGACGCTCCAGAATTCTCTTATGCGCAAAATGAATTTGTTCACAATGGTTCAAGAGATTTTAAATAGGAAATATCTTATTGTGTCGCATCATCCTTTCAATTTGGGTTATCAGTGAATTTTTAATAAATCTACCGCCGAATCTTGAGAACTTAAATTCATCGTGGGTTGATGGTGGAGGTGCAGGTGGTGCTGTGTTATATCGGCGATTTCAAAAATGTTGTTTTGATTGGCACACGAGGTAGAAACTAATGTGGGATCGAGTATTAATTAGCTCCTTAAATGCCCAAAATCCGATCATATCTAATGTTGAAAATGTCTCGTCTTGTCGCCCTTTCAGTGGGTGGATCGTGGATCGGGGTTATGCTATAAATACTTCGTTGATACTCTCCTGTAAAATTTCTGACACTGATCAATATTACCGTATAGTGTTAACGCAACAAAGTTGACTCGAAGGTGCGAATAGGACCTATGAAACCAAGAATGACTCAGGATATGACTAGACCGTACAACCCTCTTACGTGGTAAAGAAACGTGGCGTTGGAGACCAGTGACTTAATTCGCTCGTATTGGTTAGATTCAGGAATTTCCTTAAGCTATTCATTCTAAAACCAAATCTTAGCTTGTCGATGCCAAAAAAGTGTCAAGGATCAACGATCGATGATAAAACTACCCAAACACTCTCGGATCAGCTCCCTCAAAAAAATTCCCAATGTCGAAACTGCATCAGGGATCGATGATTGGGGATAACTTTATCATAGTAAAAAAAAATTGTTATGATCCTTCTGGATTTTCTCAGATCCCGATAAAGTGCATCGGGCATCAGTGATTGGAAAATTTATTTTCTTATTTCGTTAACATATGTCATCCTCGTAATTTATTGATGTCAAAGGGGATCAAATATCTCACGAACCATTATGAAAAAAAACATACGTAAACCAAAACTACCTTATGCCGATTCCGATGGAGATCGACGCTCGACGTCTACGGTTTTCTGAGTGGTTCCTTTTCTTCTTTGAATTCTCTCCGATGTCGAACCTGAGCACGTTGGGTGTAGTTTTTTTTTTGTCGATTATTAATTCAAGCGTTAAGGTATTTTAGTCATGGGGTTTCGTAAGTTCAAACAAACCTGAATAGGTGATGAGATTCATGAAAATAAAAAAAGACAAAACACTTCCCAAAATGAAATCGAGTCAAACAGTGCAGAAGGTCAAGTGGTACCCAAAAAGTGAAAAAAATTGATAAGGATTTTTAGGGTGTGTTGAGTGCTCAACAAATGGGGACTTACTGGGTGAAAGCAGAATCCTTGTTCCTACCTCGGGCTCAGTTGGTGAAAAAGATGGTGAATAACTTAACTGTTTTTTTATCAGAGCCTCTTTTATACTGGCATTTGAAATTCACCGATTGGTGCATCTAGGCCTTCATGTGGGGTTTCAACCTTTATTCCACCTTTATTTCCCATAACCATGACCCATGTCCTCTTTTGACAAGATTCAATTAAATCATTCACTGGCACGAGGCCCTTTTAGTTATCATCATTTAATTGCTACGGTGTTTATTCGCTGTCAGTGAGCGTCCATAGCCCTGGCGGAGTCACCCCGACGTCACAGACCTTGCTCCATT
>JZKD02S1626090.1:95612-114027 GCA_000966675.3 Picea glauca
CAACAGAGGTCTAGAAATACTACAAGCTCAGGGACCTGGAGGAGTGACTAAACACAGACTTCATGGTGAAGTTCTATGAACTCTATGACACCAACCGATTGATGGCCTCATGGTGGATGGAAGATAAAAAATTCACCAATCAGATCAGTGGATGGTACGAGATGATTAACCTGAGAGAGCCATACATATATTTGATGGCTCTCATCTGCCGGCTATACGAAGAGAAGGATTGCTCCAAGTTTTCGGAAGCTTGGATACCTTTGGCATACATAGTTTCAATCGTCGGGTGCAACTTTAACCGAGGAGCAATAATCTCCAAGCAACTAAGCACCTGTGTGAAGCAGACTCAGATGCCGAAGGAAGGAGAAGAACCAACTTTTTACATGGATTCATACCTACTCGATGTCATGTGCACTAGGAACGTCTTCGCCGACATGAATCTAATATGGCGTGTTGCAGAGCTCCCGGTCCATGTCTACTTCAGCGTGCTATGGGAAAATAGGTACAAGAAATATTACTCCCTCATATGTGATGAATTCATCGCCCGAATTTATTTTATTCTTTTTAAGAAGCAATGCCCAAGGCTATCGGTAGAAGCCAAGAAAATGATATCCAAGGTAGGCCATTAGTATATGGATGAGTGCGCCAGCTACATCAGGGTGTTTGGGGCCACTAGAGCACCAAATCTCCTACTAGCTCATGTCCCAGACCGAATCGTCGTAGAAGAAATATGTTATCAAATGATCTTGCAGGGCTACAACGCCACCCTGGTCAAAGACAAGAAACAAGATTTTATACCCTATGGTTTCCATGTAGGGTTCTATTTGGTAAAGGATACTACTCAAGCCAAACAAGAAGGGCTGAGCCAACTTGAATTCAGGTTCCCGATAGGCCAATTCCGGAAGCACGATACAAAGGGACAGGTTTTTGAAAAGACCCTCATTTTTGGAATTGTAAAGAACTATTTCAGAGCTACCCTAATTGAGAAGTCATGTTTAGGACCCGAGACAAGTTTTTGTTTTCTTCAAAAGCGTGTGTGATTGGATCATAAGGAAGAATTACTTTTGAATTTATCTCATGAATGGATTGTTAGAAAAACAGGACCGCAGAGCAATAAAATAAAACAAATGTGGAAACGGAACACAAAAGATACATAATACAATAAAGACACAAATTTATGTGCTTCACCTAGTGTGGGCTACGCCCACCAGAGAAATTGCCAAGTCCTTCCTTTATTATTATGCAACAAATGAAGGGATACAACCTACAACAAAACCCACTGTAACTTCCTCTTCTTTCTCTCACAGTCTCCTCTCTTAGAATACAATATTCGCTATGTTGCAGAGCCGCAATACATTTCCCTCATAATAGAGGGTTTCCTTCTAGGGAAAAAATCCCTAACATAATTTCTATTGTTATATCTGTGACCTTATAATGAACGGTCCAGATTTACAATGAAATTACAATATACATTTACAAGGCAATTTTTCCTTCGGGGGCCCGCTTACCCCCGAACACCCCAACCGGGGGGATAGCCCCCCCGAACCCTGTAGAGGGGGTACACCCCCTCTGCACTCCCCCGCATGGAGGAGTGTACATACTTCTGTGGTGTAAATTCTTCATGGGGTATAAACACGACTTAAAGAAAGGACCTATGAATCAGGAAGATAATCAGGCTCCACAACCAACATGGATGATGTAATGAGTAAGAGTTTCTAAATCTGTTGATAAGTTATCTGATTCAATATTTTTATAATTCTTTCCTCTAATTATGTAAACAAATCATTGTGTTAATGTGTGATTGGTGATCAAAGCTAAGGAAACTATTTTTCTTGCCATCATTTTTATTGCATGTATGTTCTCTTTTGATAAATTGTATCTCAGTCAATAATTGAAATGCCAACAAGTTGATGTATTAATACTAGGCTTTTCATAGGTGTAAGAATTGTTGTCTGCATGCTTGAGCACTAGGGTTAGCCCAAGCTCATCCTTCTTCAATAGTTAAGCAATTTCCCCTTTGTTACACAATTGGTTTACACCAACATTTATCTTGTATCAGTCCTACCTATAAGAGAAAATACAAAAAAGAGAACATTCAAACTGAAGGAGGATATTTCAAAAGAAGACATATTGTCAATCACTACGTAAATCCCATTGATTAATTGGCTGGATCACATAGATCTGGAGAACCATTCCACCATTAAACGTTGGAGAGTCTAATTGGGCCTTGATGGAGGGTTTGGTTCCTACTGTTCAGTTAAAGGGATTTAGGACCCCTCAACAGAATTGGTGCTAGAAGGAGGGCCTGAAGAATGAATGGCTGAAAATATTTTTGACATAATATTTCACACAGCCTGTAGATTCAAAACAACCCACATGCATGACTAGTCATTCTCAAGACAACCCACACACACTGAGTACTCTTGAAACAAGTAACTCACCTCAGCAAGAGGAAGAACACTTATTCCATTAAATACCTTATGCTCTTCCCCATGAGGAGTTGAACCAGTTCATAAGAATCACAAGAGCTTACGCCCAAAAAATCAGAGCACTACCCTTAGCTCTGTTACTTCCTTGAAGAAAACAAGTAAGAAGAACAGTGGTTGACATCCCCGACCAAGTTTTTGTTCACATAGTAGAAGACCTGATATATTTCACCCTCATCGAAATCGAACATCCTCTTAATCTAATTCCCGAAACACCAGCTGATAACTGCTTCGAGCCCGATGATTTTTTCGATGAGGAAGGGTTTAACTCAGAATGATCAGTTTCGAAGTCGGACGACATGGGAGATAAAAATGATCATAATGAAGAAAGGGGAAATCCAACTTAGAATAATCAACCTTGGTTGGCCAGAGATGCTCTGTCCATCCCCGGACGAGTGCATAACCTTCCTCGACATCCAAAAAAGTTACGCCCTAAATTTGACCCCGAAACCTCAGGATTGCCTGAAGACCATATCAAAAAATCCATACTAGCTATCAAACTAATGAACGTCCAACATGAAGACGTAGTATGTAGGATTTTCCCCAATACTTTTGAGAATTCATTCTCCATGTGGTATTTTAACTTACCTGTAGGGTCCATAACTAGTTGGATGAAGTTTCAAAAGGATTTTCTAGATAAATTTGCAGAAGAAACCACTACATGAGCTTTGATGGTTGAGTTGTTCACCACCACCATGAGTTCAAAGGAGAAGGTTAAAGACTTTAATCAACGGTTCACCACTATCATGAACAAATTTCAACCCAAAGCTAAACCCACTCAGGAGTTGCAAATCGAAGTATACACGAACGCTCTCCTAGCTTCCATTTCCATGTTTGTGAATAGGGCTACCAAAACAACCTTAGCTGAGAATTTTGAAGAAGCCAAAACAATAGAATTCCAAATGAAGGGATGTAAAGAGGGTTGGGTCTCATTAGTTAGGAAGGAAGTTCAACCTCCTCCTAGGAGAGGACTTCTGTTGACCAAACCCCCAAGGAAAAAGATAGAACAAGGTCCCGAAAAAGGAAGTGGAGACATAGAATACCTACAACACATGGTTAATAAATTTTCAAATGAAATCATAGACATGAAAAGAAGTGAAGGGGAAGGAAACCAAGGCCAGAGAACATATAAACCCTTTTTAAAAATAAATCCACCTTTCAAAGCGATTGAACCTACCCCAACCAACTTAAACATCAACCTGGGAAATGTAGCATCCGACTCTTTATGTACCTATCACCAAGAGAAGCACTCTCAAAGAGACTTCCCACAATGGGTGCATGCCATGAATTTGATGGCCAACCGGTTTCTAAATGAGGTTTCCCTTACCGAAAAATCAAGCGNCCTTAATCATGTTGACGAATGATTGAATTATTAATTATTTTCTAATGCGCCTAAATTGTTGATGTATAACTGATGGATTAATTGAATAGAATGCTCGTGTGCAATTAATTTATGCGATGTATGACTAGTTGAGTAATTAAACTCTTTGCGCACACTGAATTTTAGTGTAGTGTTGATGGCTTTAGATTTTAGTCTCTTGCGCGAAATGCAAGTTTATTGTGATGAGTGATTGTACATTTTGATTGCGATTCGTGCAATGAATAAATGCTATTGCATTGCGCCTTGGATGTAAGGTGGTGTATGATATGTTATGTGAATGATTACTCACGTGCCATATTTAGATTGATGGTTTAAATTTCCTGACGCAACACTAAAAGAAAAAAAATTGACCTGTTGTATGTCACTTGTTGTCGTAATGGCGGGGCCATTCCATATGGAATCAGAGTAGGTTCAACCTTGCGACTGTGGATCGTCATGCCTTTCAGTACAATAAACCCTTGAGTAATAACTTAGAGCTAACTAAAATTTTAACATGTCCATACGGTAATCATGGATAGAGGACGTCATGGAGGTAGATAACATGGTGCTAGGGGCAGAGGCGCGATGCCTCCAGTAGCGTCCATGCCTGAGGGGTCTAACCCCCCGCAAGGAGATAAGGATAGGGCGCCTGTACCCTCAAGGGTCCACAATGTGCCCCAACCAGACTGGTAGCATTCATGGAAAACTTGAGAGGTTTAAGTTCCCGAGTCCACGAGTGCCACAAATAGCTCAGCCGCCAAGGCATGGCTGGAGATCAAGGCAATGTGCTTCACGCTTCACGGTTATGGCCTCTGCCACAAAGGTCTGCTTAGGAATTCTTCAGCTAAAGAGGAGCATTGTTTTATGGAGGAAGACCCTCCTACCTCAGCTAAACATGGCCTTCGAAGTCGTGTTAGGGGAACGGTTCAGGGAGAAGTAATTGTCAGAGGAATTCATTGAGCACTAGCTCGATGAATTCATTGCCTTATGACAAGGTGGTCGTACGATGCTAGATTATGAGACCATGTTTATGGAGCTACTTCGATATGCCCTGCATATGAACATGAAGAAGATGGAGATCAACAAGTTTGTGACCGACCTTAACTCCAACTTTCGTGCGAAGGTGAGGATATAAATGCCTTAGACATTTACGATGCAGTCTAGTAGAACTCTTAGATAAGGAAGATTTGACCGCAAGAGTCCGGTCAGGACTCCTACAGGACCATCTAGACTGACAACATCTGGTGCGCAACAACATCAGACGTCAGCCATACAAGACATCTTGGTATCGAGATACGTCTATAGGACCCTTGTTCACGACACCATAATGATAGGTTCCTTGGCATAGGGCTCCCTATAGGGGACCATCTTATCTGCGACAACATCGCTAGCAACTGTCGTTTAGGATTGTAAGAAGAACAAACCAGGATATTAGGTTGGTGGGCCAACAACTTCTATTCCGGGGCCATGAGTACTGGACCAGAGGTGGGGGATGGACATATGGAGAGTCACCTAACCAACAAGACTGTCCGATTGAAAGGGCCTGAGCATCCGAGTCACTACCGTGGCAGAGACGGGAAAGGCCCATAGGATTCATGATCGTGGTGAATAACTACCAGTCTGAGCGCTAGGCCACTGAGCTCGAGGTGTCTGGTGCCATCGCCAAACAAACCTTTATCCTTTTTTAAACCCTGGTGCTATAGAGAGCTCTAATTCTAGTACCGCGCTGAAGGGATTCAGGTAAAGGCAATCGACAGGGCGAGTTTATATTCGTCGTTATGGCTTCGGGTGCCAACCGAATGGTTGGAGGAAGGGGTATGCAATTTTTATTTAACCTGGGGATGGTGTAATAAAGTTCGACCTACATCATGATCTTAATATCTTATGACAACATGATCGGTATGGACTGGTGGGAATCGTATGATGTGATACCCATTGATAATATGAAGTGGTTGAGTTGGACCGACGATGAAGGACAGAGAAGTGTGATTGTAGGAAGAAAATGAGGAGTATCGTTGAGGTTTATTTCTTCCCTACAACTACAGAAGAGCATGCCCAGGGATGCAATCTTTATGAAATCCTTGTGTTGAATAAAAAGGGCATACAGAGGGGCTAGAAAACCTTCCGATAGTACGATAGTTTGTTGATGTAGTTCCAGAAGATATACCAGGCTTGCCGCCTAGAGAGAGATTGGAATTTAAATTCAGCTCGAAACTTGGAATAGAGCCGATAGCAAGCACGCCTTATCGGATGTCGACACTTGACTTACAGGAGTTGGAAATGGCACTTAAGGAGTTGCTAGACCTAGGAATTACGTCCAAATGTGTCACCTCAAGGTGCTCCTGTTATTTTCATATGGAAGAAGGATGGGTCGTGGAGAGTTTGCCTGACTACTGTCAAGTTTACATTGACAACATATTGGTATATTCTCGGAGGAAGGAAGAACATGATGAACTTTTGTGCTTGGTGCTACAGTTTTTACGAGGGAAGAAATCATGAGAACTGTCGAAATGTTGTTTTATCCATCAAAGATTCATTATTTGGGGCATGTTATCCCCGACAAAGGTATCGTTGTGGAACCAACGAAGGTAGAGGCTATTAGGGAATGACCTATGTTGACGAACGTACTAGAGGTACGTAGCTTCATGAGTTTAGCGGGATCTTATGAATGATTTTTCAAAGGTTGTTCAAGGATAGCGAATTCGATTACAAAATTTCAGAATAAAAACCAGAAGTTGTATGGACCGAGAATGCACAGAATCATCTCGAAGGATGAAGGAGCAGTTGAATACAACGCTGATACTAAAATTCCCTGACATGGACGAGAAATTCTTGGTATGCACCGACGCATCCAAGGAAGGCTTAGGCAGAGTCTTGATGCAAGATGATCTAGTGATCAATTACATCTCGAGAATGTTAAGAAATCATAAGGAGAACTATGTGACACACGATCTGGAGTTATTAGCCATTGTGTATGCCATAAGAGTATGGAGGCACTACATGTTTGGATCAAATTTTGAACTAAAAACAAATCATTGTGGGTTGTAACTCCTTTTTACGCAAGTGACTTGAACGCACAACAAGGGCGTTGGTCAGAACTTCTTAGCAAATAATACTTTGAGATTACCTACCTACTAGGAACAATGAATAGGATGGCAGATGCGTTGAGTTGGAGACCACACATATTTTCGGTGATACCTCTTTAGAGTAATCTATGTAAAAATATTATAACTACACAATGCAACGATGACTAGTATAAAGAGGTTAAGGAATTTATCGGACAAAACACGATGTTGGTACCAAAATTTGAGGGACTTAATGTGGACAACAATGGATTAATGAGATCTAATAACCAGATTTATGTACCGCCCAATGACGAATTGAGAAGTTTGATCTTAAATGAAGCTCATAGAGCAGTGTACATGGCTCATCCTGGAGTCACGAAGATGAGGGCAGACCTTAAACCCTTATTCTTATGGAAATGACTGAAGGTGAGCATAGCCAACCACATGGCAAGGTGTCTAGAATGTCAACAAGTGAAACTGAATACAGACATCCGACGAAATTACTACAACCACGCGCTATTACAGAATCAAAATGGGAGGTCTTTTCGATGGAATTCATTGTTGGATTGCCGCTAACGACAAGGAGGAATGAATCAAATTTCATGGTATTTGACGCTCTGACGAAGAGTGCAATTTTATCCCTGTATGTATAACGATTTAAGCACCCAACATAGATAGATTTTTCATCAACGATATTGTGAGGTTGCATGGCGTGTCTAAGAGGATCATATCCGATCGAGGATCAATGTTTATAGGATGATTTTGGACTAGTTTCCAAGAGGCCTTGGGAACCCAACTTAAATTTAATACCACATATCACCTGGAGATAGGCGTGAAGACAAAAAGAATGAACCAAATCTTGGAGGACATGTTGCGTATGCACGTATAGACCAACATAAGCATTGGGAGGAGTTCTTGCCACTAGTAGAGTTTGCATACAACAACAATTATCAGAGCACCATTAAGATGGCACCATTAGAGCTCCTTTACGGGAGACTGTGTCAGACGCCTTGAGTTGGAATAGACTCAAGGATGGGGTCCTGGTAGGACCACAAGCGATCCAAGAAATGAAAACAAAACAAATACAAATGATACGAAGAAGGGTTGGAAGAAGCGCAAAATCACCAGAAGGGTTTTTCCAATGCGCATCGTGTGACCATAATTATGAAGGGCCTAACAACTAATTGTGCCTCATTCCTTAAGGCGTTGCGTGAAGTTTATCTTGTATCCGTGTGGGACTTTAGGTCAGTGATCCTACGCATGTAAATGAATTAAGTTCTTGGCGGATGTTGGGCGAGGGTGCGCTCATGGCAGAGCCAATCCACTTTCTGGACCATTGCATTCGACAACTATGGTGTCGAATTGTCGAATAGGTCAAGGTCCAGTGGGAAAATTATATTCCACACTCGGCTACCAAGGAGGACGCATATGATATGTGTCAACAGTTTCCACTTTTGTTTGATAGCTAGACATTTAGATATTGTCAGATACGGTATCGGTGCACTGGTATACTGTGAAACTTCGGGACAGAGTTTAAAACAAGAGGGTGTGTGTGTAACATCCCACTCTTGCGTGCACCTGAATTTGACTTATTCTTGAGGAAAATTGTGTGCAAGTGATCCGGTTCATTATATGATTGACTCTTTCTCTTATGGATTAAGATGATGTTGAGGATATGATGATATGTTATTTGATTATATTGTATCAACAAGTGCTATTAATTGGTTTCTCTTGAGTGTGCATAACTTTGGACCGATTGAGGATGTCGATGGCATCGATGGACCTCCTTAGACTCTGGATCGAATCAGGGAGTGAAATATTTATGGTTTGTGTATTTCTGTTATTACATATGTGCCATGTGACTGATATTATGATGTTGTTTATGGATCACTGACATGTTTGTTGATGGATGCATGCTAACAATAGCTTGCTAATCAGACTCACATTTGGAGTAAAGGGGTCACGCACGCCAACCAGAGATATTGAGGGAGAAGTGTGGTAGCAACCCTGCCACAACCTACTAGCACTCTCGTTGTGGCTCGGACTATAGGTTAGCGATTACCTAGTTCGAGATATCCACGATGTCATGAGGGAAAACTGTGATAGTTGCTCACGATGATTCTAAGGGGCACACAATAAGGCATGGTCCTTATTCCTTAGAGGCCCTTAAAAATCCCATAAGGTCACTTTGAAGAGTTTTGACTCCAAGGGTTTGACGTCTACCAAAATCAGTCAAAAGGTGAGTGGCACCCTTGGAGCGCGTAGTGCGTCTTGAAGGGCACGTCACAATTTTAACACTGGTGAGTCAATGAACCTAGGTACCTAGAAAAAAATATATTACCTTGACATGGTCAACCTTAAAATAATTACGCATCAATAAAATATATTAATTATAAATTTTCCCTTAAAATTTGTTAAGCCTAGTTGAAATTAAAAGCCTAGGTCTAAGTAGGTTATGAGGAAAAAAATTTAATTAAGCGATTAATAAAAGGGGAAAAAAATAAAATTAGAATTAAAAGGGGGAAAATCAAATTTAGAATTAAATGGAGGATTAAATTATTTAAAAGATTAATTGATTTTTTTGTGCAAAACTTGCTAATTTCAAACTTAGACAAAAAGGGGAAATTAATTGCAAAAAGTTCATGGAACATAGAAGGAATCTAGTATATAGAGAACTTTCTTAAAATGAACTCAACTAAGATTTAAGAAAGGCATTAGTCATTAAGGGAATGCGAGGGAATAAAAGGACATCGAGGAGCATTTTTAGGAACGCTTTTAGGTGGGTGAGGGAAATTGAAAATTTAATTTAATTAATTAAATAAATTTCTGGTGCAACTAAGGGATTGGGTGACAAGTGTACGGGGGAGAATAGTTCCTAATAAATGTTTAATAAAACTAATTTAATGTGCAAATGAAAAGGTCACTAAGAATAAATATATAAAAGATATGGAGAGGAGAGGATCATATCACGTTTGGTATGAGTAAGGTTATGCTGCCAGATTTTACTCTTGACTGATTTTTCTTGGGGGAGTTTGGATACCCAGCTCGAATAGAGAGTGGTAGCTCGACCTTGAAAGGTGAAATGGGAGCTAGATTTCTCTGGTATTGTTTGAGTGGCCCCTTTGCGGCTCGGGGGGCTCATGGGGAGGAAGAGTACCCCTAGCGTTGGCTGAGAGGTACTGGTGAGGTCTGAACGATTAGAAAGTGGGAGCGAGGAGGGTCACTAGCACCCGAAGAACATCAACAAACCATTCGCCGGGTACGATATGCATGTCTAAACTTTCGCATTTGTAAATTAGTTAAAAATTTGTATATGGATTCTTAAGTTGATGATTTGTAATGGGTTTCTGGTATTGGTTGTGTGTTGTGGAATGGCATTTTTATATTGTGAATCAATTAAAACTATATTGGAATATAGCTATAAGGAAAAATAATCTTGTAGGCGAATTTTCAAATTGATGGCTTGTAATCCGGAACATAAATTTTGAGCGTAATGACCTTCCTTCTTATAGGACTATGTAGAGAGAAAATGAAAAACAATAACATGCATGTGGTCATGACATAAGAGAGAGAACGCATGAGCCGACAGTGAAACTACACTACTTGAATGTCTACAAAAAATAGTCTTTTAATCCCTTCATCCTTCCGTAAGTGTCCCCTCACTTCTGTCTCTAGTTTGAACTGAACAACATTTGATATTTGATCACATTTTATGCACAATACTCGGGAAGGACTAGATAGAACGCGGGAAACAACTTAGTACCTACCTTTTTGAGCGAGCGATCACCAAGTAGAGTTGAAAGACTCTTAACAAATTATTTTAGCTAGCTCGGTTAAGTATCCCGGTAGCCATGTGAAGCAATGATTTCATTTTCATTTTATTCACCGCAACGATTTCATTTTCATTTTATTCACAACCTCTGTGTTCGCCCAACAATGATTTAGTTTTCTTTTTATTCACTGCAATGATTTCATTTTCGTTTTATTCACAACCAGCGTGTTCGCACAACAACGTGTTGAGCACTCAACACACCCTAAAAAGACTTATCAATTTTTTTCACTTTTTGGGTACCACTTGACCTTCTGCATTGTCTGAATCGATTTCCTTTTGGGWAGTGTTTTGTCTTTTTTTATTTTCATGACTCTCATCAACTATTTAGGTTKGTTTGAACTTATGAAACCCCATGACTAAAATACCTTAACACCTAAATTAAGAATCGACCGCCAAACACTGTACCCAACGCGCTYAGGTTTGGCATCARAGAGAATTCAAAGAAGAAAAAKGATCCACTCGAAAAACCACRGTCGTCGAGCGTTGATMTCCATCTGCATCGRCAKAAGGAAGTTYTGGTTTACGCAARTTTTTCACATAAAKTTTTTAGAGATAGCCGATCCCCTTCGGCATTRGTATAATACGAGGAGGACATATGTTAATGAAAGACGGAAAAAAATCGTYGATAGCCGATGCCCGACGCATTTTATCGGGATTGGGGAAAATCCAGAAGGATCATAACAAACATTTTCAACTATGATAAAGTTATCYCCGATCGTCRATCCCCGATGCAGTTTCGACATCGAGACTTTTTTCGAGGGAGCCGATYCGAGAGTGTTTGGTTAGGTTTATCGCAGATCRCCGATCCTTGACACTTTTTCAGCATYGACAAGCTAGTATTTGGTTTTAGAACAAATATCTTAARGAAATTCCCAAATCCRACCAATACGAGTAAATTAATTCACYGGTTTCCAATTCCACGTGTCTTTACCAGGTAATAGKGTCGTTCGGTCTAGTCATATCCYGAGTCATTCTTGGTTCCATAGGTCCTAGTCACACCTTCGGGTCAGCTTTGTCRCGTMARCACTRTACGGTAAGATCGATAKGCATCAMAACTTTTACAGGAGAGTATAAATGAAGTATTCATAGCATATCCCTGATCCCMGATCCACCCACTGAAAGGGCGACAYGACGAGATGTTTTCAGCATTAGATACGATCGTATTTTGGGCATTTAAGGATATAATTAATACCCGATCCCACATTAGTTTCTACCTCGTGTGCCAATCAAAACAACATTTTTKAAATTGCTGATAGACCACATCACCACTCRCGCCTCYGCCATCAACCCACGATGAATTTAASTTCTAAATATTCARCGGTAGATTTATTAAAAATTCACTCATAACCTGAATTGAATGGCTRATGYGACACGGTAAGATATTTCCTATTTAAAATTTCTTGAACCGTTGTGAGRAAATTCATTCTACACGTAAGATTATTCCATAGCGTTCGAAGGAGAAAAATGAGCGRCTCAAAGGCTGTATCGACCCTGTGATTATCAAAAAYCAGGTTTTAACAAGCTTTAGAGGTATGTATCAAAGTCTGTCAACTCACTGGCTATAATTTATATGTGTTTGTCSAGTTTTTCAAAGTCTCTAAAAGTCTTCTTAAGTTGCAGGAACAATGCCGTCGAGAAATCCAACCWCTAGATGCTTGCCGATATCACCAAATCCAAAAKAACCAGAGACTAGCAAAGGATATTCTCCAAGGATCRCAGGGMAATTAGAGTATGTCCCTAGGYCGGAGCCTGTCATCAAGACATTAAMAAAGAAATTTTTCATCCAACCTCCATCCTTTGGCAATACAGAGGAAAGCACTAKATCCAAGGTAGTGCTCCCACAGTGGGGGGATATCTTCAACATGAATAGCAGGGAAGAATACCARGAGTATATCCCACACAACGACCCAGAYGTAAGGKCGCTCAATGACAAGGTGTTCCCCAACATCCGATGGTCATATTTACACATGGTGGYGAGAAGAACCCCTATTTTCCCYTGTGTAGAGGTCCTCAAGTGGCTCATCGACCATACAGATAGGCATAAATGTTTGATTAACAATGAGAATGGTGGGCGGGTTAGAGGTTTCCTCYCAACAGAGGTCTAGAAATACTACAAGCTCAGGGACCTGGAGGAGTGACTAAACACAGACTTCATGGTGAAGTTCTATGAACTCTATGACACCAACCGATTGATGGCCTCATGGTGGATGGAAGATAAAAAATTCACCAATCAGATCAGTGGATGGTACGAGATGATTAACCTGAGAGAGCCATACATATATTTGATGGCTCTCATCTGCCGGCTATACGAAGAGAAGGATTGCTCCAAGTTTTCGGAAGCTTGGATACCTTTGGCATACATAGTTTCAATCGTCGGGTGCAACTTTAACCGAGGAGCAATAATCTCCAAGCAACTAAGCACCTGTGTGAAGCAGACTCAGATGCCGAAGGAAGGAGAAGAACCAACTTTTTACATGGATTCATACCTACTCGATGTCATGTGCACTAGGAACGTCTTCGCCGACATGAATCTAATATGGCGTGTTGCAGAGCTCCCGGTCCATGTCTACTTCAGCGTGCTATGGGAAAATAGGTACAAGAAATATTACTCCCTCATATGTGATGAATTCATCGCCCGAATTTATTTTATTCTTTTTAAGAAGCAATGCCCAAGGCTATCGGTAGAAGCCAAGAAAATGATATCCAAGGTAGGCCATTAGTATATGGATGAGTGCGCCAGCTACATCAGGGTGTTTGGGGCCACTAGAGCACCAAATCTCCTACTAGCTCATGTCCCAGACCGAATCGTCGTAGAAGAAATATGTTATCAAATGATCTTGCAGGGCTACAACGCCACCCTGGTCAAAGACAAGAAACAAGATTTTATACCCTATGGTTTCCATGTAGGGTTCTATTTGGTAAAGGATACTACTCAAGCCAAACAAGAAGGGCTGAGCCAACTTGAATTCAGGTTCCCGATAGGCCAATTCCGGAAGCACGATACAAAGGGACAGGTTTTTGAAAAGACCCTCATTTTTGGAATTGTAAAGAACTATTTCAGAGCTACCCTAATTGAGAAGTCATGTTTAGGACCCGAGACAAGTTTTTGTTTTCTTCAAAAGCGTGTGTGATTGGATCATAAGGAGGAATTACTTTTGAATTTATCTCATGAATGGATTGTTAGAAAAACAGGACCGCGGAGCAATAAAATAAAACAAATGCGGAAACAGAACACAGAAGATACACAATACAATAGAGACACAAATTTATGTGCTTCACCTAGTGTGGGCTACGCCCACCAGAGAAATTGCCAAGTCCTTCCTTTATTATTATCCAACAAATGAAGGGATACAACCTACAACAAAACCCACTGTAACTTCCTCTTCTTTCTCTCACAGTCTCCTCTCTCAGAATACAATATTCGCTATGTTGCAGAGCCGCAATACATTTCCCTCATAATAGAGGGTTGCTTTCTAGGGAAAAAATCCCTAACATAATTTCTACTGTTAGATCTGTGACCTTATAATGAACGGTCCAGATTTACAATGAAATTACAATATACATTTACAAGGCAATTTTTCCTTCGGGGGCCCACTTACCCCCGAACACCCCAACTGGGGGGATAGACCCCCCGAACCCTGTAGAGGGGGTACACCCCCTCTGCACTCCCCCACATGGAGGAGTGTACATACTTCTGTGGTGTAAATTCTTCATGGGGTATAAACACGGCTTAAAGAAAGGACCTCTGAATCAGGAAGATAATCAGGCTCCACAACCAACATGGATGATGTAATGAGTAAGAGTTTCTAAATCTGTTGATAAGTTATCTGATTCAATATTTTTATAATTCTTTCCTCTAATGATGTAAACAAATTGTTGTGTTAATGTGTGATTGATGATCAGAGCTAAGGAAACTATTTTTCTTGCCATCATTTTAATTGCATGTATGTTCTCTTCTGATAAATTGTATCTCAGTCAATAATTGAAATGCCAACAAGTTGATGTATTAATACTAGGTTTTTCATAGGTGTAAGAATCGTTGTCTGCATGCTTGAGCACTAGGGTTAGCCCAAGCTCATCCTTCTTCAATAGTTAAGCAATTTCCCCTTTGTTACACAATTGGTTTACACCAACATTTATCTTGTATCGGTCCTACCTATAAGAGAAAATACAAAAAAGAGAACATTCAAACTGAAGGAGGATATTTCAAAAGAAGACATATTGTCAATCACTACGTAAATCCCATTGATTAATTGGCTGGATCACATAGATCTGGAGAACCATTCCACCATTAAACTTTGGAGAGTCTAATTGGGCCTCGATGGAGGGTTTGGTTCCTACTGTTGAGTTAAAGGGATTTAGGACCCCTCAACATAATTGGTGCTAGAAGGAGGGCCTAAAGAATGAATGGCTGAAAATATTTTTGACATAATATTTCACATAGCATGTAGATTCAAAACAACCCACATGCATGACTAGTCATTCTCAAGACAACCCACACACACTGAGTACTCCTAAAACAAGTAACTCACCTCAGCAAGAGGAAGAACACTTATTCCATTAAATACCTTATGCTCTTCCCCGCGAGGAGTTGAACCAATTCATAAGAATCACAAGAGATTACGCCCGAAAAATCAGAGCACTACCCTTAGCTCATTTACTTCCTTGAAGAAAAAAAGTAAGAAGAACAGTGGTTGACATCCCCGACCAGGTTTTTGTTCACATAGTAGAAGACCTGATATATTTCACCCTCATCGAAATCGAACATCCTCTTAATCTAATTCCCAAAACACCAGCTGATAACTGCTTCGAGCCCGATGATTTTTCCGATGAGGAAGGGTTTAACTCAGAATGATCAGTTTCGAAGTCGGACGACATGGGAGATAAAAATGATCATAATGAAGAAAGGGGAAATCCAACTTAGAATAATCAACCTTGGTTGGCCAGAGATGCTCTGTCCATCCCCGGACGAGTGCATAACCTTCCTCGACATCCAAAAAAGTTACGCCCTAAATTTGACCCCGAAACCTCAGGATTGCCTGAAGACCATATCAAAAAATCCATACTAGCTATCAAACTAATGAACGTCCAACATGAAGACGTAGTATGTAGGATTTTCCCCAATACTTTTGAGAATTCATTCTCCATGTGGTATTTTAACTTACCTGTAGGGTCCATAACTAGTTGGATGAAGTTTCAAAAGGATTTTCTAGATAAATTTGCAGAAGAAACCACTACATGAGCTTTGATGGTTGAGTTGTTCACCACCACCATGAGTTCAAAGGAGAAGGTTAAAGACTTTAATCAACGGTTCACCACTATCATGAACAAATTTCAACCCAAAGCTAAACCCACTCAGGAGTTGCAAATCGAAGTATACACGAACGCTCTCCTAGCTTCCATTTCCATGTTTGTGAATAGGGCTACCAAAACAACCTTAGCTGAGAATTTTGAAGAAGCCAAAACAATAGAATTCCAAATGAAGGGATGTAAAGAGGGTTGGGTCTCATTAGTTAGGAAGGAAGTTCAACCTCCTCCTAGGAGAGGACTTCTGTTGACCAAACCCCCAAGGAAAAAGATAGAACAAGGTCCCGAAAAAGGAAGTGGAGACATAGAATACCTACAACACATGGTTAATAAATTTTCAAATGAAATCATAGACATGAAAAGAAGTGAAGGGGAAGGAAACCAAGGCCAGAGAACATATAAACCCTTTTTAAAAATAAATCCACCTTTCAAAGCGATTGAACCTACCCCAACCAACTTAAACATCAACCTGGGAAATGTAGCATCCGACTCTTTATGTACCTATCACCAAGAGAAGCACTCTCAAAGAGACTTCCCACAATGGGTGCATGCCATGAATTTGATGGCCAACCGGTTTCTAAATGAGGTTTCCCTTACCGAAAAATCAAGCGGCTAAACTATGAATATTGTTGATCAGGAAGAAGTTGGTCCACTAGAAGAAACAACCATGCTGATATGGGACCTTGACTTACCAATGCATTCCGAAGACCTATTTGAGGTTCAAGAACCACACACAGAGGTCTTGGCTGTGCAAACATGAAGTAGGGGTCAACCTGTCTGAAACAACCTTGCTACTACCCAAAATTTGGGAGGAAAGCCAACATCCAATCGCCCTAAAGCACCTTTTGTCTCCTGAAGAAACCCTATAAACATCCATACCCGAGAATCGCCCAAGCTAGAGTACAACACATTAGAATATTTGAAAAAATTGAAGGCCAATATATCGGTCATGGACATGTGTAGAATCCCTCAACAAAAGGACTTTATGTTACAAGAATTGAAGTCAGTAGAAAATCCTACAACAAGCACTTACCAAGGAGAAAATCCATCCCTCTCAAATCTAAGAAATAAACCAACTGTAAATGCTTTCTCTAACGATAAGAAAGGAAATCCTTTTGTCCCACCGTTCCTTTTGACATTTGAAGTCTTCAACATAAACATCCATAATGGTTTGGTTGACTTAGGAGCATCCTGTAATGATATTCCATTGTCTATATGCAAGAAATTAAACGCATTCCCTCTCAAAAGTGATAAACATGTGATACAACTAGACATAACCCAGGTGAAGGTTATGGGAGAGATCAAATATGTAATGATCAGAATGGAGACACACCCTAAATTTGTTCAAGTGATTGACATCATCGTAGTAGATATCCCAGAATCCTATGGATTGTTACTTAGTCGAGATTGGTCCGAGAAGTTCAATGGATACTTTAGTACAGACTGGGCTCACCTTTGGTTTCCATTAAAGGGACACCTAAATATGATCAGGATTGATAGGGAAAGATATCTAAAACATACTATCACCAACTTAGAAACCCTCAATGAACCCTCATCGACAGATTTCTCCGTGCTAAGAAATTATTCATGTGACTCCGATTTAGGGAATTTCACCCCCCTCTCATCTGACATTCCTCTCACTCAGAACTTCGAATTGAATTTTCAAGAAAATTTTCCGACGACGACAGAAGAAATCCTCTTCTGTCAAGAACCTTTGTTCAAAACCACGAAGAAGATAGGAGGAAAGGAAGAAAGTGGTAGGCAGAAAGAAACAAATTTTTTTCACTCACAAGTTTGGAACTTATACTTTGATGGATCTAGATCACAAGAAGGGTCAGGGGCATGGTGTATCCTAATTGATATTAAAGGTAAACAAAATTTCTTGTCCTGCAAACTAGAATTCCAATGCACAAACAACACCAACAAGTATGAATCTCTAGTACAAGGGATAAAGAAAGCCATCAACTTAAACGTGAAAGAGCTAAAGGTGTTCGGAGATTCTGAAATCACCATTCGACAAGTAAAGAACACTATACATTGAAACTCTCCCCACCTAAGGAATAATCAATAGGAAGTGCACAAACAAATAGAACATTTTGAGGCCTTTAACATTACAGTGATCCCCAGAACAAAGAACACTCTTGCTAACTCTCTGGCCACCGCTTCCTCAAGGATATCACCTCTAGAAGACTATGAAGCCTCTATTGATACCGAGAGGGGGGTGAATTAGTATCAAGTACAATTTAAAACATTTTTCAACTTATACTTAAACCATTCAACTATATCCAATGAGAAATGAACAATAGTACAAGAGTTACACCAATACACCACAATACACCATGCACAATATATGAGAAATAATCAA
>JZKD02S1626101.1:0-13189 GCA_000966675.3 Picea glauca
ATGTATTCAAAATAAACATTCGAATGTCTATGTTTTCATTTTAAGCTGAGCTCATTCATCCATTTTCCGTGACAGGTTTTCAATTAAACGCAGAAGTCATGGCACCCAAAAAAGGAACCGAAGAAGAATGAAGACGCATAGGAAGGAGATATTATCTCCGACACCACTCCACACGCTATAGATTCTATTAAATCTTGGACTCAAATCTCCGAATTGCTGGAATACAAGTTTGAGAATGCTCATCCTGATTTTGAAAATCATTTCTGAGACATAGCTAAGTCAGAGCTTCATAAGATCGTTGCACACCTGAGGCTCGTGGCATACACTGATATGATCAGTTGGGCTCTGGATAAGGTCGATATCCCAACAAGGAGCATTTTAAACGAACAAGGAGCTGTCGTTGGCTTGTTCAGACCAGAGCACATACAAGTAATGTATAAACTCTCGCCAAACCCTAAACATACTTTTAATGCTGAATTTTTAACAGAGTTTCAGAGAAAAGAATGTATTGAGGCATACTAGACATATCCCGATATGATTAGAGGATGGGCGAGGTGTCCAGCAAAGTTTAGAGTTGATTCCCATGGGATTTATGCTACAGCATCCTTAAATGAATACATGGTATATGTAGCCATTATGTTATGTAGACTTTTCGGGAGAAAAGATCCCTGTCATTTTCATGCAGATTGGGTGCCCTTTTTAGAGGATGCTTCAGAAGGAAATGTCTTTAACTGGCATAAGATTTTGTCAAATAACCTAACACAATCTTAAACTACAAAGCAGCAAAATCAAAGGGACAACCAACAACTTTTTATATGTCTGCATACATTATGGATGCAATCTGTTTTGTGACTCCATTTCCATTAATGAATTGGAGTTGGAGCATTTCCTGTCCAGAACCCATTCATAAATATCACTCGGCCCTTTGGGAAGAAAATGAGAAAGACGCATTTTATGAGGTTTGTCATTTTATTATAATTCCTATGCACTGAATGTTTTTTGGATGCGGACCCCCTCGCATTTCTGATGCAATCACAGAAAGTCTTAAAGCAGTTGCCGACTGGTTTATTGAGGAAAATTTTTTCTACATAAGAGTTTATGGCTGTTCCATTCCCCCTCATGCACTCCCTAAATTCCTACCAGACAGATTGGTGTGCAGGGAGGTAGCTCATTAGATAGTAAAGGGCAATGTTGGATTAGAATTAAAAGCAGCTCAAAAGAAATCATGGCCATCTTTCCCTGTTTATATTGGGAAATTTTCTTTATTAAATTTAGGCCACTCTAAGGTAGAGGCTGAGTCATTAGAAGAAGTAAAATTAGTAGATATTGAGCACAGAAAATATGACCCCTACCAAGTAATNCTGAAATTGCTATCAGTGATTTTAAGACCTGTAAATCTTTTGAACCTTAATACTTAACTTTCATTAGAAACCTCGTTTTCTTTCATTATTATCTGTCGAAATATGAGATTCTTTCGTGATTAAAGCCTCATATTTTTCTGTAGTATTTATTTGTTATTTTATGATTCTCAAATTGTTACAAATCCAGGAAACGACCTCGAATGTATTTATGTTAGTGTTTTGAATTTCAAAATTGTTTTTCCTATTCTCATCTCTGGAAAGTTTGAAGTAATATTTGATTAAAGTCCTTTTACAAATAAATAAGGTTTTATCCTGCATGACTGTTCCAAGTAGCAGACAACCCAAAATTGAACCTGGCCTGCAAGATCAAACCAGTATTGCCTTGAATCTATTTAATACCATTTTACAAACAACAACTAACCGGGTTGAATTAGAACGTTCATGGGTTGCTATTGAGAGAGACATTAGCATCCAGGAACAACAGGAAGCAAGACAGAGACAGTTGAGAAACTGATTCTACTTCATCCTTCCTTTTAAATTCTTATTCTCAATTTTTTCCTTTAAACATTTACGGATGCCTTGACGGTATACTTTACAACCTTAAAGTATAAACTCAGGAACAACATTCCTCAAAATCATCAAGCTACTGCTTTGTACCTCGTGTCAATTGATGAGAGATGCCCTAATTCTCTCCTATCAGCGGGTGTCCTTCCATCGAATTCAACTCATCTATTCTGGAAACGAGGCCTAGAGTCCTATGAGTACCTAGAGGCTTGCAGTCATCAGTGGTAGGTTCTCTCACCATCGACAGTTGGGAATATATCAATGTCTCCTGATCGATGGATTCTTCAAGTGTTCAACCTCAACACCTTTATTCACACTTGTAAGAATGTACTCAATGCCTTGATACCTACTTTCATTATCGGTAGGATGTCTCATGTTTGTTAACAGTATACCTTAATGATCGGTAATCAAACGCAGTCTCATTGTGTTCGACCTCAACTCCTTTATTCACATGATGTATACTTGCACCTTTGGCGGATCGTGTACAAGACTTGAAAAAATCAGTTCATAGTTGCAGCTTCCCTGAGCTATTGCTATCATTCATTGGACGAGTACCTATATGACTTCAGTGATCATGGGAGATCATATTGTACTCCATTGTATACAAATATATTCAAATCGATTTTGAGACTGGTTTTCACTGGGCCTTGTTCGTGACTATGACAGCCTATGGCATGTATCTACTTTTGTATTTCCTATTCATGGCCATGATCAATTGTTTGGTATATTTCCACATGGATCTGTAGTGTAATTCAAATTGGCAACCATTTGTACAAAGTCATTATGAATTGTAATATTCTTATGAGCAACTAGTTCGTCTAGTTGGGTCTCCATTACTCCACTTCTGGGAATTATAATGTATTTCATCCATCGCAGATACTCCTCTAACCTCACACATTAGGGGGCATTTGTTATAGCAAGATTTTCCTCACCCCATGCAACTTTCTCAAAAGGCCTTTTCCATTTCCCTATGCATACTTGAAGTCCCTTTTTGCAATTCCCAGAGCTAAAAAATTGTGGTTTTCCACATATACGCACCCTAACAGCTATACAACATGCATATATGCAGGTTGCACCATTACATCCCACATACATCGGATTTTGTGCCAAAAATTAAAAAATGGCATCGGGTTTCCATGTCATGTCACGAGATCCATGATCCTTGACCTTCCATATGTTGGAAACATTCCAAATCAACCCTTCAGTTCCATTTGAAGGATGTAAATGGGCCATATCCAAGTTGTGCAAGAGGGGAGAAGAATTCAACTTTGAGAGCAAAGTTAATCTGGAGAATTATTCACTTCATATTGAGTCTGCATCCCTTTGTCCTTTTAAGTTTGAACACATTGTTCACCCCCTAAGCTCTTCGCTATTTGATGAAGAACCTCATTGTCTCTCTTATATGAGCTTGCCTTTGGTGGAGGATTGAAGTGGTGAAGGCCCAACTGGAAGGGACTTAGTTTCTCGGTTCTGAGATGCGCCAACACAAAAATTTGTCATTTATATACTTATATTGTTCATATTTTAATAGAAATACTCTTTTCCCATCCAATTAATGTCTTGCAAATATTNACGGCCTCGAATGTATTTATGTTAGTGTTTTGAATTTCAAAATTGTTTTTCCTGTTCTCATCTCTGGAAAGTTTGAAGTAATATTTGATTAAAGTCCTTTTACAAATAAATAAGGCTTTATCCTGCATGACTGTTCCAAGTAGCAGACAACCCAATATTGAACCTGGCCTGCAAGATCAAACCAGTATTGCCTTGAATCTATTTAATACCATTTTACAAACAACAACTAACCGGGTTGAATTAGAACGTTCATGGGTTGCTATTGAGAGAGACATTAGCATCCAAGAACAACAGGAAGCAAGACAGAGACAGTTGAGAAACTGATTATGCTTCATCCTTCCTTTTAAATTCTTATTCTTAATTTTTTCCTTTAAACATATACGGATGCCTTGATGGTATACTTTACAACCTTAAAGTATAAACTCAAGAACAACATTCCTCAAAATCATCAAGCTATTGCTTTGTACCTCATGTCGATTGATGAGAGATGCCTTAATTCTCTCCTTTCAGCGGGTGTCCTTCCATCGAATTCAACTCATCTATTCTGGAAACGAGGCCTAGAGTCCTATGAGTACCTAGAGGCTTGCAGTCATCAGTGGTAGGTTCTCTCGCCATCGACAGTTGGGAATATATCAATGTCTCCTGATCGATGGATTCTTCAAGTGTTCAACCTCAACACCTTTATTCACACTTGTAAGAATGTACTCAATGCCTTGATACCTACTTTCATTATCGGTAGGATGTCTCATGTTTGTTAACAGTATACCTTAATGATCGATAATCAAACAAAGTCTCATTGTGCTCGACCTCAACTCCTTTATTCACATGATGTATACTTGCACCTTTGGCGGATCGTGTACAAGACTTGAAAAAATCAGTTCATAGTTGCAGCTTCCTCATAGTTGCAGCTTCCCTGAGCTATTGCTATCATTCATTGGACGAGTACCTATATGACTTCAGTGATCATGGGAGATCATATTGTACTCCATTGTATACAAATATATTCAGATCAATTTTGAGACTGGTTTTCACTGGGCCTTGTTCGTGACTATGACAGCCTATGGCATGTATCTACTTTTGTATTTCCTATTCATGGCCATGATCAACTGTTTGGTATATTTCCACATGGATCTGTAGTGTAATTCAAATTGGCAACCATTTGTACAAATTCATTATGAATTGTAATATTCTTATGAGCAACTAGTTCGTCTAGTTGGGTCTCCATTACTCCACTTCTGGGAATTATAATGTATTTCATCCATCGCAGATACTCCTCTAACCTCACACATTAGGGGGCATTTGTTATAGCAAGATTTTCCTCACCCCATGCAACTTTCTCAAAAGGCCTTTTCCATTTCCCTATGCATACTTGAAGTCCCTTTTTGCAATTCCCAGAGCTAAAAAATTGTGGTTTTCCACATATACGCACCCTAACAGCTATACAACATGCATATATGCAGGTTGCACCATTACATCCCACATACATCGGATTTTGTGCCAAAAATTAAAAAATGGCATCGGGTTTCCATGTCATGTCACGAGATCCATGATCCTTGACCTTCCATATGTTGGAAACATTCCAAATCAACCCTTCAGTTCCATTTGAAGGATGTAAATGGGCCATATCCAAGTTGTGCAAGAGGGGAGAAGAATTCAACTTTGAGAGCAAAGTTAATCTGGAGAATTATTCACTTCATATTGAGTCTGCATCCCTTTGTCCTTTTAAGTTTGAACACATTGTTCACCCCCTAAGCTCTTCGCTATTTGATGAAGAACCTCATTGTCTCTCTTATATGAGCTTGCCTTTGGTGGAGGATTGAAGTGGTGAAGGCCCAACTGGAAGGGACTTAGTTTCTCGGTTCTGAGATGCGCCAACACAAAAATTTGTCATTTATATACTTATATTGTTCATATTTTAATAGAAATACTCTTTTCCCATCCAATTAATGTCTTGCAAATATTTGAATTGTTATTCCATGGGCATATTTGTTATGAATATTGATGGATTATGATATTGCATGTGCTAACTTTATATACAATCACCATATGATTGTGTATGTTGGTTGTTGAGGACAAGTTGCAGGCATATAGCTTTGATTCAAGTGCTCAAAGGTGGACTTCATCGAACATCTAGACGAGGTAGGCTCTTTATCTTATCTTATTAACATGTTTGTTTATATAGCATACTTGAGATTAGAGTTGATTTCTGCAGTCATTTCCGTCTATTGTGGTTTACCCCATGCCATAGAGTGATTTTTCTCATAACACATATCCTTGGTTGTTGATCTCTGGAAGAACACACTTAGGCTCTGAAAGAGGATGAGGATGTCATGATGATGTGGCTTTCCAAATCGACAGTACATGTGTAAAAGGTGGCAATAGGTGTTACCATAAAATTGGTTGATGGGACTAATGTGGGTCCCATTGGGTGAGGAGTTTATTTGAACCTTCGTTTTAAGTGATGTCCATCAGATCTATGGGCCTGTGGCTCTGGACCATTGATTCCCAAGGCATCGTTGTCGAAATTAGGGGTATGGTAAGTTAAATGTCACCTRAGGAGTGTCGACAATTAAATAGGATTGAGATTGTTGATAGTTGTAGATCTCGTCAAGGATGTGACGACATGGTATGGACCATTGATCCTTATGCATTTTCATTGTGGCTTAGGAGACAAACCTGTAGACATTGGTTAGGAGTGCCAACGTTAGGGAAAAGGGGTAGGAAATCTGGACCATTGGTCGGTGTGGGGTGAAGGATTATTCTTTACCGATAAACTGTTGCAGGTCCCCCTGATTCATTAATGAATGTAAAAGAAGGGACGAGCATTAAACAGCAAGTAAGTTAGAATATTTGACTCACCGAGGACCATAGGATGAGTGGCTTGAGGACCCTTGGATCTGGAAAAGGGTCGATAGGTGAGTTTGTTGGTTGTGGAGCCTGATTATCTTCCCGATTCACATGTCTTGTTTTCAGCNGCAGGTACAATGGGTGCTATAGCATCAACAAATATGTATTATGTTGGCAATTTAACAACTATGCTCGAACAAAAAGACCAAACAATAATTCAGTTGCAAGACAAATTAAAAGAAATTGAGAGAAATATTAGTTGGGGAATACAAAAGGGTCTAGAACAAGCTAGACTAAAGGATATGCAAGAAATTCAGAAAATGAATAAAGACTTGCAGGAGGCAAAACACATAATACAGGTCACACAGGAACAGGTCCGAAAGCTGGGAGAAGAAAATAAACATTTACAAGATAAAATTATTTCTATTACTAATCAAGTAGTAGAACTTGAAAATTTCAGGACACAAGCATTGGAGATATATTTGAAAATAGAGGAGGAACAGCAGAAAGTGTTTTTGAATCTGGAAGTAGTCCATAATTATTTTCAAGAAACAAATAATTCTTTGGAGAATGTTTTCCAGAAGGAAAGGGAGGCGAAAGCAACTAGAACGACTTTTCAAAAGGCAGTGGCCTTCTCATCAAAGGAGGAAGTTGGAAAGATTCAGAAATTATCCATTTCTGAACAGGTTAAAGGGGACATAATATTAAAAGTTTGGGAAGCAAACCTGGCCGAATATAAAAGAATAACCAGAGAGGTCAATGATGATTGCCAGGGAATTTTCGATCTCTTAGAAAGAGCTTCATTGAATATCGGAACAGATGATTGTTCCAGATTATTAGGTGAGATTAATATTGCCAAGCACCAATTAAGGTTTAAAGAAGAGCTAGAGGAAATGAAGATAGAGATTTCAAAAATTAAATTAATCAATATCACAGAGATCAACAAATGGATGGTGACGCCGAATCTAAAGTTGAAAACTATTAAATTCACAGAAAAGATGATAGAAAATCGTTTACCTGAATTGCAGAAAAGATTTTTCTTGTTTGAAGCAAATGAGATACCAGAGGCTCCCAGGACTTTTGTGAAATTTTTGGGAAAGTGTGTTCAGTGTATTGAAGTGGAGAAAGGAAGTAATTCAACGCAAGCTTAAAATCTTTTTTGAATGTTTTTATCATTAAAAATTAGAAAGAAAATGTAAACGGTTGACATAATTTTTATATGTAACCGTAATATTAGGAAGTTGGTTAGTCACCAACGAGAAAATTTTGATGAAAATGTATAGATGTAGTTTCTAAAGACGGAAAAATGGATTCAGGATTTTTTGGAGAGAGCCGATTGTAATAACAGTTTTCCAATACATCATAATATAGATTACAAACGAGATCCTGAATCCTGCAAATTTGTAGCTATGTGTTCTTTAACCCTGTTTACTATACTTCATTGTATTTTTCTTTCAATGTTTTTCTAATGAATAATAAATTTGAAGTTATCTACATCTTTGATTTCTAGTTCAGATTGGTTTGGATATCAAATTATTTACAGTTTTTCCTCTGAAATTGCTATCAGTGATTTTAAGACCTGTAAATCTTTTGAACCTTAATACTTAACTTTCATTAGAAACCTCATTTTCTCTCATTATTATCTGTCGAAATATGAGATTCTTTCTTGATTAAAGCCTCATATTTTTCTGTAGTATTTGTTTGTTATTTTATGATTCTCAAATTGTTACAAATCCAGGAAACGGCCTCGAATGTATTTATGTTAGTGTTTTGAATTTCAAAATTGTTTTTCCTGTTCTCATCTCTGGAAAGTTTGAAGTAATATTTGATTAAAGTCCTTTTACAAATAAATAAGGTTTTATCCTCCATGACTGTTCCAAGTAGCAGACAACCCAATATTGAACCTGGCCTGCAAGATCAAACCAGTATTGCCTTGAATCTATTTAATACCATTTTACAAACAACAACTAACCAGGTTGAATTAGAACATTCATGGGTTGCTATTGAGGGAAACATTAGCATCCAAGAACAACAGGAAGCGAGACAAAGACAGTTGAGAAACTGATTCTGCTTCATCCTTCCTTTTAAATTCTTATTCTCATTTTTTTCCTTTAAACATTTACAGATGCCTTGACGGTATACTTTACAACCTTAAAGTATAAACTCAGGAACAACATTCCTCAAAATCATCAAGCTATTGCTTTGTACCTCGTGTCGATTGATGAGAGATGCCTTAATTCTCTCCTTTCAGCGGGTGTCCTTCCATCGAATTCAACTCATCTATTATGGAAACGAGGCCTAGAGTCCTATGAGTACCTAGAGGCTTGCAGTCATCTGTGGTAGGTTCTCTCGCCATCGACAGTTGGGAATACATCAATGTCTCTTGATCGATGGATTCTTCAAGTGTTCAACCTCAACACCTTTATTCACACTTGTAAGAATGTACTCAATGCCTTGATACCTACTTTCATTATCGGTAGGATGTATCATGTTTGTTAATAGTATACCTTAATGATCGGTAATCAAACGAAGTCTCATTGTGTTCGACCTCAACTCCTTTATTCACATGATGTATACTTGCACCTTTGGCGGATCGTGTAGAAGATTTGAAAAAATCAGTTCATAGTTGCAGCTTCCATGAGCTATTGCTATCATTCATTGGACGAGTACCTATATGACTTTAGTGATCATGGGAGATCATATTGTACTCCATTGTATACAAATATATTCAGATCGATTTTGAGACTGGTTTTCACTGGGCCTTGTTCGTGACTATGACAACCTATGGCATGTATCTACTTTTGTATTTCCTATTCATGGCTATGATCAACTGTTTGGTATATTTCCACATGGATCTGTAGTGTAATTCAAATTGGCAACCATTTGTACAAAGTCATTATGAATTGTAATATTCTTATGAGAAACTAGTTCATCTAGTTGGGTCTCCATTACTCCACTTCTGGGAATTATAATGTATTTCATCCATCGCAGATACTCCTCTAACCTCACACATTAGGGGGCATTTGTTATAGCAAGATTTTCCTCACCCCATGCAACTTTATCAAAAGGCCTTTTCCATTTCCCTATGCATACTTGAAGTCCCTTTTTGCAATTCCCAAAGCTAAAAAATTGTGGTTTTCTACATATACGCACCCTAACAGCTATACAACATGCATATATGCAGGTTGCACCATTACATCCCACATACATCGGATTTTGTGCCAAAAATTAAAAAATGGCAACGGGTTTCCATGTCATGTCATGAGATCCATGATCCTTGACCTTCCATATGCTGGAAACATTCCAACTCATCCCTTCAGTTCCATTTGAAGGCTGTAAATGGGCCATATCCAAGTTGTGCAAGAGGGGAGAAGAATTCAACTTTGAGGGCAAAGTTAATCTGGAGAATTATTCACTTCATATTGAGTCTGCATCCCTTTGTCCTTTTAAGTTTGAACACATTGTTCACCCCCTAAGCTCTTCTCTATTTGATGGAGAACCTCATTGTCTCTCTTATATGAGCTTGCCTTTGGTGGAGGATTGAAGTGGTGAAGGCCCAGCTGGAAGGGACTTAGTTTCTCAGTTCTGAGATGCGCCGACACAAAAATTTGTCATTTATATACTTATATTGTTCATATTTTAATAGAAATACTCTTTTCCCATCCAATTAATGTCTTGCAAATATTTGAATTGTTATTCCATGGGCATATTTGTTATGAATATTGATGGATTATGATATTGYATGTGCTAACTTTATATACWATCACCATATGATTGTGTATGTTGGTTGTTGAGGACAAGTTGCAGGCATATAGCTTTGATTCAAGTGCTCAAAGGTGGACTTCATCGAACATCTAGACGAGGTAGGCTCTTTATCTTGTCTTATTAACATGTTTGTTTATATAGCATACTTGATATTAGAGTTGATTTCTACAGTCATTTCCATCTATTGTGGTTTACCCCATTCCATAGAGTGATTTTCCTCATAACACATATCCTCAGTTGTTGATCTTTGGAAGAACACACTTAGGCTCTGAAAGAGGATGAGGATGTCATGATGACGTGGCTTGCCAAATTGACAGTACATGTGTAAAAGGTGGTAATAGGTGTTACCATAAAATTGGTTGATGGGACTAATGTGGGTCCCATTGGGTGAAGAGGTTATTTGAACCTTCGTTTTAAGTGATGTCCATCAGATCTATGGGCCTGTGGCTCTGGACCATTGATTCCCAAGGCATCGTTGTCGAAATTAGGGGTATGGTAAGTTAAATGTCACCTRAGGAGTGTCGACAATTAAATAGGATTGAGATTGTTGATAGTTGTAGATCTCGTCAAGGATGTGACGACATGGTATGGACCATTGATCCTTATGCATTTTCATTGTGGCTTAGGAGACAAACCTGTAGACATTGGTTAGGAGTGCCAACATTAGGGAAAAAGGGGTAGGAAATCCGGACCATTGGTCGCTGTGAGGTGAAGGATTATTCTTTATCGATAAACCGTTGCAGGTCTCCTTGATTCATTAATGAATGTAAAAGAAGGGACGAGCATTAAACAGCAGGTAAGTCAGAACATTTGACTCACCGAGGACCGTAGGATGAGTGGCTTGAGGACCCTTGGATCTGGAAATGGGTCGATAGGTGAATTTGTTGGTTGTGGAGCCTGATTATCTTCCTGATTCACATGTCTTGTTTTCAGCCATGTTTGGACCCCATTTCCTGACGAGGGGTGTGTGGAGGGGCTTTCCCCCTCACATCCATCGTCATGGTGGTCTAGGGGGGGGTCAACGATAATCTTTGGAGCCCCCCTGAAGAGAAATTTTGGGAAAATTTGCCTTGTAAAATATTGTAATTCATAATCAATCTGGACCATTCATTATAAGGTCACTGATTTGACAGTAGAAGTTATGTTAAGTTCTTTTTTCCTTATAAGGAAACCCTCTTTTATGAGGAATTGTATTGTGATTTTGTATAGTGAGTGAATATTGTATTATGAGAGAGGATACCATGAGAGAAAGAAGAGGAAGTTACAACAGGTGTGCTATAGGTTGTAT
This sequence comes from Picea glauca, assembly GCA_000966675.3. Lineage (NCBI taxonomy): Eukaryota > Viridiplantae > Streptophyta > Pinopsida > Pinales > Pinaceae > Picea > Picea glauca. The sequence goes on from JZKD02S1626101.1 coordinate 11,398, forward strand.
CCCTTCATTTGCTAGATAATAATAAAAGAAGGACCTGGCAATTTCTCTAGTGGACGTATCCCACATTGGGTGAACCACATATATATGTGTCTCTATTGTATTGTGTATATTCTGTGTTTTATTTCTACATTTGTTTTATTGTATTGCTCCGCTATCCCGTTTTTCTAATAGAATTGTCATCAAGACAGTCAGAAAGGATAGTTGGTACTTCACCAAATTGAAGTTTGATGATGACGATAGGCTTATGTGGACAAAATCTCCACAGTGGTGAGATGGGTTAGGCACAACATCGATGTCACAATCTTTCTATGATGGAAGGCACAAGTGATGAAGTGCCACGTGGCAGTGTGTTGGATGTTGACCTTGTGAGTTCAAGAAATCGTAGGAGGCCATAACCTTTGTTCTCAAACTTAAAATTAAGCATAATTATAGTTGTTGGAAAGCTCTTGACGAGTAGAAAACAATGGTGCCCTCAAAGAGAGGTATTGAGATAGTTGAAGAAATACAAAATGTTAATGCCCCACTCTTTAAAATGTTACTTAGGGGGTTGGGTGTGTTACAATGAATGCGATAAGATATTGGTCAATAAGGTGAAGCCCCTGTGTGAGAACCACACATGGGATTTGGTTCCTCTACCTCCCGATCGGAAACTTGTTTTGATACAAGTTGATATATAGGAAAAATATGGCAACATATGGACTTGTAAGAAAGTACAAGGCTTGTCTTGTAGCAAAGGGCTTCTCATGGGTTCATGGGATTGACTACATAGAGACCTTTTCACTAATTGCAAAGATGGACTCCATCATACTATTTCTAGCCATTGCAATAGCCAGACGTTGGGAGGTTCATCATATGAAGAGTGCCTTTCTTCATGAATATTTTGAGGAGGTATATATGGAGTAGCAACAAGGGTATGTTAAAGGACCAATATAGTGGCAAAGAACCAAACATACATAGAGGGATTCAAGGATGTTAAAAGGGATATTACAAAGGTCCATTGTAGTGTTATTAGCTCCAACATCCAATGGAATAGATAGAGGGAGGAATTGAAAATAAAATTGAGTTATGAGAACAACATTTGAGATGATTATGCACTTGAAAATGCTACCCATCTCTTGGAATTTAATGAGTTAAAGAAATAATTTCAATCCTTCATGTCACTCATTTGTGGGATGCATTTGGAATTGGATTTGTAACTAGGTTCTCTAAAGTCTCTAGTTGATAAAATGGCGTCTCTTTCATTGGGTTATTCTTATGTCTCTCATCCTTGCAACCTCTATGTCAGTTGGGGAGTCATTGTTTAGTGAATTATCCACTAGAGGTATGAGAGTTAGGGTTGTAGTGGGCATCTCTTCTTTGGTTGCCGAGAAAAATCTAGAAACTATTTATGCCATGGAATTTAGATGGGGACATGCTAGATTTGGAAGAATCTATGGAAACCCACATGGATTTGAACATTGTTGTCCCTCCAAGATAAACATTTTAGTTTATTTTATTTGAATCTTTTATGCATTGTAATGTAGTTTTTCTACTCTTATAGTTTGCATGTTAGTATACATGCCAAACATGTTTGATATGGAGTAGCATAGGTTGAGATATAATATTTTGGACTTGGATATGCTCTTTTTGTTTGAAAGTTGTGACCCGTTCTTGAAACTTTTGTATTATACCATAGTATGGTTTGGTCATAGTGCTCTCTAATACAAATTATAACCATTACTATTTAAAAATAGAATAAACCAAAAAACAAACATACAAACTAAAATGATTCAATAAATTTGTGACATCAAAT
>JZKD02S1626101.1:30890-44342 GCA_000966675.3 Picea glauca
ATACCAGGGGTCCGATGACGAGATAAGGAAAATGTGTTCATCTGCAAATGAATCAACATGAATAATGTCCTCATCTAACCGAGGGGAGTCTTATATTAACTTGACAAAAACTAGCAATTTCTTGGATTTCGTTGAAGAAAAATTGAGGTCAAACTCTTTCAAGATGACAATCCATTTATTATATTTCCCCCCTATGATGCGCCTAGTGAGGACGTATTGAAATGGGTTGACATAAACAACTACGGTAGTTTTGCAAAGCAATATATAGTGTCGTAATCATTGAATTGCATGAATGGCAGCCAAATCTAGTTTCTCAACATGAGAATACTTGAGTTCAGGGCGGACTAAGTTTTAACTAAGATAGTAAACAACGTGCTCATGGAGCTCATCATCCTCTTGAACTAAAACCATACCAACCATCCCTTCGTACGCAGAGATATAAAACAAGTAATCTCTACTATAGTCCGAAGGCTTCAGTAGAGGCGTTGATACCAAGTCTTTCTTAAGAGCATCAAAGGATTCATGGGCTCGCTCATCCCATATAAATGATGTGTCCTTCTTCAAGAGGCACATGAAACCCTTAGTAATATTGGCATAGTTTACTATAAACTGATGTAGGAAGTTGGCTTTCCCTTGTAAACCTTGAAGATGAAGAATGTTGCGCGGGGGCGACAATCAAAGTATTTCTTCAACCTTTAAAGGATCCACCATGATCCCTGAATCAGAAGCTAAGAATCCTAAAAGACGACCCGACCTAACGCAAAATATGCACTTGTGATGGTTTAAACAAATGTGATAATACCGACATCTCTCGAAAATTAGCCGAAGATGGGTAGAGTGATCCACTCTCTTGTGAAAGTGAGCAGCGAGATCATCAAGGTAAGCTTTGACTATATGCTTGAGATCATGAAAAGTGAAGGTCATGGCTCATTGGAAGGTTTCTCTGGCGTTTTTAAGGCCGAAAGGCATTTTCCGATATGCAAATGTACCCCAAGGACAAATAAATGTCATCTTATGTTGATCCTCGGGATTAATCTAAATTTGGTTCTATCCTGAAAATCTGTCCATAAAATAAAAAAACTCACTTCCCGCACACTCATTGAGAATATGATCAATGAAGGGTGTTGGGAAGTTGTCTTTAGGACAATCCTTATTCAGGTCTCGAAAGTCCATGCACACACGAATGGTTCCTTGCTTCTTATTTACGGGAACAATTTTGGATACCCATTCAGTCAAGGGAACCAGGTAGATAAAACGAATATTCAGTAGTTTCTCCACCTCTGCCTTAATAGCAGGGGCCTTCCTAGGATTAACATCTATAAGTCGTTGCCAAACAAGCTTAGCATCCGGGTAGGTTTTAATCTCATGTTCGACAATTTGAGGGTCGATTCCTGGCATTTCTTCATATGACCAAGTGAATACATCACATAATTCTTTGAAGAACTTGGTGTAGATCTGAATTTCTTCAGGCGAGCAATTCACACCGATATATACATTTTCAACTTTAACAGGAATACAAGAGATATCGATCATGATGCTAGGAGAGATACTCACCATGTTTCCTTCGGCATAAATGTCGTCTGTATCTAGTGGAACTATGGCATGACTGACTATCTCACTCAAGGTGGATCTAAAATAATCGAGTTTGATCCTAACAAGATCTGGGAGAAAGTTAGAGTGATGATGCATATCATTCCATGGCCTATCAGAACCATTCATGGCCTCTAAGATTGATTCATCTAAAGGTAAAGTTTCGTCAAGGAAATCATGTGAGCAAGATGATGAAGTGGCCCATACGGGTTGGAGAATAGGATCCTCCTTGTCCGTCTGTGAGGAGACAGGATCTGGGTTGGCATTGGAGTCAAGAAAAACCTGATATGCTATCTTTGTCGTCGATAGTGCAATTGCCTTTCCAATATGTGACTGACCTTCACAAGACATGGTCGGGGAAGGTAGGGTCCAAGGATTGTTAAAATACGAAGTGTGGAAAGGAACGAACCTCATAGATGAAGCAGACCTACTAGACATGGCATAGATATGATGAATTGGTGCCACGAAATCAAAGGTACCTAAAGGGAGGAATACATTCCAACACCAGTATCCTCAGTTGTCGGCTGATAATTGTCGATAATGGGGATCGACGGTCCAACTGATGCATTGGGGATAGCGTACGCAAAGGAAAATTGATCGATCGTCACGATTTTCCCATTGTGAGGAAAACATAAAGTATGAAAAACAGACAATATGATGACAGTAATAGCATAAGTCAAGTTATGCCCTAGTAATAAGTTATAGTCAATGGGCGCATCAACCACCTCGACATCCACCTCCATTATCTTCCCACCTAACTGAACCGGAAAGGCAAGAAGAATATTGTGGGGATGGAAAGAACGACCATCAAATGCGGTCAACATGGTCATAAATTGAGAGAGGGTTGGAGAGCCAATGGATTTCCAACAGGTTAGGGACATCACACATGTTGCAGCGCCTTCATCAATAATAGTACATTTGATGGTATACTTTGATTAATTCACATGGATTTGGAAGTCCATGTGGTAAGTCACATGAGGCTTCACATTTGTGATCCAAAACTTGATAACCTTAGAGCCACAGGGGTCTAGAGCTCCTAACGTAGATAACAAGGCATTCCTTTGTGAAGGACACATCTGGAGTACCTCCAGAGATGACATCATGCAAGGCGTTTGACCCAAATCCTCAACAATAGAGTAATTCTAGGAAGCTCTAGCATTAAGGTTGTGGGTAGAGAGTTTGAGTAATCCTTTCAGAATATGAGGCAGAGGCTCTAGTTTTTCGATCTATAAAGGATTCTCTAGAGGAAGGGGAGACTCTAGACCAGGAACAACCTGTGAAGGACTGTAATCGCGAGATTGAGTGGCTAAATTAATCTCTGACTTGACCATATTTATGCATAGACGGTCACCGTCTTGCATCGATGGGTTTTGACTTCCACTCGCCGCATTTTCGGCATTAGAGGAGCTCGAGGCCATGTGATGATTATGTGGAAAAGGATTAGTCATCAGAGTGGGCAGTAGAGATAAAATCCTTGCAACTTCCTCGAGTTTGGGGCACAAGTGGGTAAGGTGATCATCAATACAAATCTTGCAAGGAAACTTCAACTTTCCCTTTTCTTTCTTGCCCTCACCAACATTATTGTTCGATTTCTCATTGTTAACGTTGTCCTTGGGTTTATTAATATTATTCCTCCCACCCTTATGATTATTACCACATCCTTTCCTTTTATTCCCTCTTCGTTGCTGGTTACCATTCAGGTTGGCCGACGACTACACATAATGTACATCCGCCGACTGAGTGGGAGTGGAGGACACAAACGAAGCTTTCCCTCCTACAGACTAGTTTAAAGAAAACTCTTTTAACTGGATTGTCACCAAGTCTGTATATTTAACATTTGTGGAGCCTATAATGCCATCGACATGAGTGTTATAGCCCTAAAATTCCCCACCTATCCATACATGGCATTGGCTTTTCTAGTTGCACAATTTGCCAAATCGCTGCTAAGGATCTCTCTTTAAAAAACTATTTTTTGGAGCATGTATGCATCATGCTACACTAATGGCCACTTACATACGCTAGCTACACACTAGACAACCCACGTACATACACTAGCTGCATACTAAACAACCCGCGTTTACCTCCAAAAGTTGCAAAAAATAGAAAGTTACAAGGAATTTGGCGAAGTTTACAGGCTATCGAGGTTTTCCCGACCAATTCACCCATGGTATCCCATCCCCAAATTGAATAACTATACATTTTCCATATAAAAGGTGGTCTTGGGGTCCCATTCCACATTCAAGCATTAGAACAAAGAAACTCTACCAAAATCCCCTCCCCATTTTGCTCAAGCTTTGCAGCCCCTTCTCAGATTTGGCCTCAACATTCCCCCTCCATCCCTCTTCCTATACAATCCCTTCCCTATTCCCCGAGGAGATTAGTTGATCGTGAGAGGTTTTACTGGAATGATGCACTTGGAGCAGAAATAAGAAGAGCCTGGACCAGGTTCACAGAGCATCAGCCGACAAGAAGGTTGTAACCATTTGTAATCTTCACATCTAAATAAAAGAGTTATGTTTCTGTCCCAAATATTGTGTCTTTTGTGCTTAATTGATTAATGCATTTACATTCATATCTGAACCCTAACATTGATAAGTAGAGATAGAATATATTGTAGCTTTGTTGTCTAAATTGTTTGCAGGTCATCTTTGGGAGGAGACCAACAGCCCAAGAAGCTACAAAGGAGAAGGAGGGCATCACCAACCGAAAGGACCTAAGGTACACTCTATTTTCCTTCTCTTGTCTTTTAAGTTCAGATTGTTTGGGGTAGTTTAGAAGTAGAACCGTCTTTTAAGGGAGATCGTTGCTATTCCTATACTTTGACCCTAGTATAGTAATAGGGGGATTTTCCCCACTAGCACAATTGGCAACTCCACTGGAGATTCCCTCTAGGGTTTTAGAGGGAGGATTTTGGTTGTAATTGGTTTTTTCAATTCCTTTTGAGTTTTTATCAATTTTACTGAGTCTTTGTATGATCTCTGGTCACCTTCAAGGTTCCTACCAGCTCTCCCTGCCCAATCATCCTACCAAGTATTTTTCTTTTTTGAAAAGTCTCAGAGGTGTACGCGCTCTGCTTTGGTTCAACCCACGTACATACATAGTCTGCACAGTAGACAACCCACGTACATACGCAGGCTACTGGTGGAACAACTCACGTCTCTGTGTCTTGAAAGGGTTTTTAAAAAAGAGATTATTTTTCTCTTTCCTGTCAGAATCCTTGGGTTTCCCAGGCCTTTCTTGAACTTTTATAGAGTCTCTATTAGTTGTCGTAGGATTGGGTTAAAGATTCGGTTTTTGCTTGTTTCTTGTTTTTCTTTTGTTTCCCTATAGGTTTAGAGTGATCTTTCAAGTTTTAGATCCTCCTTTGGGTTCTTTTGAGTCCCCTCGTTTACGTAGTTGGCCTAGGGTCTGAGTCAATCTTGGGTTCTTTTGTCTTTTATCCTATTATATGCTTTGAAAATACAAAAATAATCTTTATTTCTATTTTTTCCTTCTAGCATCTCAAAAAAAAAAAATCAAAAAGTATTTTTACATTCATTTTGGTAGAGTAGTGTAAGTTGTTTGTTTGCAAAAGAAAAGAGTTTCAGTTTCAAAGTTCTTTCTTGCTTTTCCAAAAGTGTAATTAGTTTTACATCGTGAAATGAAAAATCTCTTTTAGGAAACTTTTAGTTATAATATCTTGAAACATTAATTTGAAAAGTTGGTTTTTACAAAGATTTTCCAAGCTTTTGCTTTAAACTCGAAGTATTTAGTTTTCTTTCTCATATAAATGCTCTAAATTTTTCTTCGTTTTTCGTCTCTTCCAAACACCACTAGTTGCGCAATCACATCCTTTGCGTAAATCAAGACCATAAAATTAACTCTTAATTTAAAATCTACTATACTTTCTGTTTGTAGGGTTCATAGACTAGTTTAGGCTTTTAGGGCCTTGAAATAGGTGTGAAGAGGAAACTCTTCAAGGCCATTTAAAACAAACATTGGAGTCTGAGATAGGGAGTGTTTAAATTCCAACATCGTAAGAGTTAGTCAGGACCCCCCTCTAACACATGGGATAAAAATGAGGTCGTGTAAGGAAATGTAGAGGAGATAACCCCTCCAAAGTCAGACCAAGTGTAGTGGGGATTGTATATTGAGTGTCCTTCCTAGGAATCACACTGATCGCATTTGCCTACGGAGCTTCATGGAACTCGAATCCATTCGAGATCCTTAGTTCTCTTCCAAACCAATTTCTTTCGACAACCTTGAAAGGCTTCAAACTTGTTATCCTACTCATTACAATCCGCCCGACTATCGACTGTACCCACCTGTTAACTTACTGCGAGCTGGCAACCTAGTTGCCAATTTTTACGTACTTACAAAGGTAACTGCGGGAGTATACCACGGTACCTAGGATAGATGTCGAGTCATGCTTCGCAGAGTATACCCGGAGGGTGATTCAATGTTCGAGTTTCACTTACACCGGTAAGTGGCTCTAGTCTTGACTGGTGTAACTGTTCTTCCTACTAGTTAGTTGTCTTCTTGATTTGCCTTTAAGAAATTTTAGTGTGTGCTCTGTGATTCATGCTAGAAAAACCTCTTAGTGTCGGTTGATCATTTCACAAAGTGGAAGATCAACAACTCTATCATTCACATAGGCTTTAGGGCCTATCATTGGTTACTTTGGAGCCACCTCCACCACCGTTGAGGCGTAGGCTAGATTAAGAAGGATCGTTCGAAGCTACCGGGCCACAGGAAACTGTACCCGAGCCAGCTCTAAGAGAAGAATTTCCAGCTCCAGAGGTATCTATCATTTCTGACCTTGAGACCTATGGTTTCAGGCCATTGAATCCTTCGATCATCGACTTATCGATGCCACTTTTAATTCATATAGTCCCCCCCAAGGTGACTTCTCCTGAATGCCAGTTCATTCGGTGAGTGACACTGGATGAAAATGCTACTATTTCGTCTGGGAGTCCTCGTACTCCTGTCACGACTGCCACTGGAGGGGGCATTGTACCTCCTCCCCCACCTCCACTTGTCAGAACCACGACTGCCCTAACACCCACAACTTCGGGTAGTGGGTCGATTCCTTCAACGGTCTCAGCCACTGTTCCCTTTACTCATATGGGATGCCTGGTTTCGACTCGAAATTGATTCTTACATACTCTACTTTCCAGACCATTTTTCTGGGGGTAGGGAGCTCTAACGCTCCCTTGCAAGGATTTGTCGCAGGCATCTCTGCCTAGTTTAATGTTATTCCTTACTGTGGGGGTCATATACCTCCTCCATCCCCGTCGCTCGGTGGCACGTTTCAGCAGCCAATTGGGCCTAATGCTAACTATAGTTTTTTTAGTGGAGGCAGTTTAGGACCTTCATCCTACATGACGTCGGTGGGATCTATGTCGTTCTCTTTGTTTGGTGTGTTTGGAAATAATGCTTTTTCTTCGTCTCCTTTCTCAACTAGGGAAAACCCCAACTTTGGTCAACAAAACCATGTGCAAGTTCCCATTCCTTCGCAGGGTATGATGACATGAGTATACTCCACACAAGGTCTTTGGAATCCTTGGCAGAGCTTGTTTCCCTCACAAGGGATGCCAGTCGAGGGAAACCCTTTCCATACTCAATGGAACCCCGGGAAAGGTTCAGTACCTATGCTAGGAGGATCGGTTGGGGGTATCCCAACCAAGGTCCTTAGAACACTACACAGGGAGAAATCCATGCACAATCCATGTCGTCCAACTTTGGGAATTAGCCGATGATGCAACAATAAACACAATTTCCTTTTGCTGGTCAGAGCCACGGTTTCTACCAAAACCTTGGCCAGCAATCCAACTTTATCTAGCAGCTTGGTGCCATTCAAAATCCAGGCCCCTCATTTCATGCAAATACTCTGCAACTGAAACTACCCTTTCTGGAAACCCTACATTTTCTAGACTTGTCAAGATTATTGAATTACCCGATCTATCACGATCTACGTTGGCCCCCCATGCCGACTAAGTTTCCCTCTGATATCCCCAAGTTCAAGGGCAAGCCTGGTGAAGATCCAGGTGATCATGTGACTACTTATCACTTGTGGTGTTCATCTAACTCGTTGAAATATGAATTCGTTTAGCTGCACATGTCTCAACGCACTCTTATCAGGGGTGCAATGAAATGGTGTATCGAGCTCGATAGTTCGAAGTACTCTTACTTTAATGACCTAGTTATGGTTTTCCTGAACCATTTCCAATTGCTAGTGAGATATGATGTCGGCACCAATTTGATGGCCAACTTTGAGTAGACTAAATCCGACCACATCTCGGATCATATCCGTGAATGGCGGTGATGAAAGAGCTTGATTAAGGTCAAGGTCCTTCCTGCATTTTTTCTTGAGTGGTTCTTAAATTCTTTGGTTCCATGAATGTCCAAAGACATTAAGACATACATAGTGTTTTCTGAAGAAGAGGCTATTATGAGAGCCCAGTAGTTGGAACTGATTTACTCTCAGTTTGGAATTCTTTACGAGATCTTACCCAATGCAACATGATCCACTCTTGATAAGGCCAAACAAAAGTCTGGGCCCCACGTTGATGGCATAGTGGGCACAACACAAAGCAAGTCCACGGATCTATTGTCTAATCAATTGCAACAATTGTCGATTCAACAAACTATGGCCAAACAAACTCCTAGTGCAGCTGCCCCCACAACCCAGACATCAGATGTACATAGTGTGCAATCGATGACTCCCAAGGCTAACCAGCAGACCGAGGGAAAGAAGAAACATAAAAACAAGAAGGGTAAGGCGGGGAAAAAGGCTGATAACAATGTTGGTGAGGGAAAAACTAAAAAGAGGAAAGTGAATTTTCTATGTAAGCTTTGCACGGATGACCACTTAACTCTCATATCTTCCCTCGGCTTGCGGAATCCCAGAAGCTACTAGCACAACAACAACCTGATGCGTTGACAAATCATTTTCCACAAGGGAAAAATATGGCTTAGGCTTCTGCATCTGCAAGCGTGGTTGGGGGTAGTAAGGGACCCCCCATGCCTAATCCTAACAACCCGGCCACAAAAATTTACATGATTAACATCGATGCTCATTTATCAACCAAGACTCACGACTACAGAATGCCAAAATCTGTTGAGAAGGGAAAAGAGGCCTCCAAACCATCGAATCCTCTTCAAATTGAGAGGACAGTGGGAGAGACAATGACTCGCATCCCTAAAGGTGCATTCAAGAAGGATTCTCATAACCCAAATCTGAGGGCTGCTCAGAATTACTCCATCATAGAGGATCTAGCACAGACCCCTTATGCAATGTCTGCTTCGGAGGTTCTCCATATTTTCCCCTCATAGAGAAAATATTTGTTATTCGCCTTGGGAGGGGTGAAACCTAGTAACTCAAGAATGATCATTTTTTATCCAACTGACCTTAAACCTTGTCTTCCTCACCATGTCACCTTTCAGATAGTAGTGGCATACACCACGAAATCGTTGACACATAAATTTTTTTGTATGGTGTTTGATGAGTGTGCCTTGACTTGTGTGATGTCATTGGCATATTGGAGGGCCGTAGGCCAGCCTGAGTTGTCTCCATCGCCTACATTACTTACGACTTTTGATGGTCGATTGTTCAAACCACACGATATAATCCCTTCTTTCCCCATGCAGTTGGAGGGTAAAACTATGTGCTTCAAGGTTGAAGTAGTCGATGCGCCTCTCAACTACAATCTTATGTTAGGATAGAGTTTCACTTATGCAATGCACGCGATTGTAGCCACCGTTTTTTGGGTCTTATTCTTTCCGCACAAAGGCCACATTATAATCGTTGACCGGTTGTCCTTCTCTCGTCCCGACCCTTCATCAGGGGCTTCCACGGTCCCAATGATTGATAACCTGTAGCCAGGAACTGTCAACTTAGGTGTCAGATTGTTTCTGTCATTGATGGGAACTTTTGATTATCCGCTGCCTTCAAATGATGTAAGGTTTATTTCGACTGTCCCCAAACATTCGAGGGATACAATTTTTCAAGTGGTGTCTTTTAAAATGAGATACTTTCATGACCCATGGACTTTACCTTCCCTATTGGCTTCGATGGAATGGATAGGGCATCTTGGCATGGCCATGCCCTTATCCACTATTGAGGTTGCGTACTTTGTTTTCCAACAAGCCTCGGCCAACCCCGATTCAGCTCCCCCACAGGAGTTAGATCCAGTTCTTGAGACTATTTTGGATCAAAACTCTCTCGCCATTCATGACCTTTTGAACTTAACATTTCCCTCTGACGAGGCGATTTTGGAGGAAATGAATGGTCCCAATAGACCTTGGGATGATCTACATCATAGATCTTATTTTCTTCCCGAGCTTAGGAGAATAGAGGCAGGAGAGTTTGTAATGACCATTAATGGAGATAGCCCTTGTCCTATTAACCCTCTGGCTACGCACAGAGTTTATGCCAAGAGAAACATGGCAAGCATTGTTGCAATGATTCCTATCGATATCTCAAAAACCCTTGGTGTCGTGGAGAATGTCTTCATCGGAGCAGATTGCTCCCCCGAAGAGGTTCAAATTTACACTGAGTTGTTTAAGGATTTTCGCGAAGTTTTTTCCTGGTCTTATGAGGAGATTCCAGGCATCGACCCACAAATTGTCGAACACGAGATCACAACTTATCCTGATGCCAAACCATCCGACAAAAGCTTCGCCTGGTCAATCCTCAAAAAGCAGTGAGGATAAAGGCTGAGGTAGTAAAACTCCTCAAAGCTGATTTTATCTACCCCATGCAATTGATGGAATGGGTATCAAACCCAATTCCTGTTAACAAGAAGCAAGGAACGATTCACGTTTGTATGGATTTCCATGATTTGAACAAAGCTTGCCCGAAAGACAACTTTCCAACCCTGTTTATTGATCAAATTGTCGATGAGTGTGCGGGTTTCGAAGACTTTTCTTTCATGGACATTTTTTCGGGATACAATCAAATTCAAATCAAACCCGAGGACCCACATAAAACGGATTTTATTTGTCCTTGGGGTACCTTTGCGTATCAAAAAATTCCTTTTGGCCTAAAGAATGCTGTAGCTACTTTTCAGCAAGCTACGTTGTTCTCTTTTCATGACCATAGACACATAGTCAAGGCATATCTGGGCATCACGTTCTCACAACAAATCTGATCATCCCGCCCATTTATGACTAATCTTTAAGCTATGTCGCTACTATCGGATTTTCTTGAAGCCAAACAAGTGCAACTTTTGCGTGACATCAGGTTGTTTATTAGGTTTCATCGTGTCGACAAAAGGGACCATGGTCGATCCTCTTAAGGTTGAGGCGATAGTTCAATTTCCTCCCCCACGCATAATACCCCAGCTTCAAAGTTTATAGAGGAAAAAAAACTTTCTTTGGTGTTTTGTTCCTAATTATGTCGAGATTATGAAAGGGTTCATGCGTCTTTTAAAAAAGGGAGTCCCATTATGTTGGGACGAAGTAGCTCAACTCTCTTTTGATGTGTTGAAACACGTTCTGACATCTGCCCCTCTACTCAGGCCTCCTGATTATGGTAGGGATTTCCTATTATATGTGGCTGCTGCGGGGTCCACAATCGACATGGTCTTGGTATAAGAGGATGATGCGCTCGAAGAGAACATTATCTATTATCTTAGTCGAGGTGTCGTGGGACCATAACTTAACTATTCACATGCTGAGAAAACTTCTTTGGCGGTTGTTCATGCTATCCAATGGTTTCGTCAGTATATATTAATTCGCAAGACCACTGTCGTTGTTGTCGTCAATCCCTTTCAATATTTGTTAACACGACGCGTCATCAGTGAAAAAATCAGCTGATGGATAGTTATCCTCCAAGAGTTTGACTTGGATTTCATTTCGGCAAAGTCTAAAAAGTCCTTGGTCTTCACCGAGTTAATCTCGAAACTACCGGTCGAAAGTGGTGATTTTACGCCTGAAGAGTCACCTATCAACAAAGATATTTTTCTCATAGCATCTTCGGACCCCTGGTATGGAGATATACTTGTGTATCTTCAGACTTTGAAGTGCCCCTCTTCTGCTTCTCATGATGAGCGTCGACGAAAACGACACCAAGTGCGAAGTTATCTCATCCTCGATGACACTTTGTATTGCCGAGGTGTAGATTGCATTCTTCGATGATGTCTTACTCACGAAGAAGTAGAGCTTGCTTTGAATGACTGTCACATTGGAGCATGTGGCGGTCATCTGTCTAGGTTGGAAACAACCCAAAATATTCTTCGCGCATGATACTTCCAGCCCTTGTTAATCAAGGATTGTATTGAGGCCGTCAAGAAGTGTCACCCGTGCCATATATTCTGTTGGAAGATGCAGACACACCCTACTCCTATGTTCACAATTATTGTTGTTGGCCCCTTCACCAAGTTGGGGATTGATTTCACTACATGTCACCTAGATTCTTCCAAGGGTCATCGTTATATCATTGTAGCAGTCAACTACTTCACTAAGTGGGTCAAAGCTATGCTGACATCTAACAATGATGGGGAAATTGCTATCCTTTTTGTCTTCAATAAGATAATAGCTAGATTCAGTATCTTGAAGGAGATTGTCACTGACCATGGTAGTCACTTCCAGAATAAAATGATGATTGAGTTAACATCAAAGCTTGGGTTTAAACAAGAACATTTGTCACCCAATTACTCGCAAGCGAATGGTCAGGTAGAAGCTGTGAATAATTCTCTCAAAGATATTCTTTAGTGAACGATCAATTCGGCCAAGTCAAATTGGCATTTGATGTTATATTCAGCGCTTTGGGCTTATCAAATTTCTGTAAAGAATGCTACTGGTTTTTCACCTTTTCAACTCGTGTACGAGCTGGAGGCAGTCTTACCTATTGAATGTCAAATCCCTTCTTTGAAATTGGTAGTGGAACTACATCCCAACACTTCACCACTTGAGGAACGTCTTCTATATCTCAAGCAGCTCGATGAGCAATGTCATGATGCAGCCTTGGATAATGAGGCTCATAAGAAATGAGTCAAGTATCAATATGATCAGTCTGTTCGCCCTCATATTTTCTCTGAAGGCAATCTTGTCTTGGTCTATGATGAAGATAAAGATCCCCTGGGGGTTGGGAAGTTCAAACCCATGTGGTTCAAACCTTTCATTGTGAAAGGTCTTAGAGAGGGGTGCTTACCGTCTAGTTGATTTCGAGGGAAATGCCTTAGCAGAGCCTAGAAATGGGCTCTACCTTAAGAAGTATTACACTTAGGTTGGTCATCTGGGTGTGGCTTCTTGTATATATGTATAGTTTTTTATACATTTGTGCATTTTTCATTTTATGGACGTGTAGTTATTTATGTTTTCTTTTTCACTGTGGAAGATGTCAAGTGAATTAGAGGTTTATGTTGGGTCCGTGGACGACACTAGCCAACACACTTGGAGGCTTGCTTCCGCAGCTTGGGTGATTTTCTCACCTAGGGGCCAGTTGCTCTCTTCCGGAGGTATTTGTCTAGGCGACGCAACCAATGATGTTGTTAAGTACAGTGTAGTGATAGAATTACTACATGATGCCTTGTCACATGGTATTTCTCATCTTTGAGTTTACTTAGATGCTCAATTGGTTGTGTCCCAGTTAAATGGGGTTTACAGTGTTTAGGATCCCACTCTTCACCGACAATTCCTTAGGGTACGTCTCTTAGAACGATCTTTCGATTATATTACTTATATTCATGTTCCTAGGAGATTCAATATTTTAACTGATACTCTAGCTAATCAAGTTTTAGATTGACATATTGGTCACATGTAAAAGTCAAACACACACATACACATGTAAATACATTTGTAAAAATTTCATCCATAAAGAAAAAAAGATGTATATATATATATATATATATATATATATATATATATATATATATATAT
>JZKD02S1626101.1:118772-132092 GCA_000966675.3 Picea glauca
CCATGTGCACCACTCCAGTCATGGCCCTTCCTGATTTCACAAAGACCTTTGTCTTGGAATGTGATGCTTCAGGGAAAGGAATTGGCGCTGTCCTTATGCAAGAGGGTTAGCCTTTGGCCTTTACTAGCAAACAACTGTCAGATTTTTTTTTGGGCAAATCAATCTATGAAAAGAAAATGTTGGCTATTCTGCATGTCGTTGATCTTTGGCGCCCTTATCTATTGGGGAAATGCTTCCAAATTAAGACAGATCATCAAAACCTCAATTATTTTCTGGAACAACGCATTTCCTCCCCAGAGCAACAAAAATGGGTGACTAAGCTCTTTGGATATGATTATGAGATCATTTCCAAGAAAGGCAAAGTCAATGTGGTTGCGGATGCAATTTCCCAAAAATATGAAGATGAAGGGTCCCTTTTTTCTCTCTCCTTCTTTGTACCAGATTGGCTCCAAGCCGTTCGCCAGGAATGGCTACACGATCCCAAAAGTTTGCATCTAATACAACAATTGCATTCCAATTCTCCAGTTTCCCCAGGGTACTCTTGGATCTATGATGGGATTCGATACAAAGTCCATTTTTATTTAAGTAAACAGTCAAAACTTAAATCCACGGTACTTTCTAAGCTTCATTCTACACCCATAGCTAGGCACTCTGGGTTTACCAAAACCTATGACAGGGTCAAACGTTCTTTTTTCTGGGATGGTATGAAACAAGATCTTTGTAATTTTGTGGTTGAATGTGATGTCTGTCAACGCAACAAGGGTGAAACATTCAAATCTCCTTGAACACTACAACCTCTTCCAATTCCACTTTCTATTTGGCGGGATATCTCTATGGATTTTATTATAGGCTTACCTAAATCGGGCAATAAATTAGTCATCGTGGTGGTAGTTGATCGCCTTTCCAAGTATGCTCATTAATGTGCTCTTCAACACCCATTTACAACATCCATCGTGGCTCAACGTTTCATGGATCAGGTCTTCAAGCTTCATGACATGTCGCATTCTATTGTTTTTTATCACGACCCAACTTTCACCAGCAATTTTTGGCAAGAACTGTTCAAGCTACAAGGCACCTGTTGGCTATCGGAAGTCACCCCTGGATTGCTAGCAGGAGCAGAGCCCGACGCCCATCAGTTTATTGTCACGATTTGTTTAAAGGGTGATCAAATGGAGGAAAACTCAGAACAACATCGTATCAACTCAGAAACCAGACCAGGCATGCATGAACGAATGAGGTCTTGATAAACTCCAAACAGTGAGTCGTAGTAAAGGGTGAGTAGGCGGAAGACTTACGCGAAGAGGGTGCAAGGTCTATCACAGACATCCGGTTTGTAACAGACTGAGGAAGAATGCATTCGAACACAAAATCCTTTTATATTCAAATACAAAAACTAGAGGGCACGACAAAGCCACAACAAATCCTTTATTGTGACAAGATGTACTACTGTGAATCCTCAAGCATGAGACGAAGGAAAGATGGAAAAAGGAGAACTGTTTGTTATAAACCAAGAAATCTCAAACACAGAGGCATAACCAAGAAACCAGAGTATTTGCTGAAACTTTACAGTCGGGAGCTTAGCTCTACCGTCGATAGATACAAAAATGGAAAAAATGCCTACATATACTCAAAACAACAACAACAGCGGAACCAAGAAAATGCATTGAAAGATTTGCGTCTGCATGGCTTCTGAAAACACGGAGCTGCAATCTTTGAATGGTCGTGCAACTTATGGCAGATGCGATCAGTCTTCTGACAGTTTATTTGGCGAATTGATGTGCCTTTAATTCCATGCAGGACGTCCCCATTATGGCGGAGACGATGTCTAACCACCCTCAACCGCCTCAATAACTGCTTCTTGGGATTGAAAACGGCCAGGCCAACTCAACATCTCGGAATAGGGAAGACTTCTCGCGCTACCACCTGGAACAACTGAATAGCTTGAAGGACGGACACGAGGGCCAGCGCAGAGGACATGGTGTATGATAGGAGTGATGGCATCGGGGAAGCGCGTGGAAGGAGCGGCAGGAAGTGAGAGTGATGACAGAGAGGGGTGACAGAGGATGATCCATGGTGAGAGACACCCGAGTAAGATGGGGAGAAGACAGGATAAACAAACTCGTCTTCGGGTGAGAGACTGACGTGGAAAGGAAAGGGACGCGTGGCAGGAAACGAGCGGATGGTGGGAAGAAGGGAGAACCACGCGGACCAAAGAGGATAGGTGAATGAATGACACACGGCAGCAGGGGAAAGGCGAAAGGAGGTGGGCCCACACTGGTTAAACACAGGACAGCTGAGAGGGGAGGGACTGCACGAGCATCGTTGATTTGGGTGCCACGATCGTGGCCATCGGAAAGCTACACATGGGATTCCGGACCCCCCCCCTCCGCTTAAAGGTAGAAAGGCAAGGGGGTTCTGGAATCCAATGCGCGTTGTTGATTGGGCGCGCGAATTTGGACCGCTCGGACTTGCTCGTTGCTTGCCATGGGCGCATTATCGCCCAAAACTTAGGACAAATGGGTTTTAACCCGCTCTTTTGATATCTAATACCCTTAGCAAGAAATATCGCTAACATTTGGCTCCATGGGGGATAGAGTCGTCCTTGTGATGCTCTAAGAACTCTTTTGCAGACTTAGTGGCTTTGCTGTTGGGCTATGGAGTCATTTATTAGTCCAGAAAACAAAACATAAACAAAAATAATATTTACAAAACAAAACAAAACGAGCCGACTGCAGCTCACAGAAAACATTTCTTTAAGAAATGCCCATTGACTGGGCCATTGAAAACTTCATTGCCTTCCAGATCCTGCAACCTGTAAGTGTTGTTTGAAAACACTTCAAGGATCTTGAAAGGCCCGAACCAGAGGGCATCAAATTTACTGTGTTTTCCCTTTTCCTGTCTGGGTGCATCCCACTTGAGCACCATATCACCCTGCTCAAACTCTTTCTTCTTGTTCCTCCTGTCAAAAGCCTGTTTGATCTTCTACTGACGGTTGTGAGCTCTGTCCAGGACCTGTTCTCTGATCTGCTGCACCTCCACCATCTGATGAATTCTTCTGAGCACATGGTTAGGTTCCCCCTCATAGTCTTGGAGGATATTTTCCACAGGCAAGGCAAGTTGAGTGGGGAAGACGGCCTCAATCCCATAAACCAGCTGGAAGGGTGATAGACCCAGGGATTTCTTTGTTGTCACTCTATCGGCCCAAAGTGCAAATTTGAGCTTTGAGTCCCAAGCCCTTTTATTATCCTCTAATAGCTTTTTGATAAGATTGATTAAGATTTTATTAGAGGACTATGCTAGTCTGTTGCCCTGGGGATAGTAGGGAGTAGAGTGAATCAGTGAAATCCCAAATTGTTCACAAAATTTGGTCAAAGGCTCAGACCGAAATGGGGATGCATTGTCAGTGACAATTTTGCTAGGGCAACCAAATCTGGCTATGAGGTCTTCTAAGAAGCTGATGATTACTTTGTGAGAAGTTCTTCTGGTAGGGACAACTTCTATCCATTTAGTGAAGTAGTCGGTTGCTGTCAAAATCCATCGGTGCTGGCCACTTGAGGGAGGATGAATTTCCCCGATAAAGTCCAATCCCCACTGCTGAAAGGGCGCTGAGACCACCACAGGCTTCAATGGCAGGGATTTGAGCTGCTTCTTCCCTGAGAATTTCTGACATTTGATGCAAGCTCTAATTTCCCTGCAAACATCAGAAAATAAGGTGGGCCAGTAGTACCCAGCTCGGAGGATCTTGTGAGCTGTGGTCTTCCAAAAATAATGGCCTCCGCAGAGATCGCCATGAAAATCATTAATAACCTTCTGGGCCTGCTGCGGGTCCAGACACATTAGAAACATCCCCTGGGGATCCTTCCAATACAAGGCTTGGCCAATAAGACAATACCTAAGAGCTTTGAGCTTTAAATCTCTTGCCTTGCTTTTTTCCATTCCAACAGGGGGTCTCAACTCCTGCAGGAAATACAAAATATCTTTGTACGAGGGGCACTCTGTTAGAGGTATAGTGCTTTGGGAACCCCAGCTGGATGACTTAGTTTGCTCGTTGATAAAGTTAATTTCCAAAGCTTTATAATTGGATTCGACCAACAACTTGGCCAAACCCTGCCCCTTTATTAGCTTGGTGGGCTTGATTTCCAGGTCAAATTCTAGGATCTTGGCGATCCATTTACCTCTTCTTCCGTCTATGTCAGGCTGTATAAGAATGTCCTTYACAGAGGTTGAAGGGACATATGCAATGATCTTTGAGTGTAAGACATAGACCCTGAAAGCTTTGAGAGCTTTCACCAAGGCATAAGCCTGCTTCTCCATAATCTCGTATCGGAGCTCTGCATCTCTCAGCGCCTTGCTAAAGAAGGCAATAGGCTGCTCTTGCCCTTGATCGTTTCTATGCAACAGAACCGCTGCTACTGTGTCAAAGGAAGAAAAAGAGAACATCATAAAATCTTTAGAATAATCTGGACTGATCAGCACAGGAGCCTCGGTCAATGCTTTCTTAATTTGGGCAAAAGACTTCCTGGGTTCAACAGTCCATTTTATTTCATGTCCCTTCCTGAGCATGGCTGTGATATGTTTTACCAATTCAACAAAATTTGAGACAAACCTCCTCAGGAAATTAATCCTTCCCAAAAATGCTTGGACCTCCTTTTTGGATCTGGGAAGTGACAGGGCCTGAATGGCCTCTACCCTGTCAGGATCAATTCTCACTCCCTCTGCTGAGACTATATGGCCTAACAACTTCCCTTGTTGCATAGAAAACAATGATTTCTTGGGATTCAGGGAAAGGCCAAACCTACGACACTTCAGGAAAACCCTCTTCAAGTGGGAGTGGTGCTCAATATCAGTCTTGGAGAAGACTGTTATATCGTCTAAGTAAATTACCACAAACTTTTTTTTTTCCCAATGAAGGCTATGTCCATGGCTCGCTGAAACGTTGCTCCTGCGTTCATCAGCCCAAATGGCATTTTGGCATACATGAATGTGCCCCAAGGAGTGGTGAAGGCTGTCTTTTCTCTGTCCTCAGGCATGACTGATATCTGATTGTAGCCAGAAAATTCGTCAATCATAGATATCCTGGACGCACCAGTGACCCTCTGCAATATATGCTCCATGTTGGGCAGGGGGTAATTATCCTTCCTTGAACTCCTGTTCAGGTTCCTGAAATCGACACAGAGTCTGATTTCTCCGCTCTTCTTTCTTACTGGGACCAAATTGGCTACCCAGCTAGAGTATCTCAAGGGGACTATGATTTGGGCATCCAACAACTTTTTCACCTCCCTCTCCATGACAGGTAGCAGTGTAGGATTTATCTGTCTCAGCTTCTGCCTGAAAGGTCTAGCCTCCTCTTTCAGTGGGATATTGTGCTCGATGACTGACGTGTCGTAAGTCTTGAGGTCTTCGTAGGTCCACGCGAACACGTCAGCAAACTCCCTCAGCAACTTAGTATATCCGATCCTCTGCTCCTCGGTTAGGTTCTTTGACAGCTTGACCAACTTGGGCTCCTCCGGTGTGCCTATGTTGCACTCAGCCGTATCGGCATCATCACCCGAAATCCTGCCCTTCATCGCCACATCATTCCCATCGAACAATCGTTCTAATGGGATCAGACCTCTTGGTATGTGATTGCTCGGCAGTTGAATAATCTGATGGTCAACAACTTTATTCAACAACTCCCCAGGGTGATGATCAGGTTCCTCGTCGGGGTCCTCATCTATATGCAATGCGGAGAAGTCATCGATGGATTGGAGGAATTTCTCAATCTCCTGATCATCTTCAAATACCTTCCAATGTTTGACGTTGTCTGGTACAGAGGGTCTGTATCTTATTTCCACCTCTGATCCATCAGCGGGCAACGCAGGAGCTTCGAACAAACTAGCTGAGAAGGCTTGAAAGTCGGCTGGAGCATTTTCTTCCCTTGGAATGAAAGAGATGTTAAAAGCCAGGAAGAAACTGTCAATAAGATCCCATACCTCGTTCCTGTAGTTCTTGAGGCGAGGGTGCTTGGTCTGATAGATGTTTTTGACCTGCTGGACAATTAATTCTGCATCCCCAAACACAGCAATCTCCCTGATCCCCATTTCTTTTGCAGCCCTTAATCCCAGAACCAGAGCTTCATATTCTGCCACATTGTTGGTGACTTCAAATTCCAGCTTGTATGACAAAGATATGGTTTCCTGAGACGAAGATTTGAATACCACTCCGGCACCTGCACCTATACTGGAAGAAGCTCCATCAAAGAACATTTTCCAAACAGAGGTGGTTGGAGAGGGTATCCCCTGATTAATACTGAGCTGATTTCTGATCTGCAAGGGGGTCTCAGGCTCATCAGTAAACTGCAATAAGCTAGATCCTAAGTCAGTGTCTAAGGCATAGATGGGATGATTAGTGGGGTTTGCTTCATCACTGACAATATAGGCTAGCTGGGCTTCTCTGTATAATCTCCTATGTTCCCCCCCAAAGACTGGAATGGTGGCATACGTGAGGTCCATCTGCAACGTTCCTCCAAGTCTCTTAATCCAATACCTTGACAGCAGCATGCCAAACTTGGGGGGAACATCAGCCACCACGATATCCATAACCATGCTTTTCATGGGCAGCTGAAACAGGGAAACCGCCAGGTCCTTGATGACTCCCAAACATTGTACCCTCCTGGATTCAAAGGAATAGAGGTCATGATAGGCTCTGGTGACTTCTAATCCTAGTTCTTCCATGACGGCTTTGGGCATGAGGTTGTGGGAGGCTCCTGAATCCATTAAGCAATTATGCAGTACTTTGTCATGTATGTTCAGGGAGGTGTAGAAGGGAGGGGATGAATCATCTCTGTCTTCTACCATGGGACCTAGGACCACTGCATGCCTTTCATCTTGGAGGCTTATGAAGTCTGTGGAAGGGCTAGAGGCTTCTGATTTCAGCAGGTTTGAGAAGCGTTTTTTGAATTCCCCATGTTTGATTAATTCAGTGAGGGGCACAGGGATTCTAATCTTTTGAATTTCATGCTCGAAATTAAAGGAAGATGTAAGCTTTGGAATTTCTCTAATCTCGGGAGCATGACTTTGAATAATAGGGGAGAGAGGTTGGGCTTTCTTACCTCTGTCGCTGTCTGTTATCTCTTCAGCAGGATTCTTTGCTCTGGTGGATGACTCAGGAACATCAGGCGCTGCTGCCTTCTTGTCAGACCTCAAGTTATACCTGCCTCGGCCACCGCCAACTCTGTCTCCCTTGCTCAATTCGTTCAACTGACTATCCATGAGAGACTCCTCGTACGCTGACTTGGTTAGATGGGGGAAAGGAGGAGTGACTTCTACAGAGTGGATTTTGGGCTCAGGCTCGTCTGCTTCTGCTTCCTCTTCATCAGCCACAAAATTGTTCTGGAAAGGAGCTTGAATCCTTTGGTCATCTCTGTCTCTTTCCTTCTCTTTGTGCGTAGCTGGAGGAGTAAAATTGTTTGGCCTTCTGAAACCTCCCCTGTTCTCGGTTTTCTGGGGGCCTTTGTTCATTTGTTTCCTTTCCATTTTTATCCTCTCCATCTCTTCTTTCAGAACGTTCACCAGCTGGGTCAGCTCATTCACTTGAGGATGGGGCAATGATGGGCCGGAACTATTGGAGCCAGAAACCGAGGCTTCTGACTTTCCCTTTCTTCTGTCTGTGTTGGACTTGTTCCGCAATTTGTCTGCAGCTAACATGTTGGATTCCACTTCTATAGATGCATCTTGAATCTGAGCTAAAGAGGTGGCTCTTCTTTCTCTTAATACGAGACAAAAATCAGGGTCAAATGCACTAGCATATGAAATTTGAGCAGAGGCTTCTGAAGGCTTTATTTCTGCAGGAATATTGTTATACATCTTGTTGAATCTTTTAGAAAAGTCAGAGACTGAATATCCTTCCTGCTTCTTCAGGGACCCAAATTTAGTCATGTAATAAATGTAATCTTTTCTATTTCCCCACTGCCTCAGGAAAACACTATCCAAGGCTTCAATACCAGCAATAGATCCAGGGGCCATCCCCCTGAACCACTTTCTAACCTCACGATCCAAGCTCTGGACAAAGAATCTCATCCAGACATCCTCATTTTCAATATTCATATTATCTACATAACTGTAAAGCAGCCAAGTGCTCTTCAACAATTATGTCTCCCTCCCCTGTGAACTTGGGCATATACTTCAAGTAGTCTCCAGCAGGGAGAGGGTTCATGGGATGAGGCAGGACCAAAGGAGCATATCTAGCAGTGACTATGGCATCCATTCTGTTCTGTGGGGGATTAGCACCAGCCATAGGGACGTTGGGTGGAGGAGAACTCGGAGGAGATGGAGTGCGAAGGGGTGAGGAAGGAAAAGAGGTCCTCACAGGAGATGATGGGGAAAATAGAGAGAAGTCCAGGGGACTTGAGTGTACAGGTGCTTCTCTCCGCGTAGCAATAGTAAGCAAAGGAGGGGTCGTGAAACCTCCTGAGGGGGGAGTGACAAGGATCTCTCCCTTTGATACTAGACCAGGAGGAGAAAACTCAGCAGGAACACTCCCGAAGTTCAGAAAATGGGAAACCTCAGAGGGAGTATGACTAGGAAGCTGAAAATCAGAAAATGGAGTTTTCACAGAAGGGGACGGCGTATTACCTTTTTCATCGATGGAAACTTCTTTTGCAGCTCTCTTTCCCTTTCTGCACGCCGCTTCCAAGTGTGCTTCTGGTGTGGCTAAAGGCAGGTGTGGATTAGACCTCGTGTGTCTGCCTCTCGAAGCCACAACTGATAGAACAGGTTCTCCCCAGCGGAGTCATCACAGTGGAGTCGCCAGGTGCACAGTAGCAATCTTCTAGTTCTGATATCTGATGCACCTTCAGAAATCAGTTGATCTTTGTCGTTCAATCCCAGGGAATATATTCAACATCGTCCCCGGCAACGGTTCTAGATAATGTTGGCTATCGGAAGTCACCCCTGGATTGCTAGCAGGAGCAGAGCCCGACGCCCATCAGTTTATTGTCACGATTTGTTTAAAGGGTGATCAAATGGAGGAAAACTCAGAACAACATCGTATCAACTCGGAAACTAGACTAGGCATGCATGAACAAATGAGGTCTTGATAAACTCCAAACAGTGAGTCGTAGTAAAGGGTGAGTAGGCGGAAGACTTACGCGAAGAGGGTGCAAGGTCTATCACAGACATCCGGTTTGTAACAAACTGAGGAAGAATGCATTCGAACAAAAAATCCTTTTATATTCAAATACAAAAACTAGAGGGCACGACAATGCCACAACAAATCCTTTATTGTGACAAGATGTACTACTGTGAATCCTCAAGCATGAGACGAAGGAAAGATGCAAAAAGGAGAACTGTTTGTTATAAACCAAGAAATCTCAAACACAGAGGCATAACTAGGAAACCAGAGTATTTGCTGAAACTTTACAGTCGAGAGCTTAGCTCTACCATCGATAGATACAAAAATGGAAAAAATGCCTACATATACTCAAAACAACAACATCAGCGGAACCAAGAAAATGCATCGAAAGCTTTGCGTCTGCATGGCTTCTGACAACACGGAGCTGCAATCTTTGAATGGTCGTGCAACTTATGGCAGACGCGATCAGTCTTCTGATAGTTTATTTGGCGAATTGACGTGCCTTTAATTCCATGCAGGACGTCCCCATTATGGCGGAGACGATGTCTAACCACCCTCAACCGCCTCAATAACTGCTTCTTGGGATTGAAAACGGCCAGGCCAACTCAGCATCTCGGAATAGGGAAGACTTCTCGTGCTGCCACCTGGAACAACTGAATAGCTTGAAGGACAGACATGAGGGCCAACGCGGAGGACATGGTGTATGATAGGAGTGATGGCATCGAGGAAGCGCGTGGAAGGAGCGGCAGGAAGTGAGAGTGATGACAAAGAGGGGTGACAGAGGATGATCCATGGCGAGAGACACCCGGGTAAGATGGGGAGAAGACAGGATAAACGAACTCGTCTTTGGGTGAGAGACTGACGTGGAAAGGAAAGGGACGCATGGCAGGAAACGAGCGGATGGTGGGAAGAAGGGAGAACCACGCGGACCAAAGAGGAGAGGTGAATGGATGACACACGGCAGCAGGGGAAAGGCAAAAGGAGGAATGGGATGATAGGAGGCGGGCCCACACTGGTTAAACACAGGACAGCTAAGAGGGGCGGGGCTGCACGAGCGCCGTTGATCTGGGCACCACGATCGTGGCCATTGGGAAGCTGCACATGGGATTCCGGACCCCCCCCCTCCGCTTAAAGTTAGAAAGGCCGGGGGGGGGTCCGGAATGGTCGTCATCGCCATTGATCCGGGCATGCTGATCTGGACCGTCGGAGAGTTGCGGCCGCGATTCCGGACCCCCCCCTGCTTAAAGGTAGAAACGCAAGGGGGGTCCAAAATCCAACGCGCGCCGTTGATCCGGGCCCGCGAATTTGGACCTCTCGGACTTTCTCGTTGCTTTCCATGGGCGCATTATCGCCCAAAACTTAGGATAAATTGGTTTTAACCCGCTCTTTTGATATCTAATACCCTTAGAAAGAAATATCGCTAACAGCACCCAATTGCATCTCAGCACAACTTATCATCCCTAGACTGATGGTGAAACTGAAGTTGTCAACAAGTGTTTGGGAACATATTTGAGGTGTTTTGCATCGAAAAATTAAAATCAGTGGGCTCAATGGTTACCCCTATTTTAATGGTGGTACAACACTTCATACCATACAACTACCTGCATGACTCCTTTTGAAGCGGTATATGGAAAAAATCCACCTTTAGTTCTCTCATATTTACCAGGTGTCTCAAAGGTCCAGGCAGTTGACCAAATGCTTACATTTCGAGAGGCTATTCTCTGTAGCCTCAAAGAGAATTTGGTCATGGTCTAGAATCGCATGAAGCAACAAGCAAATCAAGGTTGCTCTGAACGTCAATTTGCAGAAGGGGATCAGGTGTTTCTTCAACTGCGATGTTACAAGCATAATTACCTCAAGGCCAACCATTGTCAGAAGTTGGCGCCCAAATTTTATGGTCCTTATACCATTCTCAAGCGTGTGGGACAGGTGGCATATCAGTTAGCTTTGCCCAATCATTCTAAGCTACATCCTATTTTTCATGTTTCATGCTTAAAGAAGGTGATTGGAACTAAGTGCCAAACTCAAGCCAACCTTCCCAAGTTGGACGAAGAAGGCTCCATTTTTCTACAACCAGAAGTATTTTTGGACCAACGTGAGCATCGCCTGCGTCAATGAACCATCTAGGAAGTGTTATTCTAGTGGAAATATACAACCCAAGCAGATGCCACTTGGGAACCAACTACCATTATGTAGTAATTTCCACATCTCAAGCCTTGAGGATAAGGATGTTTTTAAGGGGGCGGAAATGTTAGGAACCTAACCCCTCACATAGGTATAATAATATATTCCGATGTAATAAAGGTCAATATCAATAAGGTTTAGCAATAAGGAAGAATAAGTCGAATGTAAGAAGACCTAATAGAAACTTTCGCTTCTAGAAGGATCTTCCTCTAGATGGTTCTTTTGATAGACATATTTAGTATAAATAGGAGTCGAGGGTATGCAAAATTTTTCCTTGGATATTATTGTAATAGAGCTTTCATCAAATGGATGTTGCCCCCTCGAAAAGGAAAGTGAACATTTCTCTCAGTAATCAAAGTGCTATTTCTAGTGTTATTTTGGAATCATTTTGGTATTATTGTGGTGTTGTTATGGTTATATTGTTGTTCATATGCCATTTCTAGCATTGTATTTATTTTCTGCATACTTTTATATAAGGAATATTACAAATATCTACTTCCTTCATCCGAATCTGGTGATAACCGAAGCAAAGATCCAATTTGGTGAAGAAACAGGCACCCTGGAGCTCATCCAATAGATCATCAATGACATGAATGGGAAACTTATCCTTAGTGGTTAATTTATTAAGGGTGCTGAAATATGGACACATGTGCTAAGAACCTTCTTTCTTGAGGACCATTACAAATAGGGAAGGAGTATGGGCTGGTACTTGGGCAAATAACCCCAACTTCCAATAACTCCTACACTATTTTTTCTGTTTCATTTTTTTGAGAAAAGGAGTACCTGTAGGGGCATACATTGGGGAGATGAATACCAAGAAGGAGAGGGATGTTGTGATCATGATCACCCCATTATGAGGGTAATTATGTGGGTGTATCAACGATTCGGTGGTGCTTGTCAACAAGTGTTTGGAAACATATTTGAGGTGTTTTTCATAGGAAAATCAAAATCAATGGGCTCAATGGTTACCCCTAGCTGAATGGTGGTACAACACTTCATACCATACAACTACCTGCATGACTCCTTTTGAAGCGGTATATGTAAAAAATCCACCTTTAGTTCTCTCATATTTACCAGGTGTCTCAAAGGTCCAAGCGGTTGACCAAACGCTTACATTTCAAGAGGCTATTCTTCGTACCCTCAAAGAGAGTTTGGTCATGGACCAGAATCGCATGAAGAAAAAAGTAGATCAAGGTCACTCTGATCATCAATTTGTAGAAGGGGATCAAGTGTTTCTTTGACTGCAACCTTACAAGCATAATTCCCTCAAGGCCGACCATTGTCAGAAGTTGGCACCCAAATTTTATGGTCCTTATACCATTCTCAAGTGTGTGGGACAGGTGGCCTATCAGTTAGCTTTGCCCAGTCATTCTAAGCTACATCATGTTTTTCATGTTTCATGCTTAAAGAAGGTGATTGAAACTAAGTGCCAAACTCAAACCAACCTTCCCGAGTTGAATGAAGAAGGCTCCATTTGGTTACAACCACAAGCAGTTTTGGACCAGCGTGAGCATCGCTTGCATCAGTGAACCATCAAGGAAGTGTTATTCCAGTGGAAAGATACAACCCCAACAGATGCCACTTGGGAACCAGCTACCATTATGTAGTAATTTCCACATCTCAAGCCTTGAGGATAAGGATGTTTTTAAAGGGGCGGACATGTTAGGAACCTAACCCCTCACGTAGGTATAATAATATATTTTGATGTAATAAAGTTCAATATCAATAAGGCCTAGCAATAAGGAAGAATAAGTCGAATGTAATAAGACCTAATAGAAGCTTCTTCTTTTAGAAGGATCTTCCTCTAGATGGTTCTTTTGATAGACATATTTAGTATAAATAGGATTGGAGGGTATGTGAACTTTTTCCTTGGATATTATTGTACTAGACCTCTTCTCGACTGGAGGTTTCCCCCTTGAAGAGGCAAGTGAACATTTCTCTCAGTAATCAAAGTGCTCTTTCTGGTGTTATTCTGGTATCATTTCGGTATTATTATGGTGTTGTTATGGTTATATTGTTGTTCAT
>JZKD02S1626101.1:150286-161943 GCA_000966675.3 Picea glauca
GCCCTTCATTGCCAAAACCATGCTGAACAAAACCTCAAAAAACCACTTAAGTCAGGCAACCCGCGCCCTAAACTCTCATTGGGCGTGTTGGACCGCTTGCTGGACTTTTACTGCATGCGGGTGACCGCGGGCTAACCCACTACAGCCCGCGTTTACCTAACAAAGAAAAAAATCAGAAAAGTTTCCGCCGGGACGAAGAGCTTTTTGTCAGTTAACTGGAACTCCCAGCCATGCATGGTCGAGAGTTCACCTAAAACCCTAGCTCCTTCTAGCCTATAAAAGGAGGGGTAGGGGTACTATTCAAGAAGAAAAAATCATAGCAAAGAAACTCTGCCAAATTGCCAAGTCCGTTTTGTCCCAACCCTTTAGCCTTGCCTCAAGATTTAGGAGAAATTTAAGCAACAGCAGTTGGAGGACAAAAGAAGAGGAGGAGCCCAGGATCAGGATCGAGGAACGGTGGCCGCTCTCTGTAATCATTGTAATTTGATTCATATTGATATTAATAAAAATATACTTTTCACGTCCTGAATACATGAGTCTTATCTATGTTATTTGATTTGTGTTTAATCTCTAACCCTCTAGTAGATCAGTAGCATGCATGCGTATCTTTGTCTTGATTGCAGGGAAGATTTTTGGAAGGAGCAGCAGTAGCAAGGAGATAAAAGCTCAACGAAGGATCTACTTCAACCGTCGATAAAAAGGTTAGTTGATTCTTCCCATGTTTGCCTGAGAAAAGGGGTTTCAGATTCGGGTAGAAGGTTAAAAGTAGCTTATGAAGGGTCATGATCTGCATGCAAGTTTAAAGCCCTAGCTTGCTAGTCCGTAGGGTAGAAAAACCCCACAACATGGAGAGATGCATTCTTTAAATATAGTTTACAACCATAAATACCACGGGCCAATATCACAGGCTATCCATAAATAATTTATAACATTCCACTAACCAACTTCCTAACTATTTGTGGTCCTGATAATAATGAGGGTTGACAACTTATTACACTGACAACTAACTAATGACTAACTATGAGGGGTTAGGGACATATTCTAACAAGCTACAATTGGAAGAAGGCTCCAACCCCTTGAATTCTCTGGCTCCAACCAGAAGGAGGCTACAAGCCCCTAATTCTCAGGCTCCAACCTAAAGGAATCTCCAACTCCCTCTGTTCTCCAGCACCAACCGGAAGGAGGCTACAACCCCCTTTCCTTGCCCTGTCCTGCTGCCCTAAAATATAAGTGTAGACCAATTGTCACTACCAAAATATCTGCCATTGTCTGTGTCACTGTCACTGCCACTGTCACATCAACATATCACTATCAATATGTCACTGTATCAACTTGTCACTACCATTGTCTTTATCTCATCAACCTGTAGTTGTTCATCAACCAACAAGAACATGTACCATACCATGCATCAACTGTGTACCAACATATGCATCAATCTTGTACCATAAGATATGCCAAAAAGTAGATATCATGACACCAACAAAGATAGCAATCATATATCAAATCATGTACCATGTACTAGAGAATCAATCATGTATAGAACCTGTACCATATAAAATACCATCAAGTATGTAGAGATTTGAACCATATTATCAAAGAAGTACTCTCAAGGTACCAAGTAATGTACATCATGCATATGCCACCATACAACAAATGTATATCTCAACCATGTACTAACATCTCAAGGATGTAAACCATAAAAACCATGTTATATACTAACTAGATACAAGAGCATGTCTCACTCAATCATGTAGCCAAGATGTACCTCAACCATATGTCAATCCCTCATCAACATGTCGAGTATGCTTCAAGCATACACCATACCATAACCAAGCATTACCTTCAAAACAAGTACACAAACATACCACTACCTCTGTAGTTGACCTGTTACACTGAAATGTTGACCTATAAACCTTCCTTTGACTTCAGGGACTTGGTACAGGCATCTCCTCCAAACTTGTCTTGTCTTCGTGGGACTAAGATATCCTATTACACAGGGCCTTGCGTGACCACTACTGTGCAACCTAGGGGGTCCTCGCAGGACACCCTATGTCTGACCCGTGAGGTCCAGCCAAATTAGGGTTATAGAAAAACCCTAGCACTCTACAGCTCTAAAACATTCGCTCTTTCCTCATACTTTCTATGTTGCCTCAAAATTTCCATCAGATTCACATAAAGACCAAAAATAGACCATAACAATCTCACAAGATATATATTCATTGCATGTGTATATGTACTTATGAGAGACTCTTTGAGGTGTATTTACAGTTTTTCTTGATAACCTCTCTCCTTAATCTTAGGGCTTCTTGAACTTTCTTGTTACAACAACTTTACCCTTTCACTAATGAACTTGTAACCAACTAGTGGTTTCTTAACCATTCTTCGAGGCTTCCAACTTCTCAAGGCCATAACTCCTTAGCCATGAGGAACCACGTGGCGTACCACATATGACCAGAAATGGCATGACGAGGACTATCCATACATGAGTGCATTACCTACATTTACACTATTCTTCATGAACTTTTTCCTCGATCCACTTCGTGTTCCATAACCATATCGTTGGGGCTACTATACTTCTTCGAGGGTTGACATCAATGACAACCAATATTTCAACAATCTCCCCCTTTGGTATTGATGGAAACACTTGTCATGGAAACACCTATGTTCCTTCTCATTCTCCCCCTGTGACCATCGCTTCCCTGTCTCCATGCCTCTATCTCCCCTTGTCTTCATGCATCTTCTCTCTGTTTCCATGCCTTTTTTATTTTTCTCCCCCTTTGACATCAATGGAAAAGGATAAGTTTCCTTGGGGCTTCTCCCCATGTTTGCAAGACTCTGCTTTCTCTTCATGGTGCTTCCTTGTGTAGTTCTATGATGTATATGAAAAGAATTCAAAATATTCTTTACTTAGACTCATCATGTCTCCTACTTCTCTCCCCCTGTATTGTTATGCCTAATGTCATGAGGATCACCGTGGGGCAGAAAATACTCCACTTTTCTATCGAAGATACTCAAAAGTATCCCTCGAAAGAGGTTTGGTGAAGATATCTGCAATCTGATCTTTTGTCCCCATGTTTTCTAGCTTGATGTTCTTCTCTGTAGCATGTTCCCATAGAAAGTGATACTTGATCGAAATGTGTTTCATCTTGGAAAGAATCACTAGATTCTTGGAGATACTGATAGCACTTGTGTTGTCACAGAAAATTGAAATGGGCTCATCATACTTCACTTGTATATCCTACAAGGTTTTCTTCTCCAGAGAACATGAGTACAACATGTCACTACTGCAATATGTTTTTCTTTTGTTGTGGATAAAGATATTGATGACTGTTTCTTTCTCAACCATGATACCAGAAAATTACCCAAGTAGAAGGTTGCTCTGCTAATACTTCTTCTATCATCAATGCAACCTGCCCAATCTGCATCTGTGTAGGAAACCATACATAGTTCATTCCCTTTTGGATACCATAATCCAAACTCTTATGTTCCTTTGAGATATTGATCTGATTCTGGGGGCGATAAGTCTCCAATAATTGATCGCTTCTATCACTCCTTCAAAAGGGTCATTTATAGATCGTTTTACTTGAGCGATGTGAAATTAATGGTAAAGTTGAATTCTTATGCGCTTGAATTTGAAGCAAATGAAACCTATTTAGTTTCCCTTATGTGTGATATGTCATGCTTGCATTTAACATCCTATGTGCGGAAATTCATGGAAAAACAACATAAGAACATAATACACATAATGGATATGACACTTCCCTTGATAATGGAGTTCACCGGATGTGGGCTACCTCTCCAGGTCATGCTCCAAAGCCTGAATGCTTTATTCTCCTCGCTGTAATGATGTCTCTCCTTTAAAAGTTGTAAGGCCAAAGTCCCTTCTCGGGGATGGCAACAAGACATCGGAATGTGATCAGGAATGTATACATCTTCAGAAGTTCTCATACTCATGAGGCATCCATGATACTGACATGGACTTCGTTCCCACATACTCAATACATAAAAAGAGGAAGAATAAAATATGACCCCCATCAACATGGAGCGATCAAAATCCTTAGATCTGTTTCTTAGATCCAAGCATAAATATGCAACCCATACAAAGATTCTGAAACCACGGGATTCAAAACTGCTTCATTGGCCACTTATCATGCAAGTGCCACAATTTCTCTGTGACATGTAACTGATTGGTTTAATGTGAAAGAAGAGAAGAAAAGAATATATAGAAGGAATAAGTTGATCTTGCTTCCTTGTTGCATCCTCTCTATGCTCCTTCGGACTTGTAACACGCATGCTATGCTACAACATTTAATGACAAAACAACATAATGAAAAGCATGCTTACATTGGCTTCTCCAAAACTTAGCTTGCTGATCTGAAGCTCTTCTATAAAAAAAGACCTCGCGATTGCCAAATTACCTAAAAACAACTATCAAATCATCTCCATCTGAGTCAGACACTTTCAATCCCAAGAGACACCTCTGCCTCGGTTACCATGCCACTGCCTATGTAATAAATGACTCATTTTGGAGTTAAGATACAAAAGATTTGCTCAGATCAGAAAAATAACACCACCACTGCGTCCATAGCATAACTTTACCTAAAAATGGCTATCTCCACGCCTCGATCCGAGTCGGACACTTTCATGCCCAAGAGGCACCCTTGCCTCGGTTTACGTGCCACTGCTCCTACAATAAATGCTGAGAAATATCAAAATGTGTGAAAAATCACATACTAGTCTGTACAGTCCATACAAGTCCATACAGATGCACTTAGATTCCTCTCTCATGCTCCATGTGTGTGTCGAATGCACTTCTTGTCCCGAACTCTGAACCAAAGGGCCCTTCTTATACCAATTCCAGGTAGTCTTGTAATAAATGAGGTGGTTGGTGTAGAGGTTATCGGAAACTAAATTAAGTCATAGATTGGCGGAGGTCCCGGGGTTGAATCCCATAGGCCTCCCCTTTTGGAAAATGGTTATAACCATTTTGGCGTGCCCTACCAAATTTGGTGGGCAGCCACTAAATTGGCAGAATATGCTAGAATGGCGTCGAGTTTGGTAGAGAATCTTGCTATTTCTAGCACACAGTTGGAGGATGGCTACATTTAGCAGTGGAGGAATATGCCACTAAAATGGAGGAACTGCTGCCATATTTGGTGGGGTATTTTAATATATATATTTTTTAATTTTTGGTCACGGGGTGTTATTGTGCATTTCAGGGGTGCCACGTTGTGCCTCCCTATTGGGCCATGTGGCATCCACTGATTTGTCCACCCGTTCACTGACATCACCTCCACGTCACCTTGTGACACATGGCACCTTCCGAGTGGTGCCACGTGGTGTCACCTGGGGTGCCATGTGGCACTTTTTTACTCATCCACATGGTTCCTTAAAAAGTCCAAATTTGAGTGACATGTGGCAGCCTCTGGTGCTGCCACGTGGCATGCTGATGTCATCATGACATGTGTCACTCTCTATGCTTTCCATGTGGAATTATGACATCATCATGACACATGTCACTCTCTGTTCTTGCCACGTAGGTTGTATGGACGTTGATGTCATATGTACTGATGCTAATTTCAGTAGTATGGATGTTGACTCATCCATGCTGACTGGGCTAGGTTGACCAACACTTTGACCGTTTATATATTTTGATCCATAACTTTGTTTGACGAGACATTTACGCCATTAGAAATCTTGCGACACGCTCTTTGCGATCATTCTAGTTTAATTGAGTTTTGGGAACTTTGAATTTTTCCCTTTCTCTGCCTGTTGAGGCCATTTTGAGCCTTCTGGGACACTTCTAAAACTTCTGTGATGTTCCCAAGATCCATCCGAATTGCGCCTTCCATCTGAAAGGAATTTTGGTCCCCAAAATTCATTACATTAAGTTTCATGTCCACTAGACTTACAATAAGAAACCCTTACCCAAACTACCTCACAAGGCCTAACAATATCAACATGTGCCAGAAAAAGAAGTGATATCAACAATTATCACTTTTACACAATACCCTCCTACAGGGTCTGAATCACAACATGTGATTTACAAATATGGCCACTCTTGACTAACTCAAGGATTTTCCCCATTTGTTCAACAATTTTGTTGAACATGTCCTCTTTACCAAGTTTTCCTTTCTCTGGTAGTTGGTATTCTCCTTGTGGCGGATTTTCCTGCAACACTGTCTGGTTGGATATCTCCCTCGTAGGTGTCTTCTTGGTCTTCTTGTCTCTCTTTGGATGTAGATCTGGATGTAAGGCCCAACACGTGGCCTCATGATGCCCATCTCTGCTACAATGGCTGCAGTATCCTTTCTCCTTTAGAGGTGCATTCCCCGTGCTCTTTTCAATGTGTGGAAATCAATCTGCCATCCTCATACTTCTCCTAGTTGCCATAACCTTCCTGCACAAGGATTTTCTCTTCCAACACTGGGATACTTCGTGGTTATTCAATCCACAAAAAGTGCATGGTATTTGATGCCAAAAGATATGTTTTATATGATTAACATGCTTATAATCAAATGGCATTTTAGGGTTTCAATATTTCTTATACCTTGGTGAGTTTCCTCTAGAGTCAGACTGGCAAGAAGAGTTGGTATCAACTTTTTCATTGTGATGCTCATCTCTCCCTCGAGATGTCTTGAATCCTTGACCATGAGAAGTTGTGCTCTCRGCCTGCACTGAATCAATTTCATCTCTTGATGAACTGTTGACCTCTGGAGTCTTAGTGACTGTCCTAGGGTCTTCTTCTCGAATGGTTTTGGAGCTTTCTCCAACATCCTTTGGGACATAGCCTATCCAAGAATATCAAGGCCAAACCACTAYCTCGATGGGATCCAAAATACCTTGGCCATTGGTTCCAAGGCCTCCTCCTTCATATCCCATTTTTCTCATCAACTTCAAGCCGATGCAAGAAGCATGTTGTTCAAGGATTTCAAAAGAAYCATCAGCATTAATCAAGAAAGGAACTACACATGATTTATTTACCTCCACCTCAGACTGAGACCTTTGGTTTKCTTCTTGAGATGTGTCCATTTKTTCCTTGTGGGAAGAATCGGTGGAAGATGCTTCTAGGAATCCTCCTTGGTTTATGGATGCATGTAGGTCATCTTCATTTTCTTGAAAAAGTGTGCATGCATTTACACTGTCATGCTCACACCCATAACTGGTGAAATTGCCATGGTCACAAGATGGTCTTATCACCGTCTCATTCGTAGAGCCTTCCTCTATATGTATCTTCATGGCTTGAAACTGCTCTTGCAACAGAGTTCACCCAATGTGGGCTACCTCTTCGAGTCATGCTCCAAATCCTGGCCGCTTTATTTTCCTCGTTGTAATGATGTCTCTCCTTTACAAGTTGTAAGGCCAAAGTCCCTTCTCAGTGACAACAACAAGAGATCAGAATGTGATCAAGAATGTATACAACTTCACAAGTTCTCATACTCATGAGGCATCCATGATGCTGACATGGACATCATTCCCACATACTCAATACATCAAAAGAGGAAGAATAAAATATGACCCCCATCAACATGGATCCATCAAAAGCCTTAGATCTGTTTCTCAGATCCAAGCATAAATATGTAGCCCATACAAAGATCCCGAAACCACAAGATTCAGAAATGCTTCATTGGCCACTTATCATGCAAGTGTCATAATTTCTTTGTCACATGTAACTGATTGGTTTAATGCAAAAGAAGAGAAGAAAAGAATAGATAGAAGGAATAAGCTGATCTTGTTGCCTTGTTGCAGCCTCTCTATGCTCCTTCAGACTTGTAACACGCATGCTATGCTGCAACATTTAATGACAAAACAACATAATGAAAAGCATGTTTACATTGGCTTCTCCAAAACTTAGCTTGTTGATCTGAAGCTCTGCTGCAAAAACAGACCCCGCGATTGGATTCGCGTTGCCAAATTACCTAAAAAGATGGTCAAATCGTCTCCATCTGAGTTAGACACTTTCAGGCCCAAGAGACACCTCTGCCTCGGTTACCGTGCCACTGCCTCTGTAATAAATGACTCATTCTGTAGTTAAGCTATAGAATCTTTGCTCAGTTCAGATAACTAACACCACCACTGTGTCTGTGGCATCATTTTACCTAAAAATGACTGTCTCCATGCCTTGATTCGAGTCAGACACTTTTAGGCCCAAGAGGCACCCTTGCCTCAGTTTGCATGCCACTATTCCTACAATAAATGCTGAGAAATATCAAAATGTGTGCCAAAATCCGTACCAGGACATATATTCCATACGAGTCTGTATGGATGCGCTCAGACTCCTCTCTCGTGCTCTGTGTGTGTGTCGAATGCACTTGTTGTCCCAAACTCTGAACTGAAGGGCCCTTCTTATACCAATTCTGGGTGATTTTGTAATAAATGAGGTTGTTGGTGTAGCATTTATCAGAGGCTAAATTAAGTCATAGGTTTCTGGAGGTCCCGGGTTTGAATCCCATAGGCCTCCCCTTTTGGCAAACGGTTATAACCATTTTGGCGCACCCTGCCAAATTTGGCGGGCGACCACTAAACTGGCGAAATATGTTAGAATGGTAGTGAGTTTAGGAGATACTCTTGCTATTTTTGGCACACAGTTGGTGGATGGATACATTTAACGGTGGAGGAATATGCCACTAAAATGGCGGAATCGCCACCATATTTGGGAGGGTATTTTAATATATATATCTTTTAATTTTTGGTCACGGGGTGTTATTGTGCATTTCAGGGGTGCCACATGGCACCTTCCTATTGGGCCACGTGGCATCCACTAATTTTTCCACCCATGCACTAATGTCACCTTGTGACACGTGGTGCCACGTGGCGTCACTTAGGGGTGCCACGTGGCACTTTTTGACTCATCCACGTGGCACCCTAAAAAGTCCAAATCTGAGTGACACATGGCAGCCTTTGGTGCTGCCACATGGCATGATGACATCATCATGATACATGTCACCCTATGCACTTTCCACGTAGGCTGTATGCACACTGATGTCATCCATACTGATGTTGACGTCAGTATTATGGATGCTGACTGGGCTAGGTTGACCAAAACTTTGACCGCTTATATCTTTTGATTCGTAACTCCATTTGACAAGCCATTTGCGTCGTTAAAAAGCTTGTGACACACTCTTCACGATCATGCCATTTTAATTGAGTTTTGGGAAATTTCAAGTTTTCCCTTTCTCTGCCTGTTGAGGCCATTCTGAGGCTCCTAGGACACTTCTGAAACTTCTGTGATGTTCCCAAGATCCATCCGGATCAGATATTTGAATATCTTCTTCAATGCCATAACATGTGATTCCTTTGGTGTTGCTTGAAACCTTGCAACTTTTCCAATTTCCTGCATCACATTTGGTCTTGACATTGTCACATAAAGTAAGTTGCCAATCATTGATCTATAGAGTCTCTGATATGCATCCTTAGAATCATCATCCTTACTTAACTTGCAACTGGTTTGCATAGGAGTACTCACGGGTTTGCAATTTTTCATTCCAAACTTCTTTAGCATCTCTCTAATATACTTATTCTAGGAGATGAAAATAGATTTATCACACTGACATATCTGTAATCCAAAAAATAAAGTCAAGTCATGAAGCAAGGACATCTCAAACTCAATTTGCATGTCTTTGGAAAACTTCTGATTCATTCTGTCATCATCGCTTCCAAATATAATCTCATCTACATAAAATTCAATTATCAATATATTGTCTCGTTCCACTTTTATGTAGAGACTGTTTTATGCATTTCCCTTCTTGAATCCTTGTTGTTGTAGATACCTATCCAGTCTTGAATACCACGCTTTGGGGGCCTTCTTGAGTCCATATAATTCATTCTTTAACTTGCAAACATAATCTTCCCTTTCTGTTAACATAAATCCTTCAGGTTGTTCAATGTAGACTTCTTCTTCTAACTCTCCATTTAGAAATGTTGACTTTACATCCATCTGATATACCTTGATTCTCTTGGAACATGCATATGCTAAGATCAATTTGATTTCTTCCATCCTGGCAACTGGGGAAAATGTTTCTTCAAAATAAATACCTTCAACTTGAGTATATCCTTTTCATAATAATCTTTCTTTGTTCCTGGTTACCTGTCCATCCTCGTTTAGTTTGTTTATGGACACCCACTTTGTACCAATCATATTCTTGGTATTCGGCCTTGGAATTAGTTCCCATGTTTCATTCTTCTCTATCTAATCCAATTATTCATCCATAGCTTTGATCCAATGTTCATCTTTGTTGGATTCTTCAAAACTTCTCGATTTAACTATGGACAACAATGCTAGGTGCCTCTATTCTAGTGAAAGTATTTTTCTTCAGGTTTCAACTCTTGCATCATTATTCCCAATAATTTTTTCTGGTGGATGATTTTTTTGCACTCGTCAGCTAGGTGTCTTTAGAGGTACCTAAATATCTTGTTTCTCATCTTCTTTCTATGCTTTTGGTTTCTCTTATTCTTCATCTGCTTCTTCATCTACTTCCTCTTCTTTCAACTCTTCTTCATCATAATACTCTTCTGGATCTTTGATTCCTTCTTTTTTCTTTCATCCATTTGTCTCATCAATCATTACATTGATGCTTTCCACTATTTTGTAGAGTCTTAGATTGAAATGTTTGTATGTTATTCTTTTGCTTGAGTACTGAACTAGTATGCCCTTATCAACTCGAGGGTCAAATTTTCCAAGCTTGCCATCTTCTCTTTTGATATATCATTTGCTTCCAAATACTTTGAAATGCTTCAAATTTTCTAGTCTTCCTTTCCATATCTCATAGGGATACTTATCACTGTTATTTCTAATCATTCCTTTGTTCAGGATATGAATTGTTGTATTTACTGTTTGTGCCTAAAAGATGTCACCCAACTTGGAATATTTCAACATGGTTCTGACCATTTCCTATAATGTTTTGTTCTTTCTTTCGACAAATCCATATTGTTGAGGAGTCCTTGTTGCTGATAATTGCCTTTTTATTCCATGTTCGCCACATAATTCCATGAATTCCTTTGATGTAAATTATCCTCCATTATTTGATCTCAAACACTTGATCTTCAACTCTGTCTCCATTTCAACCATCTCTTTGTATATCTTGAAGTGTTTGAAAGCTTTTGACTTCTTCTTCAGAAAGAAAAATGTTGTCATTCTTGTGTAGTCATCAACCAATAGCATAAAGTACTATTTGTTGGATCACTGAGAGGGGGGGGTGGTGAATCAATAATGAACAATTTTATCAATTTTAACCACAGTTTATTTTTTAACAATATTCAGTAGTTTATCTTTAGAATTCCATATATCATCAATAGTATAATCATAAACAACATCACATCAGAATAGATACACAATACACCGGAATTTATGTGGAAACCCAAATGGTAGAAAACTACATAATGTTTTTCTTATATATTTATCAAAAAAAAATGTTCATTGGAAGAACCTACTTTTGATTCTCTATCTATAACTGAAAGGAAGCTCCAACCCCTAATTCTTAGGCTCTAACTTGAAGGAAGGTACAAATCCCTGATTCTCTAGCTCCAACCAGAAGGAGGCTACAACCCCCTAATTTCTTCGGCTCCAACCGGAAGGTGGATACAACCACCTATCCTTGCCCCGTCCTACCTCTATAAAATATAAATGTAGACCAACTGTCACTATCAAAAACTTTGTC
>JZKD02S1626112.1:87603-110727 GCA_000966675.3 Picea glauca
GAGCTTGATATTGAATGAGGAGGAAATCGTATTTTTATTTATATTATACAAGTGGGTATATTACACTCAGATTCCAACGTAATGATCATATTGAGGCTCTAAACAAAATTTCCCCCGGCGATGACTCAACCTCTATTTTTTGACCATTTTTTCACCCAATAATATTTTCCTTTCCGGAAGAATATGTCATGTGACCATTCTCAAATCAAACTTGTAATAAAATAGTATAGGTTCATAGTCTAGAAGTTGTGTTGAACTGTAATTCTCACATATCAACACTATATTTTTTAGAAGACCTTTTCTCATTCCAATTCAAACGGAAGATTGAGTAGTCGTACCCAAATCAGAAACTTTACTAATTATTGTGTAAACATGATGAAACCAAGTTGTGTAACATCCCGCTCTGGCGCACTGAGAAAACTTATTCTTTGAGGACACTTGCTCGCAAGTGATCTGGACTTTTATGATGTTAAAACATTTATCCTTGATTATGATGTGTTATGATAGATGACATGATGTTTTATTGCTTTGACGTAGACAAGTGCTTTTGACTCAGTTTTATTGAGTGTGCAGGTTTTTGGACCTTGAGAATGTAGAGGCATCGGTGGAACCCCTTGGACTCTGGATTGAGTCAGAGAGTGCGGTATTTGGGTTGATTTATTTACTGTGATATTTCATTGATTTGATGATATGAGGTTGACATGTTCTGACACGATTGTTGATGATGAAGGCTTACGATAGCTTGCCGACCAGACTCACATATGGAGTAAAGGGGCCACACACACGATTTCCAAAGAGGTTGAGGGAGAGGTGTGGACAGCAGCCCTACCACAGCCTACTAGCACTCCTGTCGTGGCTCGAACTATAGGTTAATGATTACCTAGTTCGAGAGGATCCACGATGTCGTTAGGGCATACTGTGATTGTCGCTCATGATGATCCAAAGGGGCCCGCAATAAGGTGGGGGCCTTATTCCTTAGAGCCCTTAGTCTCCCACAAGTTCACCTGGCGGAGTGTTGAATCCAGGGGTTATAGATGTCTACCAATCAATCAAGTTGGTGAGTGGCACCCTTGGAGAACCTGGTGCATCCTGAAGGGCACGTCGAGCAAAAGAAACACAAGAAGCGAGTGGCACCCTTAGAGCACCTGGTGCATCCTGAAGGGCACGTCGCGCAAGAGAAACGAACGAGGCGAGTGGCACCCTTGGAGCACGTAGTGCATACTAAAGGGCACGTCGCATTGATGATGAAGAAGAAACAAACCTAGATGGCCCTAAGACATTGATGCCATAAGAAATCCTTGAACAACTTCCCTAACTAAGTGTCGCCCAGTTCAGAATCTAAGTCCTAAGTCTAAAAATTCTCTAGGGTAAAAAAAATTAGTCTAACCTTAAGAAAAAGGACCCTAAGAATAAAAAAATAAAAATTTAAACAAAAACCCACTGAAGTAATAGTTTAGTCTTCATAAAATTCTTGGGGTAAATGAAGAGAGTAAGAATTTAATTAAGAGTAGTGGATTTAAAATTTCAAAGAAGAAATTATTTATTAACTTGTGGAAGTTCAAAGATATTAAATTAATAATAAAAGGGAAAGATTTAATAATGCAATTGCCATTTTGGGCTTTAATAAAAAGGGGAAAGAAGGGATAAGAAGAATTAGGAAACTAAGTAATGGAGGAAACTTAATAAAGGAAAGATGGGAACTTATGGTAAAAAAGAAAGGTCAAGATAGTAAGAATTATCGAATTAAGAACCTGCTAATCTAAGCTAATTTAGTAACATCTTTTTTTTAGGAAAGTATTTAAAACATGTAAGGGGATCTAGGAACACCTAGGAGTAAATTTAGGAGCGACTCTAGGAGGGTGAGGGATTTGAGACAATTCATAAATTTAAAGAAAATATTTATTTGAGAAAAGAGGGGGATGGACTACACTTGTGCGATGGAGAATATTTAGAATATTTTATTGAAACTGAATTTAAAATGTGAATTAGGGAAAGTTGGTGGGTCTCAAAACTCTATAAAAGAAAAGGAAGATGAGGAAGAAGGGGATTGGCTGTTAGCGTAACGTTACGCTACCAGATTGTGACTTGACTAATTACTTGTGGGGAGTTGGTATTTTCTCAGATCACATAGGAGTGGTAGCTCGGCCTTGCGAGGCGAGCTGGGAAGCTAGACTTACCATCTAGATTTTGTGTGTCCCCTTTGCGTCTCGGGGGGCTAAGGGGGAAGCAGAGTACCCGTAGCGATTGGCTGGGAGGTACCGGTGAGGTCTCTACGGTCGGCAACTGGGAGCGGCACGGAACGCGGGACGTGGCACAGAGCGCGGGATGTGGCACGGAGCGCGGGACGTCATCCGAAGTAGGCGATAAGGAAATGGTACGATTTTTATTTTTGGTAGAATAGAATGCATTAGGATTGGGTTGTAGATCTGCCTGTTTATTGGAAAAGTGAACTAGTGGTAAATTTTATATAATGCTTGTTGTATCTTC
This sequence comes from Picea glauca, assembly GCA_000966675.3. Taxonomy (NCBI): domain Eukaryota; kingdom Viridiplantae; phylum Streptophyta; class Pinopsida; order Pinales; family Pinaceae; genus Picea; species Picea glauca. The sequence goes on from JZKD02S1626112.1 coordinate 90,091, forward strand.
CGTTTCCCTTTGATGAATCGCAAGGGATAAAATTTTACAACGCTTGTTGAACCTCCTGATTTCTTCCAACGAATGCTAAATATTAAATTTTAAATAACAGATTGTGATACCTCCAGACTTAAATTCATGGTAGAGATGAGTTTAGCTAGCCTGAGGCCACTCCTTGACAGATTTTATTTTTAACCATGTAATTATTATTTACCGGCGAACTTGTTTCGGTCTGATTTATCCTTGATAATGGTCATTTATCTTTGGCCATCTCCTTTGAAAGATTGATTCTGGATATAGCCAATCTCACAAATTCGTTGTACGTTTGGTTATGAACCTCTCCCTTCGGCAATTTCGTGATAAATTGTCACTGTAATTTCGTATCGGCAATTGTGATCTAGCTACCTGGCCAACGTTTTTACTTTGTTTTTTTTTAAATCTGCAAGGATGGTAAAGGTGGCCCGGGACTGTATTGACCTCTGATTGTGTTGGTGTTGGGTTTCCATGATTTCCCACTTATTAAATGTCTACTATGTTATTGGATGGCCACTCCATGCCGAAATTTTTGACTACGTTTTTATTTTTTTTTACTCTAACCTTTATGCTTTTAAAATTGGATGAAGTTGCTTTGCTGCAGGCTACTCCTTCAGTGAAACCGGATCTGTCCCTGTGGGAAAATTCTTGGATCGGATTCGTTCTCTTAAACTCTGCAAACAAGTTGATGTCTTTATCTCTGTGTTTTGTTTATCCCTGCGTTTTGTTTTTATTTTCTGCGTTGGGGTTGGATTTCCTGGGCGAGTTGGGGAAGGTTGATACCCGCAAAAATAGCCCACACATCTCTTCTCTGTGCGATTTTAGTTTCCTTTTTTTCTGGTGCGGTTCGTGGAGGAGAATACCCACGCGTTTCAACCAAAACTCTGCGTTTTTTTTGGTTTCTATCTCAACGTATTGGGGTGGTGTCTCTTGGCGAATTGGAGGGGGATACCCTCACAGTTTCTGACCATATGATCGTTGAGTTATCATGGTTTATCTCTCTACAAGTGCGTGGGGGTTTCTTGTGCGATTGGGGGTAGATACCCACCCGGTTCCAACCACCTAGATCCTTAAGTTTGGGTTACAACCACTGCAGTGCCCGCGACTTCCTAGCAATGTCTGATCTGTGCTTGGGTATCCGGGTTGACTGATATAAATTTGTTTTTCCCTTTTGTCGAGTTGAGTGTAATTCCTGAGTTTTTCCCTTTCGACAGCTGCCTGGATTTCGTGATTCTTTTTCCTTCATGTGCTCATAGGTTTCCCCTATGTTTATGACATGCACACATGCCGATAGTTATTGTTGCCAGCTGCCAATTAAACCTTTTCTTGGCAGACTGGTTCGGCCGCTGATTTCTAGGGTTGTTAATAGCTTACAAAGGCAATGTTACGGTTATGTTGGTAAGACTTCTGTCAGGATATAGTAAGTTTAGAAGGCGATGGCATTTGACAACCCCCCTTTTTTTTTATTAAATGGGTAAATGGAATGCAGCTGCAATGTATTGAGTAGGTTATTTTATCGCAAGGTTTTCATGTATAAAACGTAATGTAGAATTGTTTTATGGCAATAAAAAAATAAAAATTTAAAGATGAGAATGTGATAGTTAAGGGAAAACATAAATAGTTGTTATAATAGGTGAATGTACAATTACTGTCAAGTAACGTGGTGTAAGGTAAATGTAGTGAGGGGGAAAATAAATAAGTGTAAATCTTATTGTTGTCAACAACCTAGAGGATGTAAAGTGATTGTCATTTATTTACAAGGGCTGTAGTATAAAGGTAACCTGGTTAACATATATGTTAATGTTAGTACAGTTTATTKTTATTTGATAACATATTAGAGGTAATGTAATTGTAATTTATTGCAAGGTTATTGTAACATGAAATGTAATATGGCAGAATGTAATGTAAAGCAATGTGATATAATGCTAAAGATAATATAGTGTAATGTTTTAATGTTAATGTTATAATGGGTTTAGAGTAATAATCAATGTAAAGTGATGTTGATTGTATGATGATGATAATGTAATGATAGTATTATTATTGCTTTAGGGTAATGATTATGGAATGAACATTTAATGCAAAAGCTAATGGATGTGAAATTGTTACCATGGACGTTGTAGTCGTTTCTTGGTAAGGTTACTAAAATGATTATAGATAACACATCGGATGTAATGTATTGGTCATTTTATAGAGTTATTGTAAAATAAAATGAAAATGGGTGTTATTTCATGATAGTGATGATGAAGTTAAATATCATTGATAGTGGATAAAATATAATGTCTTGTACTAATTCCAAAGTTTATTATGATTTAGTGAATGGGATTTGTAATTCATTGGAAATGCCTTATTAATGAAATCTCTTTTAATTGGAGTTGTTGTTATTTGATTTCGCAATTAATTGAAATTGCAATTAAGTGACTTGCGCTTCTGTAGAAGACATGGATGCTCATTTACTTATTACGGTGCTTGATTGTAATAAGTTCGTTGCTTGGTATGTTCATGTCGGGCGGGATGTAGACACCTCCATGTTCTCCGTTGGGTTCCTTCAGCAGGGTGATTTTATTTGATTGGCTTGGGGTTGGGCTCTTAAGTTTAGGGTTAATAAAGTTGTTGTTTAATTCTATGTTGACGTTTAGGGTCGGGTTAATTTCAAGTTTAGTACTATAATTGGAATTGTCCCAACCCACAGTTGTATGATATCAGACTCTTCGATCTGATAAAACTAGTCACTCTGTATAGAAGTTTGTGTGTGTGATTATTTTCTGTGTAAAGAATCTAGTGTTGTATCAAGAGTCTCGGGCCCTTTAAAGGAAGGGTTTCCACTCTTGCGACACACCTGACGGAGATTACTAGTTTCTACCTGAGCAGTCGGCCAGGAGCCTATCTGACCTTCTCTCTCTCCGGAGCAGAGAACTAAGATTAAACGCCCTGCTTTCCTGTGCAGAAATAGTAAAATCTACTACCATGGATTATTCCATCTGTGTTCGTATGGTACATAACCTAGTATGTCATTGATGTTTGTAGTTACTTGTTGTACGCCTTATGTCTTTGGTCGTTTATTGCTTGCAGTTACTTGTTGTGCGCCTTAAGTCTTCTTGTTGTGATCATCGTGGTTGTGTCTTGTTGGTTGTCGGGTGGCGATGTAGAGTCAAGTGTGTCTGTCCCTTTTTACACGCGCGCACACACCTTAAACAAAAAAAAATTGCACCTATTAAAGAGTTGTTGTCGTAACTAGGAGGTTGTCACATATGGTATCAGAACGGGTTCGACCCGCGACTTGGATTCACTACGGATTTTGTTGACAGGATTTGATTTGATTATACTGTAGCTGATCAAGTTAATTGTGTGCGTGCAGGTAATCATGGTTAGAGGACGCAGCGGAGGAAGATGACGGGGTGCTAGGGGAGGAGGCGTGACTCCTCCAGTAGCATCCACACCTGAGGGGTCTAACCCCCAGGGAGGTGAGAAGGTTCTCGGACAGGAGCATATAGCAGTTGGCGATCTTGTTGGGATGATGAGATCTTTTCAGCGCATGTCCGAGGCACTGATCAGCCGATTGGACAGAGACGAGGCCAGGGTGTCGGCACCCGCTGAGGTTCCGACGTGCGCACCGGCCGTTACAGGTAGCATTCACCGTGAAATCGAGAAGGTTAAATTTCCTGAGTTCTTTGGTGCCCCGGATGGTGTTGTCGTCGAGGCATGGTTGGAGAATATGGCGATGTTCTTCTCACTTCACGATTATACCTCCAACATGAAGGTCTACATGGCGGTCTTTCAACTGAAGGAGAGTTCTCTTCTATGGTGGAAAACACTCCTGCCACAGCTGAACATGGTCGTTGAAGACATTTCATGGGAACTGTTCGAGGAACGGTTCCGAGAGAGGTACCTTTAAGAGGAATTCATTGAACATCAGCTCAATGAGTTCAATGCATTACGACAGGCAGGTCGTACGGTGCCTGCGTACGAGGCACATTTTATGGAGTTGCTCCGGTATGCTCCGCACCTTAACACTAAGAAGCTCAAGGTCAACAGGTTCGTGTTTGGCCTTAACAGTAGCCTACGTGAAAAGGTTAGGATCTTGATGCCTCAAACCTTGCACGACGCTGTCCAAAAGGCCCTCATAGCAGAGGAGGAGCTTATCAGTGGGGGTCAGACCAGGACTCAAGCGAGACCAGCAGGGAAGGGTTCATCTGGTACACCGCAACATCAGACACCAGTGGGACATACGTCGAGATATCGTGGCTTCCAGAGAGGATCCACTTTCACTACACCCCGATGATCGTCGCCTCACCAGAGGACACCTTATCGGGGACCACAGCAGCAGCAGTTTAGGCCTGTTCAGCAGAACAGACCTGGGTTCCAGGCTGGTGGGCCATTATATTCTACTTCAGGTACCAGGAATCTTAGGCTGAAGAAGGGGTGTTGGACATGTGGGGAGCCACACTACCAACGCAAATGTCCTATGGAGAGGACCAGAGTGTACGGATCAGCTGGACCCACTACTATGGGAGATATGGGCAAGGCCCATCGGATTCATGCGGTGGTGAATAACCTCCAGGCAGAGCACCAGTCGACCGTGCTCGAGATGAGAGGTACTGTTGTTGACCAGACCCTTAGTATTTTGATAGACCTAGGTGCTACTAAGAGTTTCATTTCTGGTGCAGCGCTAAAATGGATTAAGGTAAAGGCAGTCGAACAGGACGAGTTTAGCTTCGTAGAGATGGCTTTAGGAGCCAAACAGAAGGTTGGAGGAAAGGTTACAGGATTTTACCTTAACCTGGGAGAGTTTGTCATAAGGGTCAACTTGTATGTCACGATCTTAGGATCTTATGATGTCATGATTGGTATGGATTGGCTGGAATCGCATGAGGCAATAATCAACTATAAGATGAAATGGTTGAGCTTGATCGATGATGAGGGACATAGACGTGTTATTGTAGGACAGAACCAAGGAGTATCACTGAGGTTCGTCACTTCCTTACAGTTACAGAAGAGTATGCGCAAGGGGTGCAAGCTTTATGCGATCCTTCCGCTAAACAAAAAGGGAGTAGCGGAAGGTCTAGAACACCTTCCGGTGGTGAAGGAGTTTGCAGATGTATTTCCAGAGGAGTTACCTGGGATGCCGCCGGAGAGAGAATTGGAGTTTACTATAGGCCTGAAACCGGGGACCGAACCGATAGCAAGAACGCCTTATCGGATGTCGACCCCGAAGTTGCAAGAGTTGAAAATGAAAATAAAGGAGTTGTTGGACCTGGGACTGATACATCATAGTGTGTCACCATGGGGTGCACCGGTTATTTTCATACGAAAGAAGGACGGATCATGGAGGATTTTCATTGACTACCGTCAACTGAACAAGGCTACGACCAAGAATTAGTATCCCTTACCAAGAATTGATGATCGGTTCGATCAAATGAAGGGTGCAATGGTGTTCTCCAAGATCGATTTGAGATCAGGGTATCACCAGTTACGGATCAAGGAGGATGGCGTCCCTAAGAGCGCCTTTAAGATGATATTTGGACATTACGAGTTTACTGTCTTACCGTTTGGACTGAAAAACACCCCAGGGGTATTCATGAGTTTGATGAACAGGGTTTTCTGCGAGTACTTGGACAAGTTCGTCCAAGTATTCATTGACAATATCTTGATCTACTCTCGAACGACGGAGGAGCATGACGAGCACTTGCGCTTGGTAATACAGTGTTTACGAGAGCACAAACTATATGGGAAGTTGTCCAAATGCTCCTTTTATCAATCGAGGATTCACTACTTAGGGCATGTCATCTCTGGCGAATGCATCGTCGTGGATCCAGCAAAGGTTGAGGCTATTATGGAATGGCCTGTGCCAACGAATGTCACAGAAGTGCGTAGTTTTATAGGTTTAGCACGATACTACCGACGGTTTGTCGAGGGATTTTCGAAGATAGCAAATCCGATCATGGAATTGCAGAAGAAAAACAAGAAGTTTGTCTAGATGGAGAAATGCGCGGAAGCATTTCGGAGGATTAAAGAGTTGTTGACAACAGCACCGATACTAAAGGTCCCTGACATGGACGTAGACTTCTTGGTATGCACTGACGCATCCAAGGAAGGTTTAGGTGGAGTCTTTATGCAAGACGGACAAGTGATTGCTTACATTTCGAGGAAGCTGAGAAGGCATGAGGAGAACTACGCGACGCACGATTTGGAGTTATTAACCATCGTATATGCCTTGAAGGTTTGGAGACACTACCTGGTTGGACGAAAATTTGAATTAAGGACTGATCATTGTGGACTACAACACATTTTTACCCAAAGCGACCTGAACGCGTGACAACGACATTGGTCGGAATTTCTTAGCGAGTACGACTTCGAGATTACTTACATAAAGGGAACAGTGAACCAAGTGGCTGATGCTTTGAGTCAAAGACCACGCATCTTCTCGGTGTTACCTCTTCAGACGAATTTATGTGATAAAATTCTCACTTTACAGCGTGACGATGAATGGTACATAGAGGTCGAGGGTTTTATCGGACAAAACACAATGATGGTACCACGATATGAGGGATTATGTTTTGATCGCGATGGGTTATTGAGGTTTAGAGGTCGGATTTATGTACCACCAAACGATGAGTTGAGGATGTTGATCCTGAGTGAGGCTCATAGAGCAGTTTACATGGCTCACCCAGGAGTCATGAAGATGAGGGCAGACCTTAAACCCTTATTCTTTTGGAAGGGAATGAAGGCTGACATAGTCAACTATGTGGCCAGATGTCTAGAGTGTCAGCAGGTAAAGGCTGAACATAGACACCCGACAGGATTACTTCAACCACATGCCATTCCGGAATCGAAATCGGAAGTCATTTCGATGGATTTTATTGTTGGATTTCCACTGACGGCAAGGAGACACGACTCGATTTTCGTAGTAGTAGACACTCTAACGAAGAGTGCTCACTTTATTCCTGTGCATACGACGTATCAGGCACATGACATAGCTAGATTTTTCATCAGTGAGATTGTGAGGCTACATGGCGTGCCTAAAAATATTATATCCAATCAAGGATCGATGTTTACTGGATGATTTTGGACGAGTTTCCAAGAGGCCTTGGGAACCCAACTTAATTTTAGTACTGCATATCACCCAGAGACTGACGGACAGACCAAACGAATGAACCAAACCTTGGAAGACATGTTGCGCATGTACGTGATGGACCAATAAAAGAGTTGGGAGGAATTCTTGCCTCTAGTAGAGTTAGCTTACAACAACAGTTACCAGAGCACCATTAAGATGGTGCCTTTTGAGTTCCTTTATGGGTGACCGTGTCGGATGCCCTTGAGTTGGGATCGGCTTGAGGATAAGGTCCCGGTGGGACCAGAAATGATCCAAGAAATGGAAGAGAAAATGCAAACCATAAGACAAAGGATTAAAGAAGCGCAGGATCGACAGAAGAGTTATGTCGATGCGTACCGAGTTGACTGTAGTTACGAGGTCGGCAATCGAGTCTTCTTGCGGGTTAAACCGCATAAGAGTTCGATCAAGTTTGGAAAGGGAGCTAAACTCTCTCCTAGGTTCATGGGACCTTTCGAGATTATGGAGAGAAAGGGGTCGGTAGCCTATAGACTAGCCTTGCCTGATTCTTTGAGGCGTATGCACGATGTTTTTCATGTATCAGTTTTGAGACATTATATTAGTGATCCTACGCATGTGATTGACATGAGTTCCTTACAGGTATCGGATGAGGGAGTGCTCATGGCTGAGCTGGTCCTCATATTGGATCATCGCATTCGACAGCTACGATGTCGAATGGTAGATCAGGTCAAGGTCTAGTGGGATAGTTATAGTCCGCACTCGGCGACCTGGGAGGACACATATGATATGCACCAACAGTTCCCATTTTTGTTTGATAGATAGACTTATGATACTGTGGTACTTTTATTTTGTCATTTATACTGAGAAACTTCAGGACGAATTTTATACCAAGAGGGGGTGTATGTAACATCCCGCTCTGGCGCACTGAGAAAACTTATTCTTTGAGGACACTTTCTCACAAGTGATCTGGACTTTTATGATGTTAAAACATTTATCCTTGATTATGATGCGTTATGATAGATGACATGATGTTTTACTGCTTTGACGTAGACAAGTTCTTTTGACTCAGTTTTATTGAGTGTGCAGGGTTTTGGACCTTGAGTATGTAGAGGCATCGGTGGAACTCCTTGGACTCTGGATTGAGTCAGGGAGTGCGGTATTTGGGTTGATTTACTTACTGTGATATTTCATTGATTTGATGATATGAGGTTGACATGTTCTGACACGATTGTTGATGATGTAGGCTGACCATAGCTTGCCGACTAGACTCACATATGGAGTAAAGGGGCCACACACACGATTTCTAGAGAGGTTGAGGGAGAGGTGTGGACAACAGCCCTGCCACAGCCTACTAGCACTCCCGCCGTGGCTCGAACTATAGGTTAACAATTACCTAGTTCGAGAGGATCCACGATGCTGTGAAGGCAGACTGTGACAGTCGCTCACGATGATCCTAAGGGGCGTGCAATAAGGCGGGGGCCTTATTCCTTAGAGCCTTTAGTCTCCCACAATTTCACCTGGCGGAGTGTTGACTCTAGGGGTTATAGATGTCTACCAATCAGTCAAGTTGGCGAGTGGCACCCTTGGAGCACCTGGTGCATCCTGAAGGGCACGTCGCGCAAAAGAAACACAAGAAGTGAGTGACACCCTTGGAGCACCTAGTGCATCCTGAAGGGCACGTCGCGCAAGAGAAAATAACAAGGTGAGTGACACCCTTGGAGCATGTAGTGCATCCTGAAGGGCACATCGCATTGATGATGATGAAGAAACAAACCTAGATGGTCCTAAGACATTGACGCCTTAAGAAATCCTTGAACAACTTCCCTAACCAAGTGTCGCCCAGTTCAGAATCTAAGTCCTAAGTCTAAAACTTCTCTAGGGTAAAAAAAATTAGTCTAACCTTAAGAAAAAGGACCCTAAGAATAAAAAAATAACAATTTAAACAAAAACCCACTTAAGTAATAGTTTAGTCTTCATAAAATTCTTGGGGTAAATGAAGAGAGTAAGAATTTAATTAAGAATAGTGGATTTAAAATTTCAAAGAAGAAATTATTTATTAACTTGTGGAAGTTCAAAGATATTAAATTAATAATAAAAGGGAAAGATTTAATAACGTAACTACCATTTTGGGGTTTAATAAAAAGTGGAAAGAAGGGAATAATAAGAATTAGGAAACTAATTAATGAAGGAAACTTAATAAAGGAAAGATGGGAACTTATGGTAAAAAAGAAAGGTCAACATAGTAAGGAATCTGGAATTAAGAACCTGCTAATCTGAGCTAATTTAGTAACATCTTTTTTTTAGGAAAGTATTTAAAACATGTAAGGGGATCTAGGAACACCTAGGAGTAAATTTAGGAGCGACTCTAGGTGGGTGAGGGATTTGAAACAATTCATAAATTTAAAGAAAATATTTATTGGAGAAAAGAGGGGGATGGACGACACTTGTGCGATGGAGTATATTTAGAATATTTTATTGAAACTGAATTTAAAATGTGAATTAGGGAAAGTTGGTGGGTCTCAAAACTCTATAAAATAAAAGGAAGATTAGGAAGAAGGGGATCATTTGTTAGCATAACGTTACGCTGACAGATTGTGACTTGATTGATTACTTGTGGGGAGTTGGGATTTTCTCAGCTCATATAGGAGTGGTAGCTCGGCCTTGCGAGGTGAGCTGGGAAGCTAGACTTACCATCTAGATTTGGTGTGGCCCCTTTGCGGCTCGAGGGGCTAAGGGGGAAGAAGAGTACCCCTAGTGATTGGCTGGGAGGTACCGGTGAGGTCTCTACGGTCGGCGAGCGGGAGCGGCACGGAGCGCGGGACGCGGCACGGAGCGCGAAACGTGGCAGAGAGCGCGGGACATCATCCGAAGCAGGCAATAAGGAAACAATATGATTTTTATTTTTGGTAGAATAGAATGCATTAGGATTGGGTTGTATATCTGCATGTTTATTGGAAAAGTGAACTAGTGGTAAATTTTATATAACGCTTGCTGTATCTTCCGTTTCCTTTCGATGAATCGCAAGGGATAAAATTTTACAACGCTTGTTGAACCACCTGATTTCTTCCAATGAATGTTAAATATTAAATTTTAAATAACAGATTGTGATACCTCCGGACTTAAATTCATGGTAGAGATGAGTTTAGCTTGCCTGAGGCCACTCCTTGACAGATTTTATTTTTAACCGTGTAATTATTATTTACCGGCAAACTTGTTTCGGTCTGATTTATCCTTGATAATGGTCATTTATCTCTAGCCATCGCGTTTGAAAGATTGATTCTGGATATAGCCACTCTGACAAATTCGTTGTACGTTTGGTTATGAACCTCTCCCTTCGGCAATTTCGTGATAAATTGTCACTGTAATTTCGTATCGGCAATTGTGATCTAGCTACCTGGCCAGCGTTTTTACTTTGTTTTTTTTTAAATCTGCAAGGATGGTGAAGGTGGCCCGGGACTCTATTGACCTCTGATTGTGTTGTTGTTGGGTTCCCATGATTTCCCACTTATTAAATGTCTACGTTGTTGTTGGACGGCCACTCCATGCCGAAATTTTTGACTGTGTTTTTCTTTTTTTTTACTCTTACCTTTATGCTTTTAAAATTGGATGAAGTTGCTTGGCCGCGGGCTGCTCCTTTAGTGAAACTGGATCTGTTCCTATGGGCAAATTTCTGGATGGGATTCGTTCTCTTAAACTCTGAAAACGGGCTGATGTCTTTATCTCTACGTTTTGTTTATCCCTACGTTTTGTTTTTATTTTCTGCGTTGGGGTTTGATTTCCTGGGCGAGTTGGGGAAGGTTGATACCCGCACAAATCGCCCACACATCTCTGCTCTGTGTGATTTTAGTTTCCTTTTGTTCTGGTGCGATTCGTGGAGGAGAAGACCCACGCGTTTCAACCACAACTCTGTGTTTTTTTTGGTTTCTATCTCAGTGTATTGGGGTGGTGTCTCTTGGCGAATTGGAGGGGGATACCCTCACGGTTTCTGACCATATGATCGTTGAGTTATCGTGGTTTATCTCTCTGCAAGTGCGTGGAGGTTTCCTGTGCGATTGGGGGCGGATACCCACCCGGTTCCAACCACCTAGATCCCTAAGTTTGGGTTACAACCACTGCAGTGCCCGTGACTTCCTAGCAACGTCTGATCTGCGCTTGGGTATCCAGGTTGACTGATATAAATTTGTTTTTCCCTTTTGCCGAGTTGAGTGTAATTCCTGAGTTTTTCCCTTTCGAAAGCTGCCTAAATTTCGTGATTCTTTTTCCTTCATGTTCTCATAGGTTGCCCCTCTGTTTCTGACATGCACACATGTCGATAGTTAGTGTTGCCAGCTGTCGATTAAACCTTTTATTGGCAGACTGGTTCGGCTGCTGATTTCTAGGGTTGTTAATAGCTTACAAAGGCAATGTTACGGTTCTGTTGGTAAGACTTCTGTCAGGATATAGTAAGTTTAGAAGGCGATGACATTTGACAACCCCCTTTTTTTTTATTAAATGGGTAAATGGAATGCAGCTGCAATGTATTGCGTAGGTTATTTTATCGCAAGGTTTTCATGTATAAAACGTAATGTGGAATTGTTTTATGGCAATAAAAAAATAAAAATTTAAAGATGAGAATGTGATAGTTATGGGAAAACATAAATAGTTGTTATAATAGGTGAATGTACAATTACTGTCAAGTAACGTGGTGTAAGGTAAATGTAGTGAGGGGGCAAATAAATAAGTGTAAATCTTATTGTTGTCAACAACCCAGAGGATGTAAAGTGATTGTCATTTATTTACAAGGGCTGTAGTATAAAGGTAACCTGGTTAACATATATGTTAATGTTAGTACAGTTTATTGTTATTTGATAACATATTAGAGGTAATGTAATTGTAATTTATTGCAAGGTTATTGTAACATGAAATGTAATATGGCAGAATGTAATGTAAAGCAATGTGATATAATGCTAAAGATAATATAGTGTAATGTTTTAATGTTAATGTTATCATGGGTTTAGAGTAATAATCAATGTAAAGTGATGATGATTGTATGTTGATGATAATGTAATGCTAGTATTATTATTGCTTTAGGGTAATGATTATGGAATGAACGTTTAATGTTAAAGCTAATGGATGTGAAATTGTTACCATGGACGTTGTAGTCGTTTCTTGGTAAAGTTACTAAAATGATTATAGATAACACATCGGATGTAATGTATTGGTCATTTTATAGAGTTATTGTAAAATAAAATGAAAATGGGTGTTATTTCATGATAGTGATGATGAAGTTAAATATCATTGATAGTGGATAAAATATAATGTCTTGTACTAATTCCAAAGGTTATTATGATTTAGTGAATGGGATTTGTAATTCATTGGAAATTCCTTATTAATGAAATCTCTTTTAATTGGAGTTGTTGTTATTTGATTTTGCAATTAATTGAAATTGCAATTAAGTGACTTGCGCTTCTGTAGAAGACATGGATGCTCATTTACTTATTGCGGTGCTTGATTGTAATAAGTTCGTTGCTTGGTCTGTTCATGTCGGGTGGGATGTAGACACCTCCATGTTCTCCGTTGGGTTCCTTCTGCAGGGTTCTTTTATTTGATTAGCTTGGGGTTGGGCTGTTAAGTTTAGGGTTAATAAATTTGTTGTTTAATTCTATGTTGACGTTTAGGGTCGGGTTAATTTCAGGGTTAGTACTATAATTGGAATTGTCCCAACCCACAGTTGTATGATATCAGACTCTTCGATCTGATAAAACTAGTCGCTCTGTATAGAAGTCTGTGTGTGTGATTATTTTCTGTGTAAAGAATCCAGTGTCGTATCAAGAGTCTCAGGCCCTTTAAAGGCAGGGTTTCCACTCTTCCAACACACCTGACGAAGATTACTAGTTTTTGCCTGAGCAGTAGGCCAGGAGCCTATCTGACCTTCTCTCTCTCCGGAGTAGAGAACTAATATTAAACGCCCTTCTTTCCTGTGTAGAAATAGTAAAATATACTACCATGGATTCTTCCATCTATGTTCATACAGTACATAACCCAGTATGTCGTTGATGTTTGTAGTTACTTGTTGTACGCCTTATGTCTTTGGTCGTTTATTGCTTGCAGTTACTTGTTGTGCACCTTAATTATTCTTGTTGTGATCATCGTGGTTGCGTCTTGTTGGTTGTCGGGTGGCAATGTAGAGTCAAGTGTGTATGTCCCTTTTTACACGCGCACCCCCACCTTAAACAAAAAAAAAAAAAAAAAAAAAATTGCACTGTTTAAAGAGTTGTTGTCGTAACTAGGAGGTTGTCACAAGTTATCATGGTTAGATTAAGAACCCAAGTTTTTCCATAAACTAAGGGCCCTTATCAACCTATGTTATTTGTCCTACTCTTAGATAAAATGGAGAATTAAACAAAACTATTTTTATTCGAGTGGATCAACACTCGATTCCCCAAGAAACAATAATGTGAATCAAAAATCCGCTTATGGAGTTGTCGAAGTTATGGTCATAATACATTAAAACTTTATATTATCCCATGTTTTGGGAATGGTCAACTTCCTCCTTAACCCATTTACGAGAAATAATGATTTTGGATTGACATAGTAATAAACTTAAATGCTACTTAACAATGTATTTGAATGAAGATTTACATTTCCCAACCACTTCAAATGGAGAAACTTTTGGATTTGTGAAGGAGGTTGTCCCTATGATACTAGAGTCTTAATGGAGATAGAGTACCAAATGAAATATTAACTCCTTGTATATGTTATAATCAACCATAGCACAACGATTTTCTAATTGATTAATTTATTGGTTATGTGAAAACGCCTACTTGCATTATATCTTAGCATTCATATTATCAATGGGGTCCAAACTCTCCATATCTAGATAACAATGTTCCTACAAAGCGTTTTTACAGAGACCTACATACCCCCTCTCAACTGAAAACCAAGTTGCAAGGCCAATCTATGTTCTACTGCTTTCCTATAGTGCCCTTGGTAAGTCTATTCTTTAACATATGTAGTCTATGTAAAAAGAATTCTTGTAAACATTTCATAAAACAATTGGAAGTCTTCCTCTACCCTTTCACACTTTACCCATCATTTTTTTCATGTTCACTACATCAATTTCATTAGAAAATTTAGGCTGAGTGAGAGGAAGCTTAATGATTCTTGCAATTAGCAGTGTGTACTTAAAATGCTCTCCTCAACTTGCAATGGAGAAGAGATTCATAGCACGATAAGCTTTAGTCATAACATCTTTTCCCTTATATTTGCAAAGTGACTTCATCATTGCAACAACCCACAATGAGGTAAGCTTAGACACAGTTCATTGCCTTCTTTCAGGGTCATGCATTTCCAAAGTGAAATTACCTTCACAAGATTTAGGGCTATGCCTCATAGACGCTTCTCATACTAAATATTTTATATTGAACCTCTTATCTCCCTAGGATGAATCTGTATATCTCAGTAAACGTTTGGATTTTTGGATTTTTTTGGAGTTTTTTCGGGCATATTCTCTCATCAATTTTGATTGAAATCCGACCAAAATTTGTTGCAACTCCATATTCCACTTATTGAGTCTGTATAATTCGAGCACCCTGAGATATTTTCATAGTGTTGAATCCATTTATGCATTCAAAAATGCAATTTAAACCACAGAAAATGGAGATTTCACCAACATCTATTTCGTCAGATTCCAGTGAAAAGGTTCAAAAAGTCGAATGTTTAGACAATGCCTTTTTCTCACTATGCATGAATCCATGATCATGGATGGAACTCGTACTTCATCAACTTGTACAAAGTGCAACAACTATGTAGAATTCTCTCATGTTAAAATAATTTCCTTTTGTATGCCTTAAGGAAACTATTGGGTGGGCTTTAGTTCTGATTAACACCATGAAGATATGATTAACTAATATGGTTGTCTTATCATTATCTCTTAGTTGTAGTATTTGGGCAGGAGTAATCTTGGTGGTACGGGTGCAGTTGCACCTCTAGTTGCTAATGTTCCAGCTGAGGTACACACCTGATTGTTGGTTTTTATTAGAATTACTCCTTTAGTGGAATTGTTTGATGATGTCATCGTTTCTGGGTTTCCTCAGGGATGTGGCAGACAATCGGATATGGGTCAAGATAGTCGCTCACTATTAAGTATAGACTTTGAGAACACCATTTTCAAGTACATGGAGATGGATATGAAAGAAGATGAGGATTATTTACAAAGTAAAGGGTTTTGTTTGATTCCAACTGCACAGCCAACAACCATATCGAATGGAACTACAAAGCCACAACTCGGATCTCAGGCTACAAATTTTGATGAAAGGCAAAGCTCAGGAAAGCAGCCCGCTTCAAAAACTATCCATAGCTTTCCTGGTATTGTTGGAATGGGATCTGTTGGATCTCACAGTGATTTCCATTTAAAGGAAAACTAAATAATAAAGAGAGACCTGAGACGTTCTCCCTGATGAATCAAATGGAGCAGAATTTAGGAGAGATATAGGGGAGTTTTGTAGGAAGAATGTGAGTGCACAGTTGCTCGAAGGAGAGTGAAGTTTGAAGAAGTCTCGTGCAATGTGTGCATAGCATCGACACTGAGCTAAGTGTTGAGGAGTGAAATAGTGAAGTGAAAGAAGTGTGTGAAAGGTTCTAAAATACCTTCAGAGACTCTAGGTGAGCAAGTGCAAGGAGTGCATAGGAGGAACTTAGAAATAATTTTCTAAGTTTGAAGTTTCGAGTGTTCATGGGAACCGTAGAGGAAGTGATCCCAAGGTCTATAAACCCTAGGAGGAACAAAGCTCAAGAGAGAAAGTGTTTCTAAGAACACCAACATAGTGACCAAGTGGTTGATCTTTCATATGGAGGTTCAAAGGTCGTATCCTTTGAGTATTTTTGAAATATCCCAAGTTCTAGAGGAGAGAACAGTAGCGTGGAGAAGTTACAGGCACCATTGGATTTGGGTGTAGGCTACAATGACTGTTAGATCGGGAGAAGTAGCACCAGGGATAAACATGTAATTCCTTTGGACTTCGTGCATCCAATGGTTTGAATAGAAAAGGAGTGGGGATTACCGAAGTCTTGGGGCTCAAATTTGAATTGGGGCCATTCATTAGCGAAGCAATGTGTCAGTGGATTAAGCTGGTTCGGAGGACTGACCATTTGGGAAAAATTAGGTGCTAAGGGTTACAAGTTTCCCAAAGCTCTGAAGCCCCGTGGTAGCATGCTTTGACAGGTGCCTGATGCCATCCAAGGTTATATGGGGTTTTTGCCCGAGATAGAGGGCTAGAGCTCAAATTCAATTTTAAAGGTAAAGGGGGTTTAGAGGAAAACACCTGCGGGTCTTTGTTTAGACTTGTTCAAAGGAAAAGGACCCGTGTATGGGATTTTGAGCGCTCTTTAGGGGCCTAAAGAGTCAATCCGACTCAAAAAATTTGAAGATACTTGACCAGGAGGTCAGTGGACCCTAGGTGAGGGTGGGGGTTTGTTCCAGGGTGGTATCAGAGCTTGATTTCGTCTATAGATCATAGGAAAAAGAGTAGATAGAGGAGATACTCTTATACCAACAAAGTCGTATCAGAGCCCAAATTCCATCTGTAGATAGCAGGAAAAGAAAGAGAAGGTGAAGACAGTGAAATGCATTGTGAAGATTTGTTTACAAGTTTGCAACAAACATTTGAAAGCTAGGTGGGATGTAGTAAAAGATGGAGGTCCTATCAGTTGTAAACTAAACAAAAGACAACCAGATGGGCTGGGGAAAAGATAAAATGTCTACTAAAGGCCATAGGAGAGGTAGATAAAGAGGAGACCTCCATCATAAAAACAAAGTAGAAATTGACAAGGATCTTAGTGAGATAAGAGCAAAAATGGACAGGTTAGCATTGAAGATGAAGGAAGAAACACGGGTACATTGGAGGTATGAGTGGCCTCTGAAAAGGAAACCCAGGTGGCCTATTCAAAACTTGTTGTCCAGGAGGAAACAACAAGTGTTGAGAAGATGGCTGAGGGAAACTGAAAACCTAAGTGGGACAGAGGAGATGATTTCCCTTTGCGAGCGAGAGACTAGGAAGACCCTCAGTGATGAGGAGAGGAGATCAAGCATAGATATTTTAGAATTTCAGGAGTGAAAGAGTGAACTATCACATTTCCAGGTAGGCAATGAAGTGAGAACAATTGATCTCATAGGATTCCAAGAGTGCAGACGAGGAGTCCCATATTTCCAGGTGGGCAAGGGAGAGGAGAGGAGACTATTTGAAAGTCTCATGAACTAAATTGAGAGTTCATATCAACAAGGAGAGTTGATGGAGGAGGATCATAAATGCATTCTGATCATTGGGGGAATCAAGATATTCCTACCACATAACCCAGTTGAGGCTAGAGCATGTGTTGCAGAGGCAACAACAAAAAGACAACCAATTGTGACTTTCATAAAAGAGGAGAATGAGAAGACATTAAAATATTCCCAATAGATGAGACAGGGAGAAGAGCACTCAACAAAATTTCTCAGAAGTTTCATCTAGGAAGCTAAATAGGAGATGACTTCAACACTAAAGATTGCAACAAAAGAAGAAATAGGTATCATGGATTTTGATTATCTGTTTGATGAACTGGAAGCCCTAGAAAGAAGGGTAAAATTACAAATTCAACACATACAACAAACTAAGTTGGAGATAGATGGAAGAGTATACTAGCCCAAGGAAAAACTAGAGGAGGCTGGACTGGAACGAACACAAGAGGAGATGGAAGAGAACAATCTGTTAGAGGAGGAAGGTGAGCAACAACTTAGTGATGAGGCTATAGAACTAGATTCTGCAACAAGGTGGAAAGCTAATGCCACAAAATTTCAAGGTAGCAAAAGAGATCAAGTTGATCTTCCCTTTGATGTGTATGAGGAATAATAATTGTAGTCGAGAAGACTGCACAAGGAGAGACAACTAGTAGAGAAGCTGCAAGAGGTGATTGAAAGGATTAGGAGGCTGATGCTGGAATCAACACAGGAAACAGTTGGCTAGAGGAGGAGGTTGACCAAGGAGGAACCTGCAGTGACAAGATACAACAACAACGACAACAAGGAAGAGGAGTAGGTGAATAGATTCAAAAGAGAGTTTTGGATCCAGGGGGATTTCAACAACAGAGCAAAGGATCTCATGAGAAAGGGCCCATGATTTTCCCAATAGTGGAGTATGATGCAGGAGCATCACTCCACCTCAACAATGCACTAGCATTCCAACACATCAAAGTGCATTTAAGAAGGGGAGAGGCACCAACCCTCTCATTCTTCCCTCATTTTTTAAAATTTTTAATGTAATTAAAACACCATTAAATGATGTAAGGTTGGAAGATCCAAATCGATGCCTTTGTACAAGATGTAGATAAGGTCACCTTTAATGGCTGATAGGATAATGGGATCTAGATCCGATTCAGACTAGATGTCCATTGAATGTAATTAAATGTAATTAATGAGAGTTAGGTGATTTGGAGGGAGAACTTGAGGAGCCCCTTTTTGTAAAAATATCTTGTATCGAAATGGATTATTCGAGTAGGGAGAGAGAGTTGTAGAGGAGAGATCAAAAGAGGAAAGGAAGCACTGAGACTCTGTTGCAGTCCAATATTTGTAAACATCTATAGAGATATTCAGAGACAACACAAAAGAAGTTTTTCTTGTTTATGATATTACTCTCTATACTTATCTATTTTCTTTATGGTGTTCTGAATTTCTAAGTTCATTCGAGTACATGTGATGTCTTCTTTCCATTTTTCTTTGTTTTATGTGTTTATATTCTTGAGTATGTTTTCATGGATGTGAGTGTAAACCTGTAAGTTGGTTTATGTAAGTTTCAATTGTTTCTCTTCTTGAAAGATTCAATGCAAGGAGTGCACCATTCCCGCAAGGAGTGTGAAGGTCGAGTCAAGTTCGAATTTGAATTTGAGGGGAAATAACTTGAAATTTTGCAAAGATTCAGTGCAAGGAGTGCATAGTTTCAGCAAGGAGTGCCAGGGCTGAGATTCACTGATAGGACTCTAAAGATTAGGAGATATAGAGGGGAGTTTTGGAGGAAGTCTGCAAGGAGTGCACAATTTCTTGAAGGAGAGTGAAGTTTGAAGAAGTCCCATGCAAGGTGTGCATAGGGCCGACACTGAGCTAAGTTTTGACGAGTGAACTGGTGAAGTGAAAGAAGTGCGTGAAAGGTTCTTAGAGACCTTCGGATTCTTGAGGTGAACAAGTGCAAGGAGTTCATAGGAGGAACTTAGAAAGAATTTTCTAAGTTTGAAGTTCCAAGTGTTTAAGGGAACCACAAAGGAAGTGCTCCCAAGGTCTATAAACCCTCAGAGGAACAAAGCTCAAGAGAGAAAATGTTTCTAAGAATTCCTTGTAGAGGGAGGTTCAAAGGTCGCAACCTTTGAGTATTTTTGAAATATCCCAAGTTCGGGAGGAGAGCACAGTAGCATGGAGGAGGAGTTACAGGCACCATTGGATATGAGTGTAGGCTACAACAGTCATTAGATCAAGATAATTAGCACGATGGATAATCATGGAAGTCCTTTGGACTTCACACATTCAGCAGTGTGAAGCGCAAAGGAGTGGGAATTTCCGAAGTCCCGGGGCCCGAATTCAAATCGGGGTCGTTCGTTGGCGAAGCAATGTGTCAGTGGATTAAGGTGGTTCAAAGGACTGATCATTCAGGAAGAAGTAGGTGCTAAGGGTTGCAAGTTTCTTGAAGCTCTGAAGCCCCGTGGTAGCGCAATTTGATAGGTTCCTGTTCCCAACCAAGGTTATATCGGGTTTCTTCCCTAGATAGAGGGCTAGAGCCCGAATTCAATTTTAAAGGTAAAGGGGGTTTAGAGGAAAATGCCTGCGGGTATTTATTCATACCTGTTCAAAGGAAAATGACCTGTGTATGGGATTTTGAGGGCTCAACATGGGCCCGAAGAGTCAACCGACTCAACAAATTTGAATATCCTTGACCGGGAGGTCATTGGACCACATGTGAGGGTGGGGGTCTACACCAGTATGACTCCCCAATAGCATGTTTATGCACATAACGATAGATCTCTATAACTTAAAGATGCTAGACTACGTCTCTACCCTTAAAAAAAATTAGCCCACAAGTCTTGCCCTGGAAATAGCTTTGATACCACTTGCAATATTCCTGATACAATATATTATGATTAACATAAAATAGATAGCAGGAGATGACAAAATCATAATGATATATCTAGAAAAATATAAGAATAACACAAAAATAACACGAGAATAATCACGAGGAAGACAAATTTTATTATGATAGCAATGTTCACTTTTCTCTTCGAGGGGGAAACTTCCAGCAGAGAATATCTCTATTACAATAATATCCAAGACAAAATATCCAATGCCTCCTACTCTTATTTATACTAATTACACCTTCTAAGGAAAATTCTAGAGGAATATCTTTCTAGAAGCGAAAGCTTCTATTAGGTCTTCTTACATTGACTTATTCTTCTTTATTTATTAGTCTTTATTAACTGATGTCGAGCTTTATTAAATAGAAAAAATATCCTACTAACTAATGACCCATGGAGAGGGGTTAGGATCGGATCCT
>JZKD02S1626112.1:118097-140362 GCA_000966675.3 Picea glauca
ACCTCCTATCGGGGTTTTGGACTTTCCAATGCCGAAACACATATGTCCTCAGGATTCGCGATTCCCCGAACCTCGATTTCCTGATGGATGACTCTCCTTCCGGAACTTTCCCGACAGCTGCGATCTCGGCCCACCGTCCCCTAGAATGGACGGTCCTCACCACTTCTCGCTAGTTTTCGATTTCAAATTCTCCGGGGGCCTTGTCTTCAGGATTCGTGAAACACCGAACCCCGATATGTCGATGGGCTCCCAATCTCACCCACGTGTCCCAACTGACGGACGACTCAGATCCAATCTTGGGATTTTGCAACTTGTGATTCCCCGATGACAAAGTTCTATGTCAACTCAAAACCTCGGTAGCCAATATACTGATGGGTCGCTTGATCTCTACCACGTGTCTCAACTGTTGGATGAATCGGATCAAATCTCTGGACTTCACCCGGTGCAAGGTCAAAAATGCTCACCTATGTGAGTCCGGGTGTCGGGATATCTGAATTGGACGATCGCATGACACGCGTCCTTCCTTAGATGGACGGCTCAAATTCCCTCTCGCTATTTAGGAACTCAAAATGTCCCGACCATCTCGACCTCGAGAACTCTGATATCCCTAACGTCGATATCCCGATAGGCCAACTCCTTCCGGGACTTTCACCCTCCTGTTCACGAAGTTTTAAAACCCTGTGCAACTCTTCTACAGATCTGACGGGTGTCGGGTAATTTTCTCAAGATCTGACGGCTCACAAGAGTTTGCCTTCCCTCCCGAACAGATCCGAGAGCTTCCACACCACTGGTGTGGAGTCCTCTCTCCCTGTTGACTCATAACACAATGGTTGCATTTTCATAACGCCGCTATACCTCATGAGCTTTAAAAACTCGTCAAGTAACTACTTGACACTTTGGAGCAAACCAGGGTATGAAATTGGCCTTCCAGACCCAATTTCCCCTCGCATTCTCGGTCCAAAGACCACTCCACTGGCCCATCTAGGCTCAGTGTTGAAACCTTGGCTCTGATACCAAACTGTAGTGCACCTTTTCTGCTACTAAGGTTTAATCACTCTTAAAAGAAGACTATAACACCACTTTGTACATAACTCATACAGATGTTATTTAACCCATATGCATTTAAACAATAAACACATTCAACATAGAGTATTCATATCAATTACTACCATAATCAGCAAGCAATTAGCTTTTCATATTAATTCATATACATAGCGGAAAACATGATACATAAGCAGCACAGTCATGCAAAACATGATTAAAGCATAATCAGATACTTATCTTTATCAATGGTAGATTCCACCAACCAAGTGCAAGCCTTCCACGAACCTCCCAGCCTTAGACCACACTACTCATCATCTCAGCAGTGGGTCACCCCCAAGCTGGGACTAAGCTCCACCCCAAGGCAAGGAAATCTAGGCTAGGCTGAGGTTACAGGGAAAACAACACACAACCACAAGGAAGGGATTCTCTCCAAGGAACCTCCCACGTTGACTGCCCACAGACCCTCATTCCCCACATGCATGTTCCACCCCAGGAGTATACACCTTCTCTGTCACCTAGACAGTCCTTCGGCTGCTAATCTCCCTTGCCTTGGGTTACAGGAACAGGTTGGACCGGAAGTCTCTGAGCTCTGTGGTAGCTACAGGGTTCCTTTCAGGAGTCCTCTACTTCCTTCGCACACTCTCTCACCTGGAGAGAATATCTCACAGGCCAACAACCTATTCTTCCAACCTCAATCACCTCTCTCACCTGGAGAGAGCGTTGCACCACTGGCCAACAACACCCCACGCAGTCCAGCACTCCGTGGTCACAACAACTCACAGGGAAAACAGACACGGGCTTCCCAACAGGTTCAACAATGGCTGGTCACTTCTATTTCCCAATCCGCCAGCATAGAATAGACTCATGCTCTGGTTGTCATGGATGCGTGACAAACAATCCATGCAAGGTCAACACAGGTTCGAACTGTTCAGACAGGGGTGGTACCGGCTATCTCAGAAGTCAACCTAGGCTTTTCAGCTTTCAGGGATGCACCAGGGTATTCTTTTACAGAGGTCTGATCGTTTACCTTCAGACCGTTAGGTAGAATGGAGGAGAGCTCCTCTCACAGCTCCTCCTGGACATTTTATTTGCATGCACCAGGGCTGTCACTTGTCACCCTTGGAACTGCATGCGTTCCATCAGCATGCATCCCGTTTGCATGCTTGTCCTTTCCAAAACTTAGGATGAAATGAAACATAAAATGAACATGTTCTTTTGGAATAATATTAAAATATTATTCCCAGGCTTAAGCCCCCTAGGCTTAGCCCCCAGGCTCAACACTTAGCCCCTTTCCCACCTTCCAGCCCCTAATTCATTGCCCACTCTATGGATTCTCAGTCCCCCTTCACTCATTCATCATGGTCGGTTTTCATCTGGTGGTGTTTATATTTTATTAAATGTTCTGCATACATAAAAGTACAAGAGTAGGCTCCTGGCCTTCAACACTTAGGCTCCCTGGGCTAACAAACACATAAGTCTCCAGCTTACAAGAACTTGGCTCACCAGCCTATAAAACATAATGACAATTCCTTTCATAACTTGGTTTACAACGGGGCTCGGCCTTGGGGACACTACATTGTAAGGGGACCCTGTATGTAGTCAGAGAGGATATCATGTAACACACTAGGTTGGATAACTAATATGGAATGAAATATGGGTGGCTCATCATGTCAATATAAGGAATGGAAAACATTATTATCCTTACCCTCCTTATAGAGGATATCAAAATATGATATGCTTGGATTCGAGAAATGCACTTGTGTTGTTCCTTTTTTAAAGTTCCTTGTGTTAATAAGTTGTAATAATGAATAAATTTACACCTAAAAGGAATTGAAATTTGTAACATC
Source organism: Picea glauca (assembly GCA_000966675.3). Classification (NCBI taxonomy): domain Eukaryota; kingdom Viridiplantae; phylum Streptophyta; class Pinopsida; order Pinales; family Pinaceae; genus Picea; species Picea glauca. The sequence continues at coordinate 120,989 of JZKD02S1626112.1, forward strand.
CCGCTCTTGCACGCACTGAGCAGACTTATTCTTTGAGGACACTTGCATGCAAGTGATCCGGTTCTTTATATGATTGGTTGTTGTGATTATGATTATGAGATATTGTGGATTTGATGATATGTTATTTTTTTTGTATTTACATAGATATAAAATGTATGCAGAACAAAAATAAAATGCTAGAAATGCCAGAATAAAAACAATATAACCAGAACATTCACCACAATAACATTGAAATGATATGAGAATAATAACAGAAATAACACTTTGAATATGAAAGAAATGTTCACGGGCCTCTTCGAGGGGGCAACCTCCAGTTGAGCAGAGCTCTATTACAATAATATCCAAGTTAGGGTTGTCATACCCTCGACTCCTATTTATACTAAAAAGAAGCATCTAGAGGAAGATCCTTCTAGAAGCGAAAGATTCTATTAGGTCTTCTTACATCTGCCCTATTCTATTTTATTGAAAGGCCTTATTAATATTGACCTTTATTACATCCAAATATATTGTTCTACCTATGTGTGGGTTAGGACCCTAACATGTCCGCTGCCTTAAAAACAACCTTGTCCTCAAGGCTTGAGATGAGGAAATTGCTGCAGAATGGTAGTTGGTTCCCAAGTGGCATCTGCTGGAGTTGTATCTTTCCACTGGACTAGCACTTCCTTGATGGTTCTCTGACATAGGTGCCACTCACACTGGTCCAAAACTGCTTCTGTTTGTAGCTAAATGGATCCTTCTTCAGCTAACTCTGGAAGGTTGGTTTGAATTTGGCACTTAGCTCCAATCACCTTCTTTAAGCATGAAACATGAAAAATAGGATGTAGCTTCGAATGGATGGACAAAGCTAACTGATAGGATACTTGTCCCACACGCTTGAGAACAGTATAAGGACCATAAAATTTGGGCGCTATCTTCTGACAATGCTTGGCCTTGAGGGAATTTTGCTTGTAAGGTTGCAGTCAAAGAAACACCTGATCCCGTTATGTAAATTAACGTTCAGAGCGACCTTGATCTGCTTGTTGCTTCATGTGATTCTGTTCCATGACCAGGTTCTCTTTGAGGGTATGGAGAATAGCCTCTCGAGCTGTAAGTGTTAGGTCAACTACCTAGACCTTCGAGGCACCCGATAAGTATGAAAGAAATGAAGGTGGATTCTGTCCATATAATGCTTCAAAAGGAGTCATGTGTGTAGTTGTATGGTATGAAGTGTTGTACCACCATTCAACCAGGGGTAACCATTGAGCCCACTGATTTTTCTTTTCTAAGGAAAAACACCTCAAATATGTTTCCAAAAACTTGTTGACAACTTTCGTTTGGCCATTAGTCTAGGGATGATAAGTTATGCTGAGATACAATTTGGTGCCTCGTATATTGAACAGTTCTTGCCAAAAATTGCTTGTGAAAGTTGGGTCACGATCATAAACAATAGAGTGTGTCATGCCATGAATCTTGAAGACCTGATCCATGAAAATTTGAGCCACTATGGATGCTATAAACGGGTGTTGAAGGGCGCATAAATGAGCATACTTGGAAAGGCGATCAAAAACCACCATGATGATGGATTTATTGCCCAATTTGGGTAAGTCGGTGATAAAATCCATAGGGATATCCTTCCAAATAGCAGGTGGAATCGGGAGAGATTGTAGTGTGCCTGAATATTTGACGGTTTCTCCCTTGTTGCATTGACACACATCACATTCAGATACAAAATTATGAATGTCCTATTTCATACCATCCCAGAAAAAGGAACGTTTGACCCTATCATAGGTTTTGGTGAACCGGGAGTGCCCTGCTGTGGGTGTAGCATGAAGCTCAGAAAGTACCATGGATTTAAGCTTTGATTGTTTACTTAAATACAAACAGACTTTGTATCGAAGTTCATCATGGAGCCAAGAGTACCCTGGGGAAGCTGGAGCATTGGACTACAATTGTTGGATCAATTGCGAACTTTTGGGATCTTGTAGCCATTCTTGCAAAGGACTTGGAGCCAATCTGGTACAATGAATGAAAGAGAAAAAAGGGATCCTTCATCTTCATATTTCTGGGAAAGTGCATTCCCAACCACATTGTCTTTTCCTTTCTTGTAAATGATCTCATAATCATATCCAAAGAGTTTAGTCACCCATTTTTGTTGTTCTAGGGAGGAAATGTGTTTTTCTAGAAAATACTTGAGGCTTTGATGGTATGTCTTAATTTGGAAACGTTGCCCCAATAGATAAGGGTGCCACAGATCAACGACATGCAGAATAGCCAACATTTCCTTTTCATAGATGGATTTTCCTGGATTTCTTTCAGATAGTTGCTTGCTGGTAAAGGCCAAAGGTCAACCTTCTTGCATAAGGACAACACCAATTCCTTTCCCTGAGGCATCACATTCCAACACAAAGGTCTTTGTGAAATCGGGAAGGGCAAGGACTGGAGTGGTGCACATGGCCATCTTCAAGGTTTGAAAATCTTTAGCAATAGCTAGAGTCCAAGTGAAAGAGTTCCTTTTTAGGAGAGCAGTGAGAGGTGTTGCAATCTTCCCATAATTTTGAACAAACTTGCGATAATACCATGTTAAGCCCAGAAATCCACGCAAGCTCTTAAGATTCTTTGGGTGAGGCCAGTCTTGCATAGCTTCAATATTTTTAGGATCCACCCTAACACCATCTTTTCCAACCAGATGACCCAAGTATTCTACTTTTGAGGTACCAAAAGCACATTTAGATTGTTTCAGGAAAAGTTGGTGCTGAGAGAGTAGATGGAGAACTCGATCCACATGAGCAAGATGGTATGTCTAGGTTTTTCTATAGATGAGGATATCATCAAAGAAAACTAAGACAAAATGGAGGAGAAAAGGACGGAAGACATGATTCATGAGGCTTTGGAAGGTGGAGGGGGCATTACACAAGCCAAAGGGCATGACCAAAAACTCATAGTGGCCCTGATGAGTTCTAAAGGTAGTCTTGGGAATGTCTACCTCTTTCATACGTATCTCGTGGTAGCCCGAACGAAGATCAAGTTTAGTGAAGAATTGGGCGCCACTCATTCAGGAGGTCATCAATGACATGAATGGGGAATTTGTCTTTGATGGTAAGTTTGTTGAGGGCACAGAAGTCAGGACACATTCGCCAAGAACCTTATTTCTTTAGGACCATGACCACAGGAGAAGAGTAGGGCCTCATACTAGGGCGGATAACGCCTACATTAAGGAGTTCCTGGACCATTTTCTCAATTTCATTTTTTTGGGAAAAGGGGTGACGATACAGACGGATATTGGGAGGAAGGCTTCTAGGTACCAGGGGAATGGAATGATCATGAACACCACAGGAAGGAGGGAGTCCTTGGGGAGTGGAAAAGACCAATTGATGTTTAGAAATGATGGCTTGGAGGTCTTACGGGACCAAGGGTGTCTCTGTTGCTTGTATGGCATGGAGTTGGGCGATACCACTAGAATGACCTTTTTTGAGAAGCTTTTCCATGCAATGGGAACTAATGATCTCAGGTGAACTGGTGGTGATGCCTTGGAACTTATATTGGTGGCCCTTCTGGTCGAATTTCATATTTAATTCTTTAAAATCCATGAGAATGGGACCCAAATTCCTTATCCAGTCTGCACCCAATACAATGTCACAACCTCCCATGTCGATAGAAAACATATGGAATTTCAAGTGGTAGTCACCAATTTGGAGAGGCAAATTTTCACAATGCCCTCCACATTTCATGGAACCAGCATTGGCGATCATGATTTGGAAATTATTGATGGCATGGATGTAGCAGTGAGTTTCTTAGGTGATGCGGCGATGAATTAAATTATGGGTGCTGCCACTATCAACCAGAATGATGACCTTCCAATGCTTGATGTAACTGATTAGCTTAAGGGTTTGGGGAGCGAAGAAGCTAGTGAGAGAATTGAGGGAAATGACCAGTTCTACTTCGGGAGGGTATGAGGGAGGGGTTATGTCAGTGGATTCAAGTGACTCAAACACAAAGGGAGTTTCTATATCCTCTTCCGAAATATCCTCGGAGACGACCATAAAAATATTTTGTTCTTTACACTTGTGGCCTGAGAAATATTTGACATCATAGTTATAACAAAGGCCTTTGAGTTGGCATTCAACCATTTCAGTCCTGATCAATTTTTGGATCTTTAGTGGAGCAGAGGGAGTAGTGGGATTTACTGGTTTACGGCGAGGGATAAAGGAGGGTTTTCAGTTTTGAGAAGATAAAACCTGTTGTGCTTCTTTATCTCTTTTAGTAGCCTCCACCCAATTTTGAGACCGAGCCATGAGGACATGGGCCTGAATCTCATCCTTGAGGCTGCTGATAAAACACTCTCAGAAAAAGGCATCAAACATGCCCTCTGTTCTAAAATCCAAGTTCTCAAAGGAAGCTATAAAGTATTCCACTATTCCTAATTGTTTCAACTTTGTAAAATGACCCAAATGGTTTGTGTCAGTGTCAAAGCGTTCATAAAGCTCTGCCACAAAGTGTGTCCAAGCAATATACCCTTGACGAGAAATTTTTCTCCATTGCCACCATTGCCAACGTTCTTGATCTAGATGGAGAACACCATACCGGAGTTTGGCCAAGTCATTTGTAATGCCGTATAAAGAGAAATAATGTTCCATTTGGGTTACCCAACTAATGGGGTCCAAGCCATCAAATTTGGTCACATCCACCCGCGGAAGGCATAAGTCACATTGAAAGTGATGGTCTTGAAAGTTATGGGAATGAGGTGAATGGTCACCTTCAGTATGTGGAGGTGAGGAAGAGGAAGGGTTATCTGTAGGGATATGCAGTTTGGTGCAGAGTGTCGAAAATACTGATTCAAGCTGGGCAGTGAGGTCTTGCCTGATTTCCTCCCTTGAGGACTGCATGGTTGTATTGATGGCGACAACATTGGCACTAAGTTGTTTCACTTCTTGTTGTGTCTCGATGAGACCTGATTGCAAGGTATTGAAGCGAGCTTCCAATTCTTGGCTACGAGTATGGGCCATGAGGATGGGGGAATTGAAAAGGGGAGGGTGGGGTCAAAAATTTTACCAAAAAATTGTATGGGTGAATGTGATAAGGGAGAAGATTCAGACTCCAGATTGAAGAATACTGCAGAGAGGAAATTCCCAAATGCTTAACCAGAAAGAAATGTGTATTTACTTGGCAACCCAAACACAGTTGTGTGACAATAGATCTTGTTTGTTTTAATTTGTTTATATTTTTGTCCCCCAAGGGTTAGGTATTGAAGGGTTCTACAGACAAGGGTTTTCCCTATGCTATAAATCTCTGATATACATGCGGGGTCCAACAGTAGTACTCGGCCTAATATCTCAGGGCACTAACTAAGGAGGATAGATCGTACCCTTAGATGTACTACCTGACTACCCAGGTACTAGAGAGTATCTTCCCGAGTGTTGTTCTCGGTGACACTATAGCAGTCTGGTGGATGATAGGTTTATCTAAAGAGGGCTTCAGGAAATCTAGGCCGATCCGTACACAGGTGTTGTCTGATGTGCTACCACTCGAAGGGGTACCAACAGAGGTTACAAGGGTGGCCAACAGATGTGTGCTTAAGAACCACTTGTATTTCCTGCATGTATGAATCCCTCAAGCACAGGTTTATGTGCGTAATGACAGATCTCTATGGCTTAAAGATGCCAGAATACGTCTCTACCCTGAAAAAAAATTTCCCACAATTTCTGCCAAGGAAAGTGCTCTGATACCACTTGCAAGATACCAGATATAATAAATATGAAGAACAGAAATAAATGCTAGAAATGGCAGAGTTAGACTCCAGTTTGAAGAATACTACAGAGAGGAAATGCCCAAATGCTTAACCAGAAATAAATGTGTATTTACTTGGCAACCTGAACACAGTTGTGCAACAATAGATCTTGTCTGTTTTAGTTTGTTTATGTTTCTATCACCAAGGGTTAGGTATTCAAGCGTTCTACAGACAAGGGTTTTCCATGTGCTATAGCGCTTTGATATATGTGCAGGGTCCAACAGTAATACTTGGCCCAATATCTTAGGGAACTAACTAAGGAGGATAGACCGTACCCTTATCTGTACTACCCGACTACCCAGGTACTAGAGAGTATCTTCCTAAGTGTTTTTCTCGGTGACACTATAGTAGTCAGGCGACCGATCAATTTATCTAAAGAGGGATTTTAGGTAATCTATGACAATCCATACACATGTGTTGTCTGATGTGCTACCACTCGAAGGGGTACCAATAGGGGTTACAAGGGTGGCCAATAGATGTGCGCTTAAGTACCACTTGTATGTCCTGCATGTATGAATCCCTTAACTGTGGGTTTATGCGCATAACGACAGATCTCTGTGTCTTAAGGACGCCGAAATACGTCTCTACCCTGAAAAAAAATAAAATTTAACCCAGACTTTCTGCCGAGGAAAGTGATCTAATACCACTTGTAATATACCAGATATAAAATGTATGCAGAACAGAAATAAAATGCTAGAAATGGTAGAATAACAACAATATAACCAGAACATTCACCACAATAGCACTGAAATGATGTGAGAATGATAACATAAATAACACTTTGAATATAAAAGCAATGTTCAAATGCCTCTTCAAGGGGGCAACCTCTAGTTGAGTAGAGCTCTATTACAATAATATCCAAGTTAGGGTTCACATACCCTCGAATCCTATTTATACTAAAAAGAGGCATCTAGAAGAAGATCCTTCTAGAAGCGAAAGATTCTATTAGGTCTTCTTACATCCACCCTATTCTATTTTATTGAAAGGCCTTATTAATATTGACCTTTATTACATCGAAATATATTGTTCTACCTATGTGCGGGTTAGGACCCTAACAACTATTGACTGGGTTCTCTTGAGTGTGCATGAATCTGGACGTTGAGGATGTCGAGGCATCGGTGAAACCCCTTGGACTCTAGATCGATTCAGGGAGTGGAATGCTAGGGTTTGAATGTTATTGATCTGACATATGTACATATGATTAGATATTATGATGTTGGTTGTTATTGCTGACATGATTCATTGATGGATGCAGGATGACGATAGCTTGCTGACCAGACTCACATCTGGAGAAAAGAGGTCACGCACGACAACTAGAGACATTGAGGGAGAGGTGTGGAAGTAGCCCTGCCATAGCCTACTAGCACTCTCTTCATGGCTTGAACTATAGGTTAATGATTGCCTAGTTCGATAAGACCCACGATGTCATGAGGGCAGACTGTGACAGTTGCTCACGATGATTCTAAAGGGCATGCAAGAGGCGAGTGGCACCCTTGGAGCATGTAGTGCGTCTTGAAGGGCACGTCACACAAAGAAAACAAAAAGAGGTGAGTGGCAACCTTGGAGCATGTAGTGCATCCTGAAGGGAACGTTGCGATTGTAACTGGTAAGTTAATAAACCTAGTGCCTAGAAAACTATGCCTCCTTAGGAACTGGTCGGCCTTAAAATGAATGATGTGATAAGTAAAGTTTAATAACTAATTTTTCCCTTAAGAACTGTTGCCAATCCTAGTGAATTGATAACCTAGTTCTGAGTAGAACCTTAGAACAAAAAAAAACTAATTAGACATATAACAGGAAGGGGGTAAAGAAAATTCAAGAATTAATAATTAAAGTAGAAATTTCAATAAAGGTTTAATTAATAAAAAGGGATATTTGGTTGTTTTTGTCCAAGCCTGCTAATTCTGAACTTAGTTATAAAAAGGAGAAATTTTAAGAAAAATGGAAACTTAAAGAAAAGGGGGAAACCTAAGGAAAAGGGGAAACTTAAAGAAAAGGAGAAACTTAAAGAAAAAGGGGAATGTCTAACTTAGTAAGGAATCTAGCCTTTGTAACTTTCTATTTATGAACTCAAATAGGATTTAAGTAAGGCGTAAGTCATTTAAGAATTGTAAGGGAATAATGGGACACCAAGCAGCATTTTTAGGAATGCTTTTAGGTGGGTGAGGAAAATAGGAAAATTTAATTAATTAATAAATTAATTTCCTTGTGCCTCTAGGGGATTGAGCGACATGTGTATGGGGGGTTTCCTAATTAAATAAATGAAAAAAGAATCTAATGAGGGTTTTGGAAACTAATCACTTGAAAACTCTATAAAAAGGATGGCGGAGGAGGATTATGGATCACACCTGGCTTGTGTAATGTTACGCTACCGAATTTTTTCTTCACTGAGTTTCTTTTGTGGGAGTTGGGATACCTAGCTCAAGTAACGAGTGGTAGCTCGACCTTGCAAGGTGAGATGAGAGCTATTATTCTCTAGTATTTTGTGTATGTCCCCGTTGCAGCTCGAGGGGCTCAGGGGGAAGAAGAGTAGCCCTAGCATTCGATGGGAGGTACCAGTGAGGTATTCACGGTCAGCAAGAAGGAGACATGAGGGAGCATAAGCGCAGAATAACAACTTTAAACTCTTCGTCTCCGGTTATGGTAATCCTAAAATGAGATTATACTCATGAAATTTCAATTTAAATGTAGTTAATTTCTATTGCATATGCATTGCTCGGAAATTTTATTCAAAGGTTTATATTTTGGCTGAGATTTAATTAATCATGTCATTGCGGTAATCCCATCTTTGTATTTGTTCCGCCATGAGACATTTTCCCAGACTTATGCTTTCATCATTGCGTTATTGTCTCATTTTCTCCCTTGAAAACTCTTTCTTGTAAGTTATTGGAATGATCCTTTCTTATCTAACTCATTTCCTCCTGGGCGAAACCCCCACTCTCATTTAGTGGTTACATCTGAGCTTTTATGGAACCTTCACACAACTATTTTATCTCCACCCCAAAAACGATTTCGTTGCCAACCATTTGATGTAGAGCTGATTTAAAATTTCTTCTCATCCGTACCCACGGTTTCTTACTCTCCAACAACGTCTTCCTCTGCAATTGCACATTCTTCTCTGTGCTTTTGTTGTTGTTGTTTTTAATACAAAGAAAATTGTGTTTTTATCTTTTAATTTATTAGTCTATGCCTGAGTAGTCAGTCAGGAGCCGAATCGACTGTCTTTCACTACGGTGTTAAAGATTTAGATTCAAATGCCCTGCTTTCCTATGCATGGATAAAAAGTGTATGTTCATTTCTCTTCCCAGCAAGGAATTCTCTCCTGGGCATTTATTCCATCCTTAGCCTTTGTGATTATTGTGATTTATTCTCTGCAAACTCGTGCTTCCACAAAACGATTTTGGGGATGTCTCTCTAGTTCACCAAACATTTTATTTCTCTGTGATTAATGTTGTTTTTACTCTCTACAAATTCATTTTTAAATTGCCCAACAAATCCATTTCTTGTACAACGAAAATTCCTCTCCATTGCTCTGTGATTAATGTTGTTTTATTTCTCTTCAATTTTGTTTGTAATTGCCTAGCAAATCCATTTCTTGTACAATGAAATTACCTCTTTATTGCTCTATGATTATGGTTTCTTTTACTCAACCAAATTCGTTTGTAATTTCCCAACAAAATTCATTGCTATGTACAGTGAAAATAACTCTTTGTTGCTCTGCAATTATTATGTTTTTATTTCTCTGCAATTTTGTTTTTAATTGCCCAACAAATTCATTGCTTGTACAACGAAGATACCTCTTTTTTGCTCTACAATTATTATGGTTTTATTTCTCTGCAATTTCATTTTTAATTACCCAGCAAATCCATTGCTTGTACAATGAAAATACCTCTTTATTTGTCTACACTTATTATGGTTTTATTTCTCTGCAATTTCCTTTTTAATTGCCCAGCAAATGCATTGCTTGTACAACAAAAATACCTCTTTATTGCTCTGCAATTATTATGCTTTTATTTCTCTGCAATTTCATTTTTAATTGCCCAACAAATCCATTTCTTGTACAACGAAAATACCTCTTTATTGCTCTGCAATTATTATGGTTTTATTTCTCTGCAATTTCATTGTTAATTGCCCAACAAATCCATTTCTTCTAGAACGAAAATACCTCTTCATTGCTCTAGGATTAATGTTGTTTTTACTCATCCAATTTCATTTTTAATTGCCCAATGAATTCATTGCTTGTACAAAAAAAATACCTCTTTATTTCTCTACAATTATTGTTGTCTTTACTTAGCAGATTCCAATTTTCATTACCCAACGTAAATCCCTCCTTTGGTATCTCACCTGTGTTGGTTCATGGTGCAAGAAATATGAACCCGTGGGCTCTCCTCCTTGCTCCTTGTGTTTTCTATTGGGCGTTGAGTTAGCGTTGGGATTTTATATGAGAGCCTATGGATTGAATGGTTCTTAATAAGACTTAAAATTGGGCCTCGGTCCCATAATTTGTATTTAATAATAATCTTAGTGATATCACCCCTTTTTACTTGATTTCAATATCATTTTCATTTAGACATGTGAGTTGTTGTTTATATCCTGGGTAATTGCAAGTTAGTAAATGAAGTATCTAGCCTATCCTTTTATAAATGATTGTCATTAGTTTTTATAAATGATTTTCATTAATTATTAAATGATTTCTATTTATAAATGACCTTCATTAGTTTTTTTTAAATGGATGCATAATGAAAAGTGGTGTTAGATTAAGGCATTGATCTTCTGGGGTGATCTTAATGAAATTTTAGATCAACTTCTCCTTACACACTCCTAGAAGATAACCTAAATATGAAATGAATAGTTAAGCTACTCAAGTTTGGACTATGATTATGTGCTTGATTCATTACTCTGTGTGTGATACCCTCCTTCTCATGCACTTCCTTATCGCTGAAGATTTTGATTGTGATAGAATAATATGTTGTATCTTGGAAATGGACTGATGTTGATTAAGCTTAAATTCAGTAATTATTTCTCCCACGCATCTTGAAAAATAAAGTTGTTTATACTCACACCCTTAGAATAATGTTGTCATAAGAATGATTTATTAATTTTATTCTCTTGTGCCTTGCGAATAAGGTTGATATAACATGCGTCTTGAATTGTTGATATATAAATGATGGATTAATTGAATAGAATGCTTGCGTGCAATTCCGTAATGTGATGTATGAATAGTTGAGTAATTAGAGTCCTTGTGTGCATTGAATATTAATGTAATGTATGGTTTTAAATATTAGTCTTCTTGTGCGAAATTAAAATTATTATGACAAATGGTTGCATTTGCGATTGAGATTGTGCCTCGAATATAACTAATAAATGATATCGCACCTTGTATTTAATATGGTCTATGATGTGTTATGAAATTGATTACTCACACACCATGTTTAATTGCGGATTAGGAATGAAGGATTGATGAATGTTCTTGTTGATGATATTGTTGATTTAGCATAGTTAGTTGGTACTTGATTGGGATTAGTGGGATGTAGAAACCTCCTTATTCCTCAGAATAGTCACCATCCCTGAGATCATAAATGGTTAAAATCAATTGGAACCTGGGCTTGAGCATTGCTTATGTGTCCTGGAGGTCCTAACCTTGCTGGGTAGGTTGGGTGGGTAGTCATTTTATAATCTTTATCTGATTGAATGTTGTTGTAATTTGCTTCAAGATTTTATGATGTGTTAATCTTCTATGTTATGTATGTTTATGTGTCACTATCCTTCGTTGACACGGTGATTGCGACGTCACTGATTTCCCTGATGAGTAAACGATATTGCTTTAATTATGATTATTGAATAGGCATTGTCACGATTGAGTGTTGATGTTGAATTATTAATAAAAAAAAATTAACCTTTGTGCTCCGAATTTTCTTAGGTGTAATATGAGGATGTTACATATGGTATCATATCCGGTTTGACCCGTGACTTGGGATCACTACGACTTCCGTTGATTTGATATTTGATTATAATGTTTCGAATTAAGTTGACTTGTATTCGTGCAAGTAATCATGGTTAGAGGACGTTGTGGAGGAAGATGACGGGGTACTAGGGGAGGAGGCATGATGCCCCCAGTAGCATCAACACTCGAGGGGTCTAACCCCAAAGGAGACAAACAGGTTGTCGGGCAGGAATAGGTAATTGTGGGTGATGTGGTTGGGATGATGAGGCCCTTTCAGTAGATGTCTGAGGCATTGATCAGCCATTTGGATAGAGATGAAGCCATGGAGTTGACACCCCTTGAGGGTCTGCCACGTGCTTCGGTTGGTACCGATATCATTCACTGAGAACTCAAGAAGGTCAAGTTTCCCTAGTTCTTTGGTGCCCCAGATGGTGCAGCCGCCGAGGCATGGTTGGAGAATATGGTGATGTTATTTGAACTTCGTGAATATACCTCCAACATGAAGGTCTGCATGGTGGTATTTCAACTGAAGGGGAGTGCTCTTCTATGGTGGAAGACACTCCTGCCACAATTGAACATGGTCGTTGAAGACATGTCATGGGAATTGTTCAAGGAACGGTTCCAGAAGAGGTATCTATCTGAGGAATTCATTGAGTGTCAACTCAATGAGTTTAATGCCTTGCGACAAGGAGGATGTATGGTGCTCAAGTACGAGGCTCATTTTATGGAGCTTCTTTGGTATGCTTTGCACCTGAATACCGAGAAACTTAAGGTCAATAGGTTCATGTTTGGCCTTAATGTTAGCATTCGTGCAAAGGTTAGGGTTCTAATGCCTCAAAAATTGCATGATGTTGTCTAGAAGGCCCTCATAGTAGAGGATGATCTTCTCAGTAGGGGTCAGAGCAGGACTCTAGCGACACCAACGGGGTAAGTGTCATCTGGTGCGCAACAACATCAGACACCAGCTAGACATTCACCAGGATATCATGGCTTCCAAAGAGGATCCACTTTCACTATACCTTGATGACCAATGCCTCAGTAGCAAACTCTTTACCGAGGACCACAACACCAACATTAGCGTCGATTGCAGCAACAATAGTTTAGGCCTATTCTGTAGAACAAACCAGGGTTCCAAGACGGTGGGCCATCAGCTTCTATTTCGGGTACCAGGAGTACAGGACCGAAGAAAGGGTGTTGGAAATGTGGGGAGACACATTACCAGTGTGACTGCCCAATGGAGAGGACTAGAGCATGTAGATCATTCATACCCACTACCATGGGAGATTTGGGCAAGACCCATCGTATTCATGTAGTAGTGAATAACTGCCAGGCAGAGCACCAGGAAATTATGCTCGAGACGTCAGGTACCATCGCTGACTAGACCCTTAGTATTTTGATAGATCCAGGTGCTACCGAGAGTTTTATTTCTGGTACAACGCTAAAAATAATTAAGGTAAAGGCAATCGAACATGACGAATTTAGCTTTGTAGAAATGGCTTCGGGGGCCAAACATAAGGTTGGTGGGAAGGTTACGGGTTGTAGCCTTAACCTGGGAGAATTTTTCACTAGGGACAACCTGTATGTCACAACCTTAGGGTCTTATGATGTCGTGACCGGTATGGATTGGTTGGAATCGCATGATGCGATAATCTACTGTAAGACAAAACACTTGAGCTTGGTCGATGACGAGGGACAAAGACATGTGATTGTAGGTCGAAACCAGGGAGTCTCCTTGGGGTTCATCTCTTGCTTGCAACTATGGAAGAGAATGCGCAAGCGATGTAAGATTTATGTGATCCTTGCATTAAATGAGAAGGGAGTAGCAGAAGGTCTAGAACACCTTCTTGTGGTGAGAGAGTTTGTGGACGTCTTCCTTGAGGAGTTACCTGGGACGCCGCCAGAGAGGGAATTGGAATTTAGCATCGACCTAAAATCGGGAACTGAACTGATAACAAGAACGCCTTATCGGATTCCAACCCCAGAGTTATAGGAGTTGAGAATGCAACTGAAGGAGTTGTTGGACCTAGGAATTATATGTCTAAGTGTGTCACCATGGGGAGCACGTGTTATTTTCATATAGAAGAAGGATGGGTCATGGAGACTCTACATTGACTACCGTCAATTGAACAAGGCAACGATCAATAATCAATATCTGTTGCCAAGGATTGATGATATGTTTGATCAGATGAAAGGCACAATGATGTTTTCAAAAATCGACTTGAGATCGGGGTTTCACCAATTATGGATCAGGGAGGAAGACATCCCTAAGGCCACTTTTAAGATGAGATTTGGACATTACAAGTTTACTCTTTTACCATTTGGATTGACGAACGCCCCAGGGGTATTTATGAGTTTGATGAATGGGGTGTTATGTGAATACTTGGACAAGTTCATCCAAGTATTCGTTGATGATATTTTTATTTACACTTGAATGATCGAGAAGCATGATGAGCACTTGCGCATGGTACTACAGTGTCTACGAGAGAAAAATTGTATGGGAAGTTTTCCAAATGCTCTTGTTATCAATCAAAGATTCATTAATTAGGGTATGCCATCTTTGACAAAGGTATCGTTGTGGATCCAGCAAAGGTCGACGCTATTATGGAGTGGCTTGTGCCGACGAATGTCCCATAAGTGCATAGCTTCATGGGTTTAGCAGGATAATATCGACAGTTTGTCGAGGGTTTTTCAAAGATAGAAAATCCGATCATAGAATTGTAGAAGAAGAATAAGAAGCTTGTTTGGACCAAGAAATGCGTGGAGGAATTTCGGAGGCTCAAGGAGTTCTTGACAACAACACTGATACGAAAGGTCCCTAACATGGATGTGGACTTCTTGGTATGCCCTGACGCATCCAAAGAAGGCTTAGGCAGAGTCTTGATGCAAGACGGTCGAGTGAACGATTACATCTCGAGAAAGTTGAGAAGGCATGATGAGAACTATGCGACGCACGATTTGGAGTTGTTAGCCATTGTTTATGCCTTGAGAGTTTGGATACACTACCTTATTGGATGGATATTTTAACCAAAAATGGACCACTATGGTCTACAACACATATTTACGGAAAGCGACTTGAACGTGCAACAACGGTGTTGGTTGGAATTACTTAGCGAGTACGATTTCGAGATTTTTTACATAAAAGGAATAATGAATAGAGTGTCGGATGCATTGAGTCAGAGACCACACATATTTTTAGTGATGCCTCTTCAAACAAATCTATGTGAAAATATACTAAATTTAAAACGCGATGATGACTGGTACAAAGAGGTCAAGGATTTTATAGGAAAAAACACAATTACGGTACCAAAATTCAAGGGATTTACTGTGGACAATGACAGATTATTGATATTTAAAAGTCAATTTTATATACCACCCAATGACGAGTTGAGGAGTTTGATCCTAAACGAGGCTCATACAACAGTGTACATGGCTCATCCCAGAGTCATGAAGATAAGGGCAGACCTTAAACCCTTATTCTTTTGGAAAGGAATGAAGGTAGACATAGTCAACTATCTGGCAAGATGTCTAGAATGTAAGCAAGTGAAGGCTAAACATAGACATTCGGTAGGATTACTACAACCACACGTTATTCTGGAATCGAAATGGGAGGTCATTTCGATGGATTTTGTTGTTGGACTGCCACTGACGGCAAGGAGACATGACTCAATTTTTGTGGTAGTCGACACTCTAACAAAGAGTGCTCATTTTATTCTTGTGCGTACGATGTATCGAGCACCTGACTTAACTAGAGTTTTCATAATTGATATTGTGAGGATTTATGGTGTGCCTAAGAGGATTATATCCGATAGAGGATCAATGTTTACATGATGATTTTGGACTAGTTTCCAAGAGGCCTTGGGAACCCAAATTAACTTTAGTACTACATATCACCCATAAACAGATGGGAAGATCGAGTGAACAAACCAAATATTGGAGGATATGTTGCGTATGTACATGATGGACCAACATAAGCGTTGGGAAGAATTATTACCACTGGTAGAATTTTTCATATAACAACAGTTATCAAAGCACCATTAAGATGGCTCCTTTCGAGTTTCTTTACGAGCGACCGTGTCAAAAGCCTTTGAGTTGGGATTGAATTGAGGATAGGGTCTTGGTGGGACCTGAAGTGATCCAAGAAATGGAAGACCAAATGAAAACCATAATACAAAGGATAAAGGAAGCGCAGGATCGGTAGAAGATTTATGTCAATGCGCATCGTGTCGATTGTAGTTATGAAGTTGGCGATCAAGTCTTCTTGCAGGTGAAACCGCATAAGAGTTCAATCAAGTTTGTAAAGGTTTCTATACTCTCTCCTAGGTTTGTGGGACCCTTCGAGATTGTGGAAAGGAAGGGGCCTATGGCCTATCGACTAACATTGCATGATTATTTGAGTCATATGCATGATGTTTTTCATGTATCTGTTTTGAGACATTATGTTAGTGATCCTACACATGTTATTGACATGATTTCCTTGTAGGTATCAGACAAGGGTGCACTCACGGTAGAGCCAATATGCATCTTGGACCATCGCATTCGACAGGTACAACGTCGAACAATAGATCGGGTCAAGGTCCAGTGGGACAACTATAGTATACACTCGACGACCTAGGAGAACGCATATGATATGCGTCAGCAGTTTCCATTTTTGTTTGATAGATAGACCTATGATATTGTGATACACTTTATTTCGTCACTTACATACTGTGAAACTTCGGGATGAATTTTAAAACAAGAGGGGGTGTATGTAACATCCCACTCTTGCATGCAGTGAATGAACTTATTCTTTGAGGACACTTGCATGCAAGTGATCCGGCTCTTTATACAGTTGGTTGTTGTGATTATGATTATGAAATATTGTGGATTTGATGATATGTTATTTTTGTTGTATTTACATAGACAGTTGCTATTGACTGGGTTCTCCCAAGTGTGCTGGACTATGGATGTTGAGCATGCTGAGGCATCGATGAAACCCCTTGTACTCCATATCGAGTCAGGGAGTGGACTGTTAGGGTTTGAATGTTGTTGATGTGACATATGTACATATGATTAGATATTATGATCTTGATTGTTATTGCTGACATGATTCATTGATGGATACAGGCCGACGATAGATTTCCAACCAGACTCACATTTGGAATAAAGGGGTCACGCACGACAACCGCAGACATTGAGGGAGAGGTGTGGAAGCAGCCCTGCCACAACCTACTAGCACTCTCGCCGTGGCTCGAACTGTAGGTTAACAATTACCTAGTTTGAGAAGACCCATGATGTTGTGACGACAGACTTTGACAGTCACTCACGATGATTCTAAGGGGTGCGCAATAAGGTGGCGTCCTTATTCCTTAGAGGCCCTTAGTCTCCCACAAGATCACCTAACAAAGTATTGACTCTAGGGTTTTGACGTCTACCAATTTCAGTCAAGAGGTCAGTGGCACCCTTGGAGCATGTAGTGAGTCTTGAAGGGAACGTTGCGCAAAGAAAACAGAAAGAGGAGAGTGGCACCCTTGGAGCATGTAGTGTGTCCTGAAGGGCACACCACGATTATAACCGGTAAGTTAATAAACTTAGTGCCTAGAAAATTATGCCTCCTTAGGACCTGGTAGGCCTTAAAATGAATGATGTGATAAGTAAAGTTTAATAACTAATTTTTCCCTTAAGAATTGTTGCCAAGTCTAGTGAATTGAAAACCTAGGTCTGAGTAAAACCTTAGAACAAAAAAAAACTAATTAGACATATAACAGGAAGGGGGTAAAGAAAATTCAAGCATTAATAATCAAAGTGGAAATTTTAATAAAGGTTTAATTAATAAAAAGGGGTATTTGGTTGTTTTTGTCCAAACCTGCTAATTTTGAACTTAGTTATAAAAAGGGGAAACTTTAAGAAAAAGGGAAACTTAAAGAAAAGGGGGAAACCTAAGAAAAAGGGAAAACTTAAAGAAAAGGAGAAACTTAAAGAAAAAGGGGATTGTCTAACTTAGTAAGGAATCTAGCCTTTGGAACTTTCTATTTATGAACTCAACTAGGATTTAAGTAAGGCRTAAGTCATTTAAGAATTGTAAGGGAATAATGGGACACCGAGGAGCATTTTTAGGAACTGTTTTAGGTGGGTGAGGAAAATAGGAAAATTTAATTAATTAATAAATTAATTTTCTTGTGCATCTAGGGAATCGGGCAACTTGTGTATGGGGGAGGTTTTTCCTATTAAATAAATGAAAAAAGAATATAATGAGGGTTTGGGAAACTAATCACTTGAAAACTCTATAAATTTCCCAGTAGATCCATTACTTGTATAGGGAAAATTCCTCTTCATTACTCTCCGATTAATGTTGTTTTATTTTTCTTCAATTTTATTTTTAATTGCCTAGCAAATCCATTGCTTGTACAACAAAAATACCTCTTTATTTCTCTGCGATTATGGTTTCTTTTACTCAGCCAAATTATTTTATAATTTCCCAACAAAATTCATTGCTATGTACAACGAAAATAACTCTTTATTGCTCTACAATTATTATGGTTTTATTTCTCTGCAATTTCGTTTTTAATTGCCCAGCAAATCGATTGCTTGTACAACAAAAATACCTCTTTATTGCTATGCAATTATTATTGTTTTATTTCTCTTCATTCATTTTTAATTACCCAACAAATCCATTGCTTGTACAACGAAAATATCTCTTTATTGCTCTGCAATTATTATGGTTGTATTTCTCTGCAATTTCATTTTTAATTTCCCAACAAATCTTGTACAACGAAAATACCTCTTTATTTCTCTACAATTATTATGGTTTTATTTCTCTGCAATTTCATTTAATTGCCCAACAAATCCATTGCTTGTATAACAAAAATACCTCTTTATTGCTATGAAATTAGCATGGTTTTATTTCCCTGCAATTTCGTTTTTAATTGCCCAACAAATCCATTGCTTGTACATCAAAAATACCTCTTCATTTCTCTACGATTATTGTTGTTTTTACTCATCCAATTCTGTTTTTAATTGCCCAACAAATTCGTTGCTTGTACAATGAAAATACCTCTTTATTGCTCTGCAATTATTGTTGTCTTTACTCGACAGATTCTATTTTTCATTGCCAGTGTAAATCCCTCCTCTAGTATCTCACCTGTGTTGATGTGTGGTTCAAGAAATACGAACCCGTGGGCTCTCCTCCTTGCTCCTTGTGTTTGGTATTGGGCGTTGAGTTGGCATTGGGATCCTGTGGCTTGAGTGGTTCTTTATAAGACTGAAAATTGGGCCTCGGTCCCATAATTTGTATTTAATAATAATCTTAGTTATATCACCCCTTTTTGCTTGATTTCAATAGTCATTTTCATTTAGACATGTGAGTTGTTGTTTAGAACCTGGGTAATTGCAAGTTAGTATATGAAGTATCTAGCCTATCCTTTTATAAATGATTGTCATTAGTTTTTATAAATGATTTTCATTAATTATTGAATGATTTAATGATTTCTATTTATAAATGACCTTCATTAGTTTTTTTAAATGGATGCATAATGAAAAATGGTGTTAGATTAAGGCATTGATCTTCTGGGGTGCTTTTAATGAAATTGTAGATCAACTTCTCCTTCCACCCTCCTAGAAGATAGCCTAAATATAAATGAATAGTTAAGCTAGTCGAGTTTGGACTACAATTATGCGATTTATTAATTAC
>JZKD02S1626123.1:38517-78287 GCA_000966675.3 Picea glauca
CCCCTCATACTCCTTCTCCACCTCCCTTATTCCTCCTTCACCGCCCCTCACATTTACTTCCACCTAACTCTTTATTACCCTTATCCCTTTATTAATGCCTTATCCATTCATTAATCGCCTTATTAATTGTCTTATCCTTTCTTTCAATGTTTCCCTTTTACGTATTGGTTACGTTATCCCCCTTTGGGATACGTAACTCCATTTAACCTTATATTTTATTTTTCTCCCTTTGTTTAATACTTAATTAATCAATTAATCATTAACCTTTAGTTAAAGAGTTAATCATACTTAAGCTAATCATAGTCAAAAATAATTAATTAATAACATATAATTAATTAAGGTTATATAATAATTAATTATAATTTAGCTAATTTTTTTAGGATTATTTATGAAATTATTCATATTAATAAGTAAAGGGTCATTACAGTTGTATAGATAACTGTTGCAATTGTTTTTTCAATTTCTCAGTGGGCTTGGTTTGAGCTGAACCAACAATACCATCGGCATGTGGTCCAACTCTCTGTCTAGTTTTACCCAATATCGATCATGGTGCACCCGACAGGATGTTGTCTAATAAACCAGACTGAGAATAGATGAGCTCAAACTGTTGAGCCCTCATGATGGCATATTCTTTGGAGAAAACCCCAGAAGTTGCGACGTCTTTGGATTATTGTGGGACCAGAGACTTAAGGAACCACTCTAGCAGGAATGCTGGTGGAACTGGTACTTTAATTAGACTCTTTTGACGTCTCCACACTCGGATATGATCAGAGATATGGTCCGCTGTTGTCTGTTCGAAATTGGCGAGAAACTCTGTGCCCGCGTCGTATCTCACAGTGTTAGAGATTTTTCTTGTAAGGGGGTTAGAATATGAAAGAAGGGGTTGAAAACCAACTTATCCTAAGTTCGGAACCCAATTGCGCTCGGGGTAATTGGCAAGCAAGTTCGAACAGTGACGATTTGTGCGCCTGGATCAACGGCGCATGTTGAATTCCTGACTCGCCCTGCCTTTCTACCTTTAAGAGGGGGCGGGGGGGGGTCTGGAATCGGGGGCGCACCTCTCCAATGGACCATATTAGCGCACCTGGATCAACGACGATAAAGGTAATTACGGACCCCCCGCACCTTTCTACCTTTAAGCGGAGGGGGGGGGTCTGGAATCGTAGGTGCAACTTTCGACGACCTGGATCGACGCGCATGGATCAACGACGCTTGAGAATATCTGCCCTTCTCAGCCGCTCTATGCTTAGCCAGTGTGGGCCATTCTCCTGTCTTGTCATCTTCCAGTCCACCTTTCCCTTGCTTCCATGTGTCATCCATCCGCCTCCCCTCTTTGGTCCACATGGTCCACCCTCCTTCTCGCCATCCACTTGTCATGTGCCATGTGTCCCACTCCTCTCCACATCAGCCCCTCACCAAAAGGTGAGTTCGTTATCTCTCGTCTTCTTCCCTTCCGTCTGATGTCTTCCACCATAAAGAATCCTCTGTCACCCTTCCCACACCTTGCCATTCCTTCCACGCCCCCATAATCCGACACCATCACTCCTACCATGCGCCCTAGTCTCTACACTGGCCTCCATGCCTATCCCTCCAGCCATTCAGTTATTCCAGGTGGCAGCGCGAGAAGTATTTCACATCCCAAGGTGCTGAGTTGGCCAGATTGTCCTCAATCCCAAGAAGCAGTTATTGAAGCGGTTGGTGGTGGTTAGACATCGTCTCCGCCATAATGGGAAAGTCCTGCATTGAATTAAAGGCACATCGATTCGCCGAATAAACTGTCTGGAGATCAATCGCGTCTGTCATAAGTTGCACGACCATTCAGAGATTGTAGCTCCGTATTTTCAGAAGCCATACAGATGCAAAGCTTTCAATGCATTGTCTTGGTTCCGCTGCTGTTGATTGTTCTGAGTATATGTAGGCGTTTTCGCCATTTTTGTATCTATCGATGGTAGAGCTAAGCTCCCGACTGTCAAGTTTCAACAGATATTCTGGTTTCCTGGTTATGCCTCTGTGTTTGAGACTTCTTGGTTTATGATAAACAATTCCTCTTTTTCCATATTTGTTTCATCTTATGCTAGAGAGTTCACAGTTGAATGGTTCACGTGGATTGTTACAGTTATGTTATGATAAAGGATTTGTCGTGGAATTTTTGTATTCTCTGGTTTTTTGTGTTTGAATATAAAAAGACTTTGTGTTCAAATGTTTTCTCCTCCAGTCTATTGCAAACTTGATGTCTGTGATAGACCTATGCACTCTTCTTACATAAGTCTTCCACCTACTCACCCTTTTACTGCAACTCACTGTTTGAAGTTTATCAAGACCTCACTCGTTCATGCATGCCTGGCCTAGTTTCCGAGTTGATACCACTGTTCCGAGTTTTCTTCCATTTGATCACCCCTTTCAAACAAATCATGACATTAAACTGATGGGCGTCAGGCTCTGCTCCTACAAGAAATCTAGGAGTGACTTCCGGCTCCAACATTTCTGGCGCCGTTGCCGGGGACGAAGTTGAATATTTTCCCTGGGATTGAATGACAAAGATCAACTGATTCTGAAGGTGCATCAGATATCAGAACTTGAAGATTGCTACTGTGCACCTAGCGACTCCATTGTGACGACTCCGCTGGGGAGAACCTACTCTATCAACTGTGGCTTCGAGAGGCAGACACACGAGGTCTAATCCACACTTGCCTTTAGCTACACCAGAAGCTAACTCGGAAGCGGTGTGCAGAAAGGGAAAGAGCTCCGCGAAAGAAGTTTCTGTCATTGAAACAGGTAATACACCTTCCCCTTCTGTGAGCACTCCATTTTCTTATTCTCAGCTTCCTAGTCGTCCTTCCTCTGAGGTTTCCTGTTTTCTGAATTTTGGGAGTGTTCCTGCTGAGTTTTCTCCTCCTAGTCTAGTACCAAAAAGAGAGATCCTTGTCACTCCCCCTTCCCTAGAGGTCGTACCTCATCATGGACCTCAAGCTTCTGAAGTTTTCACCACTCCTCCTTTTGTTGTTACTACTGCGCAGAGAGAAGCATTTGCACACTCAGGTCCCTTGGCTCTCTCACTATTTTCTCCATTAGACTCCTCTTTGTTTTCCCCCTCATCTCCCGTTCATACTCCATCTCCTCCCAGTTCTCCTCCACCTAATATCCCTATGGTTGGTGTTAATCCCCCTATGAATAGAATGGACACCATAGTTGCTGCTAGATATGCTCCTTTAGTCCTACCTCATCCTATGGATCCTCTCCCTGCTGGTGACTACTTGAAGTACATGCCCAAGTTCACTGGGGAGGGAGACATAACTGCAAAAGAGCACCTGGCTGCTTTCTACAGTCATGTAGACAATTTGAACATTGAAAATGAATATGTCTGGATGAGGGTATTTGTTCAGAGCTTGGATGGTGAAGTTAGAAAATGGTTTAGGGGACTGGCCCCTAGATCTATTACTGGGATTGAAGCCCTGGATACTATTTTCCTGAGGCAGTGGGGAGATAGAAAAGATTACATATATTACATGACTGAGTTTGGGTCTCTAAAAAAGCAGGAAGGAGATTCGGTCTCTGACTTCTCCAAAAGATTCAATAAGATGTATAGCAAGATTCCTGCAGAGGTAAATCCCTCTGAAGCATCTGCTCAGATTTCTTATGCTGGTGCCTTTGACCCTGATTTCTGTCTTTTATTAAGAGAAAGAAGAGCCCCCTCTTTAGCTCAAATGAAAGATGCATATATAGAATTGGAATCCAACATATTAGCGGCTGATAGACTGATGAATCAGGCTGATGCAGACAGAAGAAAGGGAAAATCAGAAGCCTCAACTTCTGGCCCATCACTGCCCCACCCTCAAGCGAATGAGCTGACCCAGGTGATGATCTTTCTAAAAGAGGAGATGGAGAGATTAAAGGTGGAAAGGAAACAAATGAACAAGGGCCCTCAAACCACCAAGAACAGAGGAGGTTTCAGAAGGCCAAATAATTTTGCTCCTCCAACTATGCGCAGAGAGAAGGAGAGAGACAGGGACGACCAAAGAATTCAGGCTCCCTTCCAGAGCAATTTTGTGACCGATGAACAAGAAATGGAAACAGATGAGCCTGAGCCCAAAATCCATAGTTTAGAATTCACTCCCCCTTTTCCTCATCTGACCCAATAAACATACGAGGAGTATCTCATGAACAGTCAGCTAAATGAATTGAGCAAGGGAGATAAAGCTAGTGGAGGCCGGGGCAGGTATAACCTGAGATCAGACAAAAGGGAAACAACACCTGATGTCCCAAAACCATCCGCTAGAGCAGAAAAGTATGCTAATGAGGCGGCTGACAGTCACAGAGGTAAGAAGGCCCAACCCCTCTCTCCCATTGTCCAAAGTCATGTTCCTAAAATTAGAGAAATCCCAAAGCCTATGTCTTATTTCAATTTCGAACATGAGGTTCAGAAGATCAGAATTCCTGTGCCACTCACTGAGTTAATTAGACATGGGGAATTCAAGAAACACTTCTCTGAGTTGTTAAAATCCGAAGCCTCATACCCTCTCACGGAATCCATAAACCTCCAAGATGAAAGGTCTACAGTTGTCCTAGGTCCCATGGTAGAAGACATAGATGATTCATCCCCTCCCTTCTAAACCTCCCTGAACATACATGATAAGGTGCTGCACAACTGTTTAATGGATTCAGGGGCCTCTCATAACCTCATGCCCAAATCCGTCATGGAAGAATTAGGACTGGAAGTCACCCGAGCTTATCATGACCTCTATTCTTTTGACTCCAGGAGAGTGCAATGTTTGGGATTTATCAAGGACCTGGTAGTCTCTTTGTTTTAGCTACCCATGAAGAGTATGGTCATGGATATTGTGGTAGCTGATGTTCCCCCCAATTTTGGAATGCTATTGTCAAGATATTGGATTAAGAGACTGGGGGGAACCCTGCAGATGGATATCACATATGCCACCATTCCAGTCTTTGGAGGGGAGCATAGGAGACTGTACAGAGAAGCCCAACTAGCCTACATAATCAGTGATGAATCCAACCCTACCAATCATCCCATCTATGCTTTGGACACTGATTTAGGCTCCAATTTACTACAGCTTACCCATGCCCCTGAGACTCCTTTACAGATCAGAAAGCAACCCATTCTTAATCAGGAGACACCCCCTCCAACCACCTATGTTTGGAGGATGTTCTTTGATGGAGCTTCCTCCAGTATGGGTGCAGGTGCCGAGATAGTGTTCGTGTCCCCTTGTCATGAGACCATCTCTCTGTCATACAGGATGGAATTTGAAGTCACTAACAATGTGGCAGAGTATGAAGCTCTGGTTCTGGGATTAAGAACTGCGAAAGAAATGGAAATCAAGGAAATGGATGTGTTTGGGGATGCAGAGTTGATTGTCCAGCAGGTGAGAAATGTTTATTAAACCAAGCATCCTTGACTCATAAATTACAGGAATGAGGTATGGGACCTTGTGAATAATTTCTTCTTGGATTTCAACATCTCTTTCATTCCAAGGGAAGAAAATGCCCTAGCCGACTGTTTAGCTTTCACTGCTAGTCTGCTTGAAGTTCCTGAGTTTCCCTCTGTCAGGTCCGATGTTGAAATACAATACAGACCCTCTCTACCAGACAATGTCAAGCATTGGAGGGTATTTGAAGATGATCTGGAGATCAAAAAGTTTCTCCAATCTGTGGATGACTTTTTTGCATTGTGCATAGATGAGGATCCTGACATTGAGGGAGAACCTAATCATCACCCTGGGGAGTTGATGAATAAAATTTCTGACCATCATATTATACAACTGTCGAGAAATCACATTCTTAAAGGACTCATCCCATTAGAAAGATTGTTTGATGGGAATGATGTGGCAGTAAAGGGTAGAGTTTCAGGTAATGATGCTGATACGACTGAGTGCAACATAGGCACACCAGAGGAGCCCAAGTTTGTCAAGCTGTCAAGGAGTTTGACCAAGGCACAGAGGGCTGAGTACACTGAGTTGCTGAGAGAGTTTGTTGATGTGTTCGCATGGACCTACGAAGACCTCAAAACGTATGACACATCAGTCATTGAGCACAAGATCCCACTGAAAGGAGAGGCTAAGCCATTCAAGCAGAAGCTGAGACAGATAAATCCCATGCTGCTACTTGTTATGGAGAGGGAAGTGAAGAAGTTGTTGGATGCCCAAATCATTGTCCCCTTGAGATACTTTGACTGGGTGGCCAATTTGGTCCCAGTAAAGAAGAAAAGTGGCAAAATCAGACTCTGTGTTGATTTCAGGAACCTGAATAGGAGTTCAAGAAAGGACAATTATCCCCTACCCAGCATGGAACATATATTGCAGAGGGTCACTGGAGCATCCAGGATATCCATGATCGATGGTTTCTCGGGTTACAATCAGATATCGGTCATGCCTGAGGACAGAGAAAAGACAACCTTCACCACTCCATGGGGCACATTCATGTATGCCAAGATGCCATTCGGGCTGATGAATGCGGGAGAAACATTTCAGCGAGCCATGGACATAGCCTTCATCAGAGAAAGGGATGAATTTGTGGTGATTTACCTAGATGACATAACAGTCTTTTCCAAGACTGATCAAGAGCATCGCCACCACTTGAAGAAAGTCTTCCAGAAGTGTCGGAGGTTTGGCCTTTCCCTGAATCCCAAGAAATCATTATTTTCTATGCAAGAAGGGAAGCTGTTAGGCCACATAGTGTTAGCAGAGGGGGTGAGGATTGACCCTGACAAGGTAGAAGCACTTCAGGCCCTGCCACTTCCCAGATCTAATAAAGAGGTCCAAGCATTTCTGGGAAGGATTAATTTTCTGAGGAGATTTGTTTCAAATTTTGCTGAGTTGGTGAAACACATCACAGCCATGCTCAGGAAGGGCCATGAAATAAAATGGACTTCTGAACCCAGAGAGTCTTTTGTCCAAATAAATAAGGCGTTGACAGAAGCACTTGTGCTAGTCAGTCTCGATTATTCCAAAGACTTTCTGATATTTTATTTTGCTTCCTGTGATATAGTAGCAGTAGTTCTGTTGCAGAAAAATGATCAAGGGCAGGAGCAGCCTATTGCCTTCTTTAGCAAGGCGCTGAGAGATGTAGAGCTCTGGTACGAGATCATGGAGAAGCAGGCTTATGCCTTGGTGAAAGCTCTCAAATATTTCAGGGTCTATGTCCTACACTCAAAAATCATTTCATATGTCCCTTCAGCTTCTGTGAAGGACATTCTTATACATCCTGACATAGATGGAAGAAGAGGTAAATGGATCGCCAAGATCCTAGAATTTGATCTGGAGATTAAGCCCACCAAGTTGATAAAAGGGAAAGGTTTGGCCAAGCTGCTGGATGAATCCAATTGTAAAGCCTTGGGAATTAACTTCATCAATGAGCAAGCTGAGTCATCCAACAGGGGTTCCCAAAGCACTGTACCACTAGCAGAATGCACCTGGTACAAGGATATCCTATATTTTCTACAAGAATTGAAGCCTCCTGATGGATTGGGGAAAAGTAAAGCTAGAGCCTTAAAGCTCAAAGCGGTTAGGTATTGCCTCATTGACCAAACCTTGTATTGGAAAGACCCCCAGGGGATATTATTGAGGTGTTTGGACCCGCAGTAGGCCCAAAAGGTTATATTCGACTTCCATAGCGGTCTCTGTGGAGGTCATCATTTTTAGAAAACCACAGCTCACAAGATCCTCCGAGCTGGATATTACTAGCCCACCTTATTTCCTGATGTCTACAGGGAAATTAGAGCTTGCATCAAATGCCAGAAATTCTCAGGGAAGAAACAACTCAAATCCCTGCCTTTGAAACCTATAGTGGTCTCAGCACCCTTTCAACAGTGGGGATTAGACTCCATTGGGAAAATTCATCCCCCTTCGAGTGGCCAACACCGATGGATTCTGACAGCAACCGACTACTTCACTAAATGGATAGAAGTTGTCCCTACCAGAAGCACTTCTCACAAAGTAATCTTCATCTTCCTAGAATACATCATAGCTAGGTTTGGCTACCCTAGAAAAATTGTCACTGATAATGACTCTCCCTTTCGGTCTGAGCCTCTGGTCAAATTCTGTGAACAGTTCGAAATTTCAATGATTCATTCTACTCCCTACTATCCTCAAGGGAACAGACTGGCAGAGTCTTCCAATAAAATCCTAATCAAGCTTATCAAGAAGCTACTGGAAGAAAATAAAAGGGCCTGGGACTCAAAGCTCAAATTTTCTCTTTGGGTTGATCGGGTAACAACAAAGAAATCACTGGGCATCTCACCTTTCCAGCTGGTTTATGGAATAGAGGTTGTTTTCCCCACTCAGCTCTCCTTATCTGTGGCTAATTTCCTCCAAGACCTTGAAGGAAAGCCTAACCATGTGCTCAAAAGGATTCATCAAATGGTGGAAGTACAACAGATCAGAGAACAGGTCAGGGACAGAGCCTACAATCATCAGCAGAAGATCAAGCAGGATTTTGACAAAAAGAGAAAGAAGAAGGAGTTCGAGCAGGGAGATCTGGTGCTTAAGTGGGATGCACCCAGGCAGGAAAAGGGAAAACATAGTAAATTTGATGCCCTCTAGTTCGGGCCTTTCAAGATCCTTGAAGTATTTTCAAACAACACTTACAGTTTGCAGGATCTAGAAGGCAATGAAGTTTTTAGCAGCCCAGTAAATGGGCATTTCTTAAAAAAGTGTTTCCTATGAGCCACAATTGGCTCTTTTTGTTTTGTTTTGTAAATATTGTTTATGTTTTTGTTTTTCGGACTAATAAATGACTCCATAGCCCAACAACAAAGGCACTGAATCTGCAAAAAAGTTCTTAGAGCATCACAGGGACGACTCTATCCCCCATGGAGCCAAATGTTAGATATTTTTCATGTAAGGGGGTTAGAATACGAAAGAAGGGGTTGAAAACCCACTTATCCTAAGTTCAGAACCCAATTGCGCCCAGGGTAATTGACAAGCAAGTTCGAACGATGATGATTTGCGCGCCTGGATCAACGACGCATGTTGAATTCCAGACCCCCCTGCCTTTCTACCTTTAAGAGGAGGGGGGGGGTCCGGAATCGTAGGTGCATCTTTCGACAGCCTGGATCGACGTGCCTGGATCAACGACGCTTGAGCATCTCCACCCTTCTCAGCTGCTCTATGCTTAGCCAGCGTGGGCCATTCTCCTGTCTTGTCATATTCTAGTCCACCTTTCCCCTGCTGCCATGTGTCATCCATCCGCCTCCCCTCTTTGGTTCGCATGGTCCACCCTCCTTCTCGCCATCCACTTGTCGTGTGCCATGTGTCCCACTCCTCTCCACATCAGCCCCTCACCAAACGGTGAGTTTTTTATCTCCCGTCTTCGTCCCTTCCATCTGATGTCTTCCACCATAAAGCATCCTCCGTCACCCTTCCCACACCTTGCCATTCCTTCCACGCCCCCATAATCTGATGCCATCACTCCTACCATGCGCCCCAGTCTTTGCACTGGCCTCCATGCCTATCCCTCCAGCCATTCAGTTATTCCAGGTGGTAGCGTGATAAGTCTTTCACATCCCAAGGTGCTGAGTTGGCCAGATTGTCCTCAATCCCAAGAAGCAGTTATTGAAGCGGTTGGTGGTGGTTAGACATTGTCTCCGCCATAATGGGAAAGTCCTGCATTACGTCGATTCGTCGAATAAACTGTCTGGAGATCGATCGCGTCTGTCATAAGTTGCATGACCATTTAGAGATTGCAGCCCCGTATTGTCAGAAGCCATGCAGACGCAAAGCTTTCAATGCATTGTCTTGGTTCTGCCGTTGTTGATTGTTCTGAGTATATGTAGGCATTTTCGCCATTTTTGTATATATCGATGGTAGAGCTAAGCTCCCGACTGTAAAGTTTCAACAAATATTCTGGTTTCCTGGTTATGCCTCTGTGTTTGAGACTTCTTGGTTTATGATAAAGAGTTCCTCTTTTTCCATCTTTGTTTCATCTTATGTCGGAGAGTTCACAATTGAATGGTTCACGTGGATTGTTACAGTTATGTTATGATAAAGGATTTGTCGTGGCATTTTTGTATTCTCTGGTTTTCTGTGTTTGAATATAAAGAGACTTTGTGTTCGAATGTTTTCTCCTCCAGTCTGTTGCGAACTTGATGTCTGTGATAGACCTATGCACTCTTCTTATGTAAGTCTTCCACCTACTCACCCTTTTACTACAATTCACTATTTGAAGTTTATCAAGACCTCACTCGTTCATGCATGCCTGGCCTAGTTTTCGAGTTGAGACCACTGTTTCGAGTTTGCTTCCATTTGATCACCCCTTTCAAACAAATCGTGACATTAAACTGATGGGCGTCGGGCTCTGCTCTTGCAAGCAATCCATGAGTGACTTCCAGCTCCAACACACAGGTAACTGGAAATGGTTAAGGAAGGCCATCGCTAGTTCGCCAAAGGAAGAGTATCTTGAGTGGTCGAGCTCGATGTACCATTTCACGACACTCCCGATGAGAGTGTGTTGAAACAATTGCAGTTGTACGGAGTCATCTTTCAATGAGTTAGATGAACACCAAAGATGGAAGGTAGTCACATGATCACCTAGATCTTCGTTAGGCTTGGCCTCAAACTTTGGAATGTCCAAAGGCAACTTCATTGCAATAGGAGGCCAACGTGGATCGTGAAAAATAGGATCATTTAACAACCTTGTCAAATCTGGCAAGTGTAACATCACCAGGAATGGTAGTTTGGGTTGTTGTTGATAGCCTGGGAAAAAGGGTCCTGGAGTTTGACTGGCACCAGGTTGCCAGGAAAAGTTTGGTTGCTGGACCAGATTCTGGTAGAAGCCATGGCCCTGACCAGCATAAGGATTTTGCATCTGTGGAAACATCATTGGTTGATTCCCCATAAAGGACATCGGATGTTGGGCATGCATCGTGTTTGAAGGACTTTGGGAAGGATTACCCCATGCTGGTCCAGATGGGAGAGGCATAGAAGTTTGTCCAGGGTTCCATTGACTATGGAAAGAATTACCCCAGAATGACATTCCAGAGGAGGGAAAAGATCCTTGTCTTGAGTTCCAAGGTCCTGCTATATGTTCCCCCGGCGCAGGAATAGTACCCTGCGCCAGAGTAGATTGTCCAAAGATGGGAGTTCCCCCAGACGTGAAAGAGGTAGATGCAAAAGTGTTGTTACCAAATGTTCCATTCCAAACAAACGGTGAAGAACCTACCGACATAGTGTGTGCAGGTGTTCCTTGACTCCCAACTCCAAAGAAACTCGTGTGTGCAGGCTTCCCGACGGACTGCTGATGCAGACCACCAAGCGAAGGGGATGAAGGAGAGATATGACCTCCAGCATAAGGAAAAGCATTAAAAGGGACAGAAGTGCCCCCAAGTTGACCTTGCAGAGGAGCGTTAGAGATCCCTACCCCCATACCCAAAGTCTGTAAAGTGGAGTGAGTGAGTGCAGGACTTGTGCCCGAACTAGGCATACCGTATGAAAACGGAGGGCCTGTCGCACTAGGTGTGAAGGGATTTGTGGCTGCCACGATAGATGGGATCGGTCCACTGTTCAACCTAGTTGCGGTCGAGACCATGGTGGCCCGGACCGATGACGCCAAGTTCGGATATGCTTCTCCTGCGGTAGCGACAGTGGTGGGACTGGAAGAATTCCTAGAGGAAGTAACAACGTTTGTTTCCATAGCTGTGTGAGGCCCTGACAGGCGTTCGTAAAATTGTATTGGTACAATAACTTGTGGCCAAGTATCAGTGGTTGGGGTTTCAACTGAACCAAGATTGGTGGTTGATTCCTCCGGGAGTTGTTCGGGCACAATGGTTTGTAACCCGGTTGCTTCGAAAGACCCTTGTTGGTCTAGCTTCTGCCTCAATGGTGGCGGGGGTGATTCCAGTATAACCAGTGGCAGGCCCAGAAGCCTTCGTGACTGGCGGAGCTCGGGATCCTCCACTGTGTGAGAATATCCAAGACACACTAAGGTATTCTACACGTTCAAACAGTAACACACACTAAAAATAAGCCCCTAAGAGATAAGACAAGCAATCACTAACTATTTTGAAGAACAGTTACAACAACCAACACTAGAGCAACTTACCAGTGCAAGTGCAACTCGAATACGGAAGCACCCTCCAGGTATACTCTGCAAAGCATGGCCCGATGTTTGTCCTAGGTACCGCAGTATACCCCCGCAGTCACCTATGTATGTCCCTAAAACGATTGGCAACTAGTTTGCCAGTACGTGAACAGTCACCAGGCGGGTACAATTGATAGTCGGGTAGACCACAATGAGTAGGGTATCAAGCCCGAAACCTGTCAAGGGTATCGAGAGAAAATGGTCTGGAAGAAAACTGAGGAGCTCGAATGGATTCAATACCCACGAAGCCCCGTGGCAAATGAAAACGACGGAATCCCAAAACAAATCCTCGATATGTGTTCTCCACTATGCTTGGTCCGACTTTGGAGGGGTTATCTCCACTACCTTTCCTCACGCGACCTCATGTTTATCCCATGTGTTAGAGGGGGGTCCCGGATAACTTCCACAAAATTGGACTTCTACACTCCCTATCACAGACTGCAATGTTTGGTTTTGAGTGGCCTTGGAGAGTTTCCTCTCCAACATAATCCAAGGCCCTAGTCTTGAACTAGTTTATGAACCCTACAAACAAAAAGTCTAACAGATTTTAAATTAGCATTGCTTATATGGGATTTTTTACGTCACAGGTATGAAGGTGAAACTAATGATGTGTAAAGAATCAAAGAAAAAACAAATGAAAAAAGATGGAAACAAAAGACTTTTACTAAATGCAAAAATCAACAACTTTTCACAAAGAATGACTTCTTTCTCTTTTCAATTTTTCTAAGATTTCATGCAGCAAACGTAAAGAAATTTCGCTCAACTATGAGCTACTTATGCTCTAAATGCACTACAAAAACTTATAAACAAAAAGACTTCTCCCTAGATATTGATGCAGAAACACAATCTTCAAACAAAGAAGAAAATGAAAAGATTTTTTATTTTTATTTACGTGCAAATCAAGCAACAAAGGGAAAATACCGACAAGCCTAAAACCAAGAAAAAACAAAATTCTGGCTTAAAGCACAGATAAAAAAGAATTGGAGCAAAGACACACAAAGGCAATCAAGAAAGCAAAGACTCTTACGCTTGTCTAAAAACCATAAAACAAAATTTTTCTTTTTATCTTTTCTACCAACTATCAACTAAGAAAAAGCAGGCTAAGGGTAATCTGACCTAACCTACTGACTGTTCAACCCTAGACTTAAACACATGAGAGAAATACTTCTCACCAAAAGAGGGGATGAATGCCCCACTTTGATAAAAAAGTAGCCTGTCAAACACGCTATTGTCACTGAAACAACATGCATGCAAACACGTACTGGGATGAAACAAGATGCGTGTACCCGCGGTCTGGCCTTGTACAGGCCGCATGTATGTATAATTTCTAAGACAAAAAATAAAAACAGGTAGCCCAGACCCAGAAGAGGCCTCTGGTATTGACAACCAGGGTCACTTGAAGGTTTGGATTCTTCTTCTAACGGAAAAGAAAAAATAATTGCAAGGAATAACCAAAGACAAAAAGACAAACTGAGACAAGACTGTGAACCAGCAAGACTCAGACAGGATCAAGAAAACCCCTTGAGAATGTATAATTCTAATAGGGAAGAGGAGGAATGCCTCTCAATCTCTCTGAACTCCTAAACGCTACTGAAACCTCTACAACAAGCGTTCACACACGGGCTATAGAAGGTTAGGGCATAGGCACACGTGTGCAGGCCTTATGCAGGCCGCGTGTACCTCTATGTGTCTCGACAATTGTCGTCAAGCAACAGTCAGGGAAAACTGGTATAAAGAACTAGGCTCCCTGCTAGCTCAGGCTTTACCGAAAAAGAGAGGCAAAGAAAAAGAAAATCTAATTTCTTAAACTACCCACAAACTCAACTAAATCCGAAAACCCTAAAGAGTATCTTCCCCAGTACGGTCGCCAACTCTGTTTTTGGGAAAAATACCCTACGGACTAGCAAACTAGGGTCAGACTTGCATGCAAATTTTGATCATAAAGAAATTACTTTTTAACCTACCACCCAAAACTTAAACCCCTCTTTCACAATACATGCATGGAAAGAAACTACTAACCTTTTTACTGATGTTTGGTGTAGATCCTCCGTTGCACTTTGCCCACTTACTTGCGCTGCTCCTTCCAAAGATAATCCTGCAATCAAGACAAAACACTACGCATGCATGCTACTTTTCTACTTGAGGGTTAGAAATTAAGCATAAATTAAACAAATCATAGATAACTCATGCATTGGGACGGGAAAAGTATTCTTTTATTATTTTCAAAATTAATCAACTTACAATCAAAGTTGAGACTATCCACCGCTCCTTGATCCTAATCCTGGGCTCCTCCTCTTCTTTGTCCTCCAAATGCTTTGCGTTAATTCTCCTTAGGCTTGAGGAAAGGCTAAAGGGTTGGGACAATGGGTTCGACAAATGGACAGAGTTTCTTTGCTATAATTTTTCCTCCTTCAAATGGTACCCCTACCCCTTCTTTTATAGGCTAGAAGGAGCTAGGGTTTTGGATGAACTCTCAGCCATGCATGGCTGGGAGTTTCAGTTAACTGACCCATATATTTTTGTCTCTTTGTAAACTTTCCTATTTTTTTGTTTTGTTAGGTAAACGCGGGCTGTAGTAGGCCTGCCAGCGTTCACACGCGTGCAATAGTGGGTTAGGGCGCGTGGGACTTGACCCAAGAAGATTTTCAAAGAGGTTTTTCAACAGATGTTTTGTCAATGAAGGGATATGAGTTGGCCTGATGCCAGGTAAGCATGTGTGGTGCAATTTAGGGTTATAATAGACACTCTCTAGAAGAAACCTCTTCCAACAACATCCACCTCCCTTACCTAGAGAGAGATCACACACAGGCTCAATCACAACTCGTGCTGGCCATCAAGCCATGCACATTCCAGCTCTGTGTGGTTACCATAGCCAACTGAAAATACAAACAAGACCTCTCAAACAGGCTCAACAATTGCTCGAGGACTCACAATGATGGTTCATAGGAATGCATGATGAGTAACTCCTGCAGGGGTCGACACAGACTCCACGACTCAGAATGGAGGGTGAGACCGGCTCTTTAGAACAACATAAGCTTTCCCACTAGTTCAACAATGGTGGAATGGTTCAGGGTCTCAGCTTTGGAATAGAGCCTCCATGCATAGGTTCGATCATTCAGACAGAGGATGTGCATGGACTATCAAAGACAATACAGGTTCACGACTCTCAGAACGCACGTGGTATTCTTGTAGAGGTTGGGTTGGTCGTACTTTTCAGTTCTCTCTACACACTCATGTAGTCGGGTGGAATGGGGGAGGAACCCTTCTCATGGCTCACCTTGGCCGTTTTATTCGCATGCGTCAGGGTTGACACTTGTCACCCATGAAACTGCATGCGTTCCACCAGCACGCATCTCCCCTGCACGTTCTCCCCTTGCCAGAAACTTAGGATAAAACATAAAATGCACATGTCTTTTGGGATAATATTAAATATTATTCCCAGGCCTAAGCCCCCTACGCTTAGCCCCTAGGCTCAAAACTTAGCCCCTTTTTCCACCTTCAGCCCCTAATTCCTTTCCCACCCTATGGATGCTTAGGCCCCCTTCATTCATTCATCGTGGTTAGTCTACACATGGCGGTGTTTATGTTTTATTAATTATTCTGCATGATTACATATACAACAACAGGCTCCTGGCCTTCAACACTTAGGCTCCCTGGCCTAACAACACATAAGCCTCCAGCTTATAAGAACTCGACTCACCAGCCTATAAATCATAATTACAATTCCTTTCAGAACATGGTTTACTACGGGGCTCGGCCTTGGGGACACTACAATACCTACTCCACAATATCCTAGGATGAAGAGGTGGGTATACCTCATGGCCCGACATGCAGGCGGTCACATCCTTAAGTATAACGATGTGTTCTTCGAATGGTTGAGAACTCAAATTCTCATGGTCAATGATTATGCATATGCCAGACTATACTTTCGTGGAGATCTAGACGTAGCTCTTCCCGAAGGTTCCCAGTGGGGGGACATAGGTAAGAAGGAAAATTTGTTTATATAATTTTTTTGTTATTTTTAATGATATAACATGTTTTTTATGTTGTTTATCTCATGACTAATCGAATGCTCTTCGATGATGCAGACGTGGGAACTTATTGTCCTCCAGGTTCATCCCCTAACCAGAGGCGAGGGGAGAGAGGTGTCGTAGTAGGAGTAGCTTTTGCTGATCTAGAGGCCATAGAGCAAAATTTGGAGGGGCTCACAATGAATGTCCCTGATGCCACAATAGATGAGATTATGAGGTATTACCAATGCCACACAGTGGGAATTTCTGCTTCCATCGGTAAAATGCTCCATAGAGTAGCACGGGCATTTGTGTGTTATAGCGAGCAAAATCCTTGATGCTCTATTGTATATGAAGCCATGTGCTTCACATTTTTTGATATTTTCTTCTTCAGACAAAAACACTTTTTTTTGTAGACTTTTATCGTTATTAATATGAGGCTCCAACCAACTTACTTGTTTTATGTACAAAAATGTTATTGGATTTTATAAATGTCTCAAATATCTGTCTAACACATAATTAGCCAATGCATCTGTTAATGTATTTAGACATTTAGGAATGTGTTGATATTCAATGTAATCAAAATGACGTTCCAAAAGGTGAATTCATAAATATACCCTTAACAAAGTAGGAATTTGGATGTAATAAACGTTACTCAACTGTAAGACTACTAACTGTGAATACAGTCGTACAATAAGATGGTATATTCCAAGTGAAACAACATCAGTCAATAACTCTATAACTGCACTGTATTCCGCGATATTGTTGGCTGTACAACCAAGGAAAACTCCATGTAGACTGATTAGTTCATTCGTAGGGGCATAGATTTTGCAAGAAACATATGCTAAGTTTTGAGTACTGCGACTAGCGCCATCAGTGAAGCCAATGTAGGGTAGTGAAGACACTGACATATGGAAACCAAGAACAATGCAAGGTAAGCAGTTGAAAGGTGGAACCAAACAATGAAAAAACACATAAGAGTATGATACACTAAAAATACACAACACTCATGCAAAGATGATTTAAGCATAGTACTTCTTCAAGTAAAGCCCATTTATGGGTTCACTCAAAGGAAATCCATCATAATCTACCAGCTCATAAGCTCCCTTCTCCAACACTCATTTTACAATATAAGGACCCCACCACATGGGCTTGAATTTATCGGACCCTAGAAAATTACGATCTTGCTTGTAAAGAAGAACTAGATCACCTTCAGAAAAAACACGTGTCTTTTCATGCTTTTCATATTGGGATTTAACACGTTTTTTCTAATTTTCAATAACTAAGGAGACATCATGACAAGTTTCATCTAATTGCATCAAATACAAAAGACGTTCCTCTTCAGTAGAAGTGTTGGGGATAAGTTTGATGGCTAGTTTCAAAGATGGGATCTCACATTCAATCGGTAAAATCGCTTCGATACCATATACTAATTGGAAAGGTGTGAATCCCATGGTAGACTTAACGAATGTCTGATAGGCCCATAATGTTGAGAACAACATCATGTGCCAATTTGACTTATGAATTCCTACCATCAGTCGAAGCATAGTAGTGAGAACTTTGTTGATTGCTTCAACTTGGCCATTGGCATGTGGATAATAAGGGGTTGATTTTTCATTTCATAGACCCAAATTCTCAGTAAGTTCGGACATCATAAAATTGTGAAAATGACTATCCTGATTAGTAAGGATGGCTTGAGGGACACCAAATCTAGTAATTATATGATTGAATATGAATAAAGCTGCAGTTTTCCTAGTATTATCAAATGTAGGCATTGCCTCAGTCCATTTAGTTGAATAATTCACATCTACAAAATAATGTATCCATGCCCCCTAACTGAGTGAGGGTTACATGTCATGAATTCAATTCCCCATTTAGTGAATGGACCAACGGAAACTATAGGGTGAAGAGGATCAGGGTGCGATCATATCTTATTGTTATAAGTTTGAAAAGCATGGAATTTTTGGATGCCAGTAATGCAATCCTTAAACAATTAAGACAAAAAATAACCATCTCTTAATATCTTTTGGGCAGTGGCATACCCAGACATATGACCACCACATTCTCTTGAGTGACAATCATTAAAAACTTTCTCAGCTTCATCATAGGTGAGACACCGTCGAAATATGGAATCAATACCATGACGGTAAAGGGTATCACTGATGATGATGTATTGACAGGCTTGATACCGTATACGATGACGATCTGTACTAGAAAGATCAGACCAAAAAGTTTGGGTCTGGAGATAGATGATAATATCTCTGCACCATATGTCATCATAACTGATCAGAGAGAGGGATTCGTTAGGTAATGAATCCTCTGCCACATTTTCTGTCTTAGTAGAGGGAAGGTCACATATCAATTCAAAAAAAAACAAAGAATTCTTTGACTTAGCGCATTCAAACTCCAAGTCAAACTCCTGGAGAATAACTATCCATTTGGAGTACTTGACCCCCAACAATTGTCGAGTAAGGATATGTTGCATGGGGTTGCAATAAAAAATAACTGTGGTTCTGTGTAATAAGATGTAGTGATGAAAATGTTGAACAACTTGAACAGCTACCAAGGCCATTTTCTCCACATGTAAATATTTGGTTTTGGTAGTAAGAAGACTCCGACTCAAATAGTATATCACATGTTCATCGTGTGAATCATCCTCTTGGACTAAACCCATAGCAATGGTAGAGTTCGAAGAAACTAAGTACATGAAATAATCTTAGCTATAGTTAGGGGGAAACAATAATGGTGTACGGGTTAAGGTGAGTTTCAAAGCCTCAAAATATTTTTTTGCAGTATCGTCCCATATAAAATCGTAACCTTTCTTGAGGAGCCGATTGAATCCTTTCATTAATTCAACGTAATTGGGAATGAATCGACACAATTTTTTTTCCTTCCCTTGCAAACTTTGAAGTTGGCATAGCATGGAAGGAGGAGGTAAATTAAGAATAGCCTCAACCTTCAAGGGGTCTACCCAAATCCCATGTATTGACACGATAAAACCAAGAAGTCAGCCAAATTCCACATAAAAAACACATTTGTGTGGATTCAAACGTATGCGATAATAACGACAGTGTAGGAAAATGGCCTGTAAATGTGTCTGGTGATCTTGATTATGCATAGAATGCGTCGGTAGATCTTCAAGATAGGGTTGTACAATGTTCTTAATGTCATGAAAAGCATAAGACATAGCGCGCTGAAAGGTTGCACCAACATTTTTGAGACCAAAGGGTA
This sequence comes from Picea glauca, assembly GCA_000966675.3. NCBI lineage: Eukaryota > Viridiplantae > Streptophyta > Pinopsida > Pinales > Pinaceae > Picea > Picea glauca. Next base: position 57,849 of record JZKD02S1626123.1, read on the forward strand.
GTTTTCGGTAGGAAAAGGTTCCCCAAGGGAAAATAAAAGTAGTCTTGTGTTGATCCACTTGTAAATTATTAATTTGATTATAGCCAAAGAAACCATCCATCAAGGAGAATATTTCACTCCTGAAACAGTCATCAATGATCTAGTCAACGAAAGGGGTCAAATAATTGTCCTTACAACAAGCTTTATTTATATCCCTATAATCTACACAAATGTGAATCATGCCTTGTTTCTTATTTACCGGAACAAGATTGGATACCCAATCAGTGAAATCGACATGATAGACAAAGCTAGGTTTAAGAAGTTTTTCAACTTCAAGCTTGATAGCAACAACTTTATGTGGATGCATGGGGTGAAGTATTTGCCGAACGAATTTAGTGTCCAAATAAGTCTTAATCTCATGCGCAACAATATCAGGATCAATACCTGACATTTCTTCATAACTCCAGGCAAACAATTCATGAAATTCTTGAAAAAGGGATTTATAAGTGAGAACCTCATCAGTAGAACACGAGGTGCCAATATGAACATTTTCCATGACTCTAGGTTTTATCGATATGTCAAGAAGAATGATAGGTGAAATGTTACTCAAGTTACCTTCATAGAAAACATTGTGTGTCGACTCAGGAACCGAAGAAATAACTACAATGGTCAATAGTGTCAAAATCCATTGGTAACTCTCTATGGTATCACATTCTAGGAAGAGAATAGAACGATGATGCTCATCATCCCATGGATTATCTTCCATAGACATGACTGACATGATCATCTCGTTAGTGGGAAAGATCACGTGAAATGGATCAGGAGATATATCACAGAGAAAAGGAGGAGAAGGAGTTGCCGATTGAATAGATTGATAAACTGATTCGACCAGACTTAAAGGAATTTGGTTTTCGTAATGAAGATAATCACCAGAGTTAGGTACTATCAATGGGTCATATGACTCAAGGGTTTCACGAACAGTGGTTGAGATCATGTTAATCGAAATGAAAAAAGGAGGAGGAATATCGAGTGGTGGAATAGGAAATGTACCCATCAAGGTGGAATATTTTAAAAGACCCATGCTGACATTCTCATAACCAGGAGGTGTCTTCAAAATAAAAGGTACGTTTCTAGTACAAGAATCAGAATTAAAGAAGGCTAGTTGGTCAACAATCATGACCTTTCCTTGGTGCGAGAAACGTAACAAACAGAAAATGGTAGACACAACTGTGCGCATGGAATCAATCCAACTACGACCAAGTAGAAGGTTATAATCAAGAGGTGCATCAAAGACCTCAACTTCAACATTGATCGATTTAACTTTTAATGTAATAGAAAACGAAGGAAGAACACTGTAAGGTTTAAACCCTGTACCATTGAAGGCCTTAAGAGTATTGTACAACTCGGTAAGGGCAGGAGAGCCAATATCTTTCCAATAAGTAACAAACATAATTGAAGTCGAGGGTCCTTCATCAATAACAATTTGACATATATTCTTGTTTTCCACAACAACTTGGATTTGAAAAGATAATTGAGGAGGAAGCCTTGGAATATGATATTCCAGGTCAAAGATTATCAAATTGGTAACGTTAGGATCAATTCCACTGATATCCTTTAACAATTCCCTCTGTTGAGTAGGACAACTTTGAAGGACTTTGAGAGCCAACATCGCAGAAGGTACTTGCACAAGGTCTTCTACAATACTATAGTTTTGGGAAGCACGTGCATGAGGATTAAACAAAGACTTTATAACAACGCCCTTGGGAGGAGGATGGAGAACTGTATCAAGACCCGATCGTTTGAGATGAATATGTCTGTTTGGAGGTGAATTTGGGGGAGGAGGTTGAACCAACGAAGGTGGTAAATCATCAAGTTTCTCTTTCGACGAAGAATAATCTTTGGCTCGAGTTGTGACTGCAACTTCATTCTTCTTGGAGTCACTAGTAAACATAAGGACATAAGATGAGGTAGAAGGAGAAGGTTGGTCATGAATGACCAATTGGGCCTGTTGTTGAGAAGGAAATGGTTGTGACAAAATGACAGGTGTAGAAGGCTTTCCGGTCCCTTGCAGGAACTTAGTAACCTCAATGCGTCATGGAAAATCTTTCGTATAATCGTCGTCACCCCAAATAAGGCAAGGGTAACGAGGTTTACATTTATATTTCTCATCAGTGAGCTATGTTTTGGACTTCTTATATTTTTGAGTATTATTTTTGTACTTCTTATTCTTACCCTTCCCTTTCTTTTTATTTTGATTTTTACTGGTGGGTGTAGATTGAACCGAATTAACTTAAGAAGTTTTACCAGAATAAGGAGTAGGAGCAAGAGTATTTTGTACACTAGAGGTGGTAGAATTGGGATTGGTATGACTGGCGTGTGCAGAATGGGTCTCACCATGAAAGGTGTCGATCACACCATCAACAACATGAGAAGCTACTAGAGGTGTTGGGGTAGGATTCGTGGAAGGACGAGGAGCGTCAAGGATCAAGTCGTAATGTGTGTCTATCTATGAAGAAACGAGATCTAGATACTGAGCACGACTAATCGCCTGCTCTTCAATGATGACACCACCCATGGATACATCATGGGTGATAGGCCCAATGAGTGATTTAGTAAACCACTCAACCAATAGTTTATCAGGAAAGGGAACTTTGATTAAGCGTCTTCTCTTCCTCCACTCATGAATGTGATCAGAAATATGAGTGGAAGAATATTGTTTAAAAGAACTTAAAATTTCGGTTCCTGTCTCGTATTGAATTGGAAACTGGTAATGCATTAAGAAAGCCATGGCTAAGGTATTAAATTCATTAAATAATCCTTGCGGTAACTCAATGTACCATTTTGCTTCCAAACCCGTGAGAGTTCGTTGGAAAAGTCGTAATCTTATGGAGTCATCCATCAATGATTTGGACGAACAACAAAGATGGAAAGTCATGACATGGTTATTTGGGTCTTTTCCTGATCGACCGTAAAACTTAGGAATGTCAGATGGTAATTTTGTCAGTATGACGGGCCAATAAGGAGAATGCAAAATAGGATCATTCAAAATCCTAGACAAACTCGTTAAATCCAAAGTGGCAAGAAAAGGAAACTCTCTGTTCACTTGAGGAAACTGGTAGTTTTGAGGAGGAAGTCTCGTAGGTATACCAATAGGACCATAAGTAGTCTATAGATATTTAGACAATCCTATGAGATTCAGTTGTGGATGGTTTTGATTAATATTAGGTATGTTCCCTTGGAAAGTAACATTTGATTGAAAATTTTGATCCCAGGTAGGATTCAAAGAGCTTGGATACGGTTGCCCAAAATTAGGGGTTACAAAAGAATTAACTTGAGGATGTTTCCCCCCATACAGTTGTTGATTCCCTTGGAAAGGAAAATTCCAAGGTTGATATTGTAACACATGTTTACTTTGTCCATAAACTGGGTTATGGCCTCCAACTTGAGGTTTCTCTCCAAGTTGAGGTTGTCCCTCAATCTGAGATTTCCCCCAAAATTGAGGTTTCCACCAGCGTGGGTTTGACCTCCAGCAGGAATCTGAAAACCATAAGTTACAAAATGACTGGTGCCTCCAATTGGATTGGAGCCACTAGGGCCAGGACGATTAGATCCTCTAAACAAAGGTGGAGGAGGAACGTAAGGCCCCCCAGAGAGAACCTGGGCAGGTGTAGGAACAAACTGACTAGTGACATTATACCCAAGAGGAACAAAAAGTCTAGACCCTCCGGATGGATTCCGGGTAGGGATAGAAATGGAAGTATTCAAAGCATTATACCCAGGGGGAAGTGACAGATTTGGTCTAAGAGGAAGTGGTGTTCCAATAGGAGATTGAGTGATAACCACATTTCTGGTAGAAACAATTGTAGCTTGTGGGACCATAGTAGAATGGGCCATCTGGAGAGGAAGAATTGAGTGAGAACCAACCAACAATTGGTTTGAAATCGTGGTGAAATTACTTGTCGTGCTAGTAAAATGATCTAAAGGTATCGTATAGGTAACAAACGTCTTATGAATTTGTGATGCCATAGGTTGATTAGAAATCATTCCTAGTGCACTAAAAATATCTCTCACCGAAGAAGGGGCAGATCTAGGATTAAAAATTCCAGTCGTGTGAGCCGAGGATCTAAATGATTCACTTTGGAAAAGTGGATCGTCCACTCTAGATCCCATGTTAGGTCCAGTAGGTACTTCAATATTCTCAACAACAATAATTTCTCTCGATGAATTCATATGGAGTAAATGCACATCTTGTCTAATACTCAATAACAGATTTGGGGGAAGTCAGAATGCCTCTAAAGAATCCAAAAATATTCTAAATCCCTCTAAAGAGTGTGAACTTCCAACCTCAGAAGCTACTTCGTTATTGATTGCTCCCTCAGGAGAGCCTTCTGGTGAGTTAGGAAGCAAAGGGAGGTAACCTTCCAGATCTTTCGAAGGTATCTGTTGCATCCTACTTGAACGACGAAGGCCGATGTTGGCTAAACCAATAAAGAACGAAATAAATATATGGCCAACTAGAGAAACAAACAACACTCACTAACAAAATATAGAAATCAAACCAATTAAACAAACCTTCTTATTTCAAAGTCACTAGTTGGTGATGAAATCCAACGTCACGAAATCAAGACAAGAAGGGGTTGGGATAAATCGGGTGGAAAATTTATGTTGATGACCTACTTAACGGAATTACACCCTGGTGCAAGATCCCACACATAATTGTGGGTATACCCTCAAACAAGCCCGAGTGAGTTAGCCAACATCGATTCTAGGTACTGTGAATACTTTCCTCTCCATAGTCACCTCGTGTAAAGACCATAAAGAGATAGGCTACTAAAGTTACCAACTAAAACAATGATGCCTGGGGAAACAATCAACAGTCTGATCCACACACAAAGGTAGGGTATCTAGCCTGAAATCAACTCAAGAAGCTCCCACACATAATTGTGGTTAGCTCTCAAGTGACCCCCAGTAATACGTGCAATCTATACACTAAGACCAACAAAGCAGGGTTAGTAACTCTGCCAGTCCTAATGTGACCTCATGATTGACCCTTGTGTTAGAAGGGCTTCCCAAGACAAAATGTGGCAATTGGATTTGAACTCTCCTTATCACAAGATAATATTGTGTGTTTTGATGCTTGTTAGAGTGTTCCTTACAACCTATTCCAAAGCACTATCCTAGCTAATGTTGGTGAAGAGAATTCCTAGAAAATAAAAGTTGCTAATAAATTTTAAAATTACGTTGTATTTTAAAGGCTGTTGTTTACTCAAAAGGGAGATGGAAATGAAATTGATGATGTTGTGACCTTGACTCAATAAGATGGAAGAAGAGGTGAATTTGCAATATTTCAATTCTATGAACTCTAATTATAGTAGGGAGAAGGTATTTTTTTGTTTGAAGTAAAAAAGTTATGAATTGCAATTTCTCAATTTCGAATGAACAAAATTCCAAATAATCATGAACTACAAAATTTTCCAATTTCTCTCTTTAACAAATATTTTGAATGCAAGATTTTTTTTGTGAAAAATTACTGAAAAGAAGAAGTGATTTCAATCCTTTCTTTTTCAAATCATATCAGATATATAACGCGGAAAAATAAAGCATAATGCAAGAAAATCAAGACATTATCAACACAATTCCCAAATCGAAACTCATAATATAGTAAAAAATGAAAATGATTGGAAAACCTATTGCCAAATGCAAACAAAAAATGTCTCTCAATCAACGAAAAATATGGAAAGTGAAATCAATCCAAAAATTCAAACAAATCAAAGAACCTTTGTCAAACAAGCACTTAGATCAAGATCCTGATATTATATCTTCGTGACAAATGTCAAAATCCAAAAACTTGCAAAATTACAAAGACAAACTTTCAATCCCTAAAAACCAATCAAATGCAAGTTTTAAACTCATAAATCAATCAAACACTAGTATCATAAGTTCATCCCAGGCAACTGAGGCAAAACAAGGTGAAAAAATACAAATTGGCTCACTCCAACAATTCCTACAGGAATCACCGCAGGCTGACAATAGGGTACAGTGCGACGCGGTAAGGTCGTCACAGGTTGCCAATAGAGCATAGTGCGATGTCATCGCACTGGTTTGAACAAGCAGGGTAAGACATCTAAGGGTCTTCATAGGCTGCCTATATGGTACAGTGCGAAAATCTTTGTAAATAAGGAAAAAATGGAAGAAAGACAAAAAATCTAACTGAACTTTCAGACCCAGGGAGTCTAGATGGATCAACCACAGACTTAGAGAATGAATTTAACCAAAAAAAGGTAGGCTAAAATAAAATAAGAAGAAAAAAACCAAAATAAGGTCGTATCCCCAGTATGGTTGACAATTTTTTTATTGGATTAATCGGTAAATGAGGACATAAACAGATCTCCCTAGATCCCACTAGAAACTAGAACAAAACATAACAAAATATAAGACTTTCCCTAGGCTCTAAGTATTGAGTTTACTAGTTAACAAGAGATAGACAACATACCTTTTAAATGTCATTTTCTCTTTCCATTTCCATCCTAGCTCTATTCCAATGCTCCAAATATATTGAACCTGGAAGGTAACACAAGCCAACCAAAGTGAAAGCAACACAATATACTCAACAAGAACCTATGTATGTGATCAAGGAATCATACAATAAAACAAGACTAGTTTTATGGGAAAGAAACATATCATTGTATCATATTAAATAGAAAGTGGAGATTACAACCAAAGCCTTGATGTCACAAGGTCCCCTTTCAATGGACCTTTTCTCTAACACACACACCTTTTCTCCAAATCCTTTGAATGAAGAAGATCCACCATGTAGCTTGTAGAACTAAAGCAAAGCTCCCAAGAAGAAGTAGAACTCTCCATACATATCTTAGCCTATTCAACCTTATCCTTTTCCATGAGAGATCCTTCTTTATATAGGGTGAATAAGAGATGGAAGAGGATATTAGGATGATCACACCAAATCATAGAAGTGAGTAAGATCCAAACCATTCAGAGGCCACCTCATCTTCTAGAATATCCCCTTCTAGAACATTCCTGAAGTTTGATTTTTCCTTATCTTTTGACAACCTTGCAACCTAGGTATATTGTAGCCTGCAAATATGTCACAGTCTAACTCTAGAGCAGGCTGCAAGGATCATGAATCGTCACACCCCATGCATTTTGTAGGGTGCGACGACCTTCCTTAATATGGCTTTTTAGAAAGGAAAGAAAATCACTCTTTCATGGATACAGACTCGTTTATATTTTTAGGGAACATGAACACATGTTGTTAGGGGATCACTAGGGCGACCAAAATAATGTGTAAGAAGTGTACAGTAGAGTCTTGGAAAATATGGATAGAGATGGATTCATAAGAACACTTAGTAGGTTTGGACAAATATATGACAGTGGACGAGAGCATGGCTTCATATATTGGTTTAGAGAGTAGTTTAGAGACAAAGGAACATTGTCATAATGGATTATGATTACACAAGAAATGGCTCGAACAATTCTAATGGATTCAAAATTGACAGATATTTTTTGGACACATGGAGTGCATACAACAATTCACATTCAAAATAGAGTAATTCTCAGAAACAACAATGCCAAATCTTCCTGCGAGCTATGGAAAGGAATACCAACAAATTTGAAGTAGTTCAGAGTATTATGAAGGAAATGCTACATCAAAAGAGAAGATGGAAGAATGGAAAATTTTGAATCTCGTGTGGACAAACGAGTACTTTTTGGTTACTCAAGTACAAGGAAAACATACAAGTGTTACAAATTGAGGTTGAACAAAGTTGTGGAAGGCATCAATGTAACAATTGATGAAACACGTGGACAAGAATTAAAGGAAGAAGAAAATGAATCAATGGAACAACTTTACAAAGAAGAAGCATAAGATGAAGAAGAAGTCTACATTGAACAACCAAAAGGATTTCAGTTGTCAGAGAACACAAATTACGTGTGAAAATTGAAGAAGGCCTTCTATGGTCTAAAACAGGCTCCTAGAGCATGGTACTCTAGACTGGATAAATATATACAATAAGCAGGGTTCAGAAAAGGAAGTGAAAACAACAACCTCTACATCAAGGTAACTCAAGATAGTATTTTATTAATTGAATTTTATGTTGATGATATTATTTTTGGAAGAAATGATGATAGGTTAAGCCATAAATTTGAAAAAGATATGCAGAAAGAATTTGAAATGTAATTACTCAGAGAAATATCCTTATTTATGGGTCTTTAGATACATCAAAACAACCAAGGAATTTTTATTTCTCAAACTAAGTATATCAGAGAAAGGCTAAAGAGGTTCATAATGGAATATTGTAAACCAATTACCACTCCTAGGAAAACCAGTTGTAAGTTCAACAAAGATGATGATTCAAAGTCTACAGACCAGAGTAATACATGTCAATGATTGGTATATTAATATATGTGACATCATCTAGACCAGATGTAATGCAGTCAGTTGGACAGATGTCACGATTTCAAGCAACACCAAAGGAATCACATGTCTTAGCAGTGAAGAGGATTTTCAGATATCTCAAAGGAACAAAAGAGTTTGGATTATGGTATCCAAAAGGAAATGATCTATCACTTATTGCCTACACATATGCAGATTGGGTAGGTTGCATTGATGATCGATGAAGAACCAGTGGAGAAACATTCTACTGGGGTGAGTGTTTAGTATCTTGGCTAAGCAAGAAACAATCATTAATATCTTTATCTACAACTGAAGCAGAGTATATTAAGCAGCAGGATGTTGTAATCCAGTTCTATGGATGAAACAAACTTTGATAGATATACATTTTGAGTATGAGAGACCATTCCAATCTATTGTGATAATAGAAGTGCCATCAATATATCAAAAAACCTGGTGATGCACTCCAAGACGAAGCACATTCTAATAAAGTATCACTTTGTACAAGAACAGGTTGGAGAGAAGAACATCATAGTTGAATATGTGGACACAAAAGAACAAGTGGCATATATCTTTACAAAACCACTTCCATGGGAAGCATTTGAGTATCTTCTCCAGAGACTTAGAGTAATTTCTACTCCAAAATGAATGGTTTTGAGTGCTTATCTTATATGTCTTATATTAACACGAGGAAGCACCATAAAGAGGACAGTTTAGGTCATGAGATCAATTTTAGGAAGAGTTCAATCAGGGGGAGTATCACCAAGGACATTTCAGTTAGGGGAGAAGCCACAGATGGAAAGATACCTTTTCTATTCATGACAAATGGGGAGAAATTTATCAGATGCAGAGCATAGATGCATGGTTCCAGGGGGAGCGATGGTCACAGGAAGAGAATGAGTGATATGAATTAAATAGTGCATGAAATGACTTCAGTATTGCATCCGAGTGTTTCCATCAATGCCAAAGGGGGATATTGTTGATTAATTGGGTTGGTTTTCATTGATGTCAACCATTGAAGAAAGTTCGGTAGTGAATTCCCGTAGAAAAAAGTTTTGGGTAATGGAACTAAGTTTGTTTGATGTATAATGGTATCAATTTTAATATATTTGAATATGATGCAGGAGCATCACTCCCAAGCCAGCCATGCGCCAGCCAGCCAATGAGCGTAGGCGCATTCAATGAAGGAGGAGAGGTGCAACCCTCTTATTTCAAATTTTGAATTTGAAATCAATGTAATTAATGTTTTGTAAGGCCGTGGAGCCATAAAGTTATGCCTTTGAGCAGGCTATAGTTAAAGGATGACTTTAGTGGTTGTAAGGCGGGGATCTAGCTCCGATTCGGACTAGACAACCCATTCAATGTAATTTAGTGTAATTGAATAGAGTAGGTAGCTTAGAGGGAAGAGATCAAAGAGCCCCCTCATATAAAAGATCCATGGTATCTGCAGAGTTAGTCGATTATCACATATAGAGAAGAGAAGATAGCCAAGACTCTATCAAAGTCTGAGCTCAAAAACATATTGTAAAAGAGGCATTTTATGTTAATACAAACATAGGCAGTTTTCCTGCATATTATTCTGTGTTGTGTGAATGTCTTTATGTGTTTTCATATGCTGTAGATGTATGGTTAGGTATGCATTTGTAGGGATAGATAGGTTCTACTATCTGTGGGTTCTTCGATTTTAGGTTTGGGGTTCTTTGAGGATTCATGCCAAGAGGGTGTGACAGAACGCTGCTGATTTTGAAAGCCAGTGCATAGGTGCACTCCTAAATTCTGTGGAATTTGGGAAAGGACGTGTCAGGAGGGTGCACCAGCTGAAGTCATTGGCTCAAGGAGGAAACCTCAAGGTTGCTAAACACCTTGGATGAGGGACTGTGTAGAGGAGGACACAACATAAGACATAATCACTGAGGGATTCTATAGAGCTCTGCCAGGAGGGTATTGAGCAGGTGCAGGTAAACACAGAGGAAAAAACAGAATCACTAAGGGATTCTGTGGAAGCTCTTCCAGTAGGGCATTGAGTGCATGCATAGAGTGCATAGGAGAAATCTTTCTTAAGTTCAATGAGAAGACAAAGTCACTGCGGACTCTGGATAACTCTACCAGGAGGGCATTAGGTAGGTGAAAGAGTGCACAGAAGAACTCTTGGTTGAGTTTAGGAGAAAGGAGAAGAAGTGTCACAGGAGGACCTTCATAGGGTTACTGAACACCCTGGAGGCTCAGCAAGGAGTGCTTGAGCAGGAATTTTCCAGAGGTCATTTCCATTCCTTCAAGGAGAGAAAGGGGCAGAGACCATTGAGGTTTGAGCAATTGAAGCTCAAGAGTATAAGGACCTATACAAGGAGTACACCAGGCCAACACCTGAGTAAAGTGTTGAGAGACATCCATCTGAAGGCTTGTCAAGACAATCGTCTGAAGGCTTGTCAAGCGTAGGAGCAGAGCACAAAGAAGCTCATGACAGATAACACCTTTGTGTGTAGAGACCCTGGAAGGAGGGCAGAGGTCGAGAAAATATTTGAGGATTCAAAGAGAACAAATCTCAGGAGGGAGAGTGCTTTCATGCATAGAGTCCTGCAAGTATCACAGAGGCTGAAAGGAGAACCTTTGGAGGGTTTGAGTTCGAGGAAGCTCAGGAGGGAAAGAGTCTTCAAAAACGAAAAAAAAAGCTGTGAGTAGAGGCTTCGTAGCAGGGACAAAAGCGAGGCCTTTGATAAGTTGAATTCTTCCAAGGATCGGGAAGAAAGAGAAGCTCACAAGGGGGAGCACACCTGTTGTCGAATCAGGCCGAGGACAAGATCTGGACCATTGAATTTCACATCTAGGCAGTGCAGGAGAGCACAGTGGAAGAAAGTAGATTTGGGCCGTCATATCTAGCTCAGACAACTGATAGCCCTCGAATCTGTTGAAAGGATCACTCAGTTTAACCCCCATATGAGAAGAGGGGAACGAAAGGCCTATTTCGACATTTTGGCTACCGAGAGATACAAAGGGCAGGAGTCAGAACTCTTGACCCACGAAATCCCAAAAGAATCAGGATCGTCCATTCTGGACGATAGGTAGTAGGGATCAGGATTATCTCGTGAATTTGGGTATCGTGAGCTAGAAGGCGGAGGCCTTTACTCTACAAAGTCCCGAGTCACCAGATCACAATGTGATATAAACTGTTGATCAAGGAGGAAGGAGAGCCATGAGATCTGGCGTCTTGATACATCGCATATTGGAGGTTTGAGGTTTGGAGGAACTTCCTTTGGACTGTGGAAGTCATGAAGTACCGAGAACCGAGGCTCGTGCGAACACGTGGCACATCCTCTTAGTGGGAACCATGTGGTCGATAGGTGGCACAACGTAGAGCACCCGGATGAAGTTGGAAGCGGGTGACAAACGGAGGACACACATCACTTGGGAAAGGGTCAACACCCTGTTGACTTCTCGTGCTTCAGGTTCTCGTAAGAAAGGAGCACAAAGGCTCCAAAAATCAACTCATGAAGTTGTGAGCCACAAGAAGTACTGAAGGAGTCAAATCTCCTCTGACTTTTTCATCTCAGAGTCTCGTAAAAGAGGGGCCTGGAGGTTCAACCCTTCAACTCGTGAAGTCACGAGTAGTGAGAGGTGCTAGCTATTAGCCCTAGCCGGTGGTCGCTGGTAGAAGTGCTAGCGAGAAGGGGCTATACCCGTATCATCATCTCAGGTATTGGGAGTTTGGAAAAGAGGAGTCGAGGGTATTAGACCCATAAAATTGCGAGTTGTGAGTTGTGAAAGGCACTTGTACCAAGGTCCAGTTGTGGTTGTGTGGAGGTGAAGCTCGCACCTTGTGCCTACTCACATAAGGGGGGTTTGAGAAGGACCTGTGGATAGGATTCATTGTGGGATTTCAGTGGAGGAACCAAAGGAGCCGCTTTGGCTCAAGGAGATTAGAATGATCCTGTGAGTAGATCTTGGCTCGAGGGTCAGGGGTTTGTGTCAAGTGGTATCAGAGCCACTTTCTGTTTGTATACTCTGGGCAGAAGGAGGCAGAGAAGGAGAAAAAAAAAGACTCTGATACACATCAAGTGGTATCAGAGCTTGACTCTGTTTGTATATTGTAGGCAGAGGAAGAGAGAGGAGAAAGAGTACTCTGATACACATCAGTTTGGTATCATAGGAAGGCAGGGTATTGAGACTCTGTAGTGATTTCTCGTAGGTATGCAACAATCAAGAAGACAGTCAGGAGGACTGTAGAGAAAAGGATGGAAGCACTCACAGTTGCAGAGTGACAGCAACAGGTTTGCCAGGAGGGCAGACAGAAGGCAGGAAAATGGCTACTGAAGGCCATAGACGCGATGGAAAGAAGGTCCATAAGTAGCTGAGCAAAGATGAGGTGGATAAAGAGATCACTGAGATAAGGGCAAGGATGGAGGAACTTGCACTGTAGATGCAGTAGGATACATGATCACATTGGGTATATGAATGGCCCATGAAAACAAAGGTAAAATGGCTAGTCAGGGAGATGTTGGCCAAAAAATAGTGGAGGCTGTTGAAAATGTGGCTGAGGCATGCTGAAAACCTCAGGAATGATGAGAAGGAGATGGGTTGGGTGTGTGAACCAGAAGTTGGGAGAAATCTTAGTTATGAGGATGAGGATGAACTGAGATTACTGGAAGATCTCAGAGACTGCCAAGAGGGAAAAACAAAAATTTCCAATTGCCAGGTGGGCAATGAGATGATATCACTGCGGGATCTCATAGACTGTCAGGAGGACAACATGGAAATTTCATGTTTCTAGGAGGGAAATGAGATGGGATCTGAGGATCTCATAGAATGCCAAGAGGGTAGCAGAAAATTCCCAATTTTCTAGGTGGGCAGGGGAACATAAATGAGACTATTTGAAGGTCTCATGAACTCAGAGGGGAGTTCACATCAGGAAGAGGAGATAACAGAGGAAGAGGATTAGAAGGGCATTCTGATCATTGGAGGAATTTAGATATTCCTACCATTGAGCCTAGCTAAGGCCAGAACATGCGTTGCAAGGGAAACAACAACAGAAAGACAACCAATGATGACTATCATGACAAAGGAGCAGATATCATAGGCTTCCCAAGCAGAGGAAAAAGAGAATTCAGAGGAATGGCTCGACAATTTTAGCCAGGAAGTTGAAAAGGGGACAACTGCAACACTGAAGATGATAGTAGAAGAAGAACATGGAGGTAAGATAATTACACCATGGAAGATGGATCTGGAGATGCTGGAGGATTGGCTAAACAATCTAGAGCCAGTGAATGACTACCATGAACAGACAGTCATGAAGATAATTGAAGAGGAGCATTTCGAGGAATTTCTCAAAGATTTCAGCCAGAGAGCTGAACAGGTGATGAAGACTACAGTACCAAGGTATGCAGCGGAATATGAGGGAAAATTCCAGCCTGGGAAGTAGCTGGGAGAAGATGGAGACATGCTAGCAGGAGAAATGGAAACAACAACACTACCACAGAAGGAAGCTGGACTATAGTTTAGTGGTGAGACTGTAGAGCTGAACTTTGCAACAGAGTGGAAATTTAAGGCCACAACAGATAGAGAAGATGGCATTGGAGATCTAGTAGATCTACCCACTGATGAGGAAGAATTGCAGCAGAGGAGACTACCTGAGTAGAACCAGCCACTGGAGTAGATGGATGAGGAGTTTGAGAAGATCCGAAAGATAATGGTTAGATCAGTAGAAGCTACCAGCGAAGGGAGGCTGAGCAGAAGGGGGACATCAGCAACAACAGAGGAGCAGAAGCAACAACAACAACAACAATAGAGTAGTGGAGCAGATGAACAGCTCCAGAGGACTGTTTGGGATCCAGGAAGATTTCAATAGCGGTGCTGAGGAGCTCATGAGAAAGAGCTCATGAATTTTCGGAGCAGAGGAGTATGATGCAGAAGCATCGCTCCCAAGCCATCCATGCACCAGCCATCATAACGCACATTCAATGAAGGAGGAGAGGCGCAACCCTCTCGTTTCAAATGTTGAATTTGAAATCAATTTAATTAATGTTTTGTAAGGTCATGGAGCCATAAAGATATGCATTTGAGCAGGTTGTAGTTAAAGGAGGCCTTTAATGGTTGTAAGTCGGGGATCTAGCTCGGATTCAGACTAGACAACCCATTCAATGTAATTCAGTGTAATTGAATAGAGTAGGCAACTTGGAGGGAAGAGCTCAAAGATCCCCCTCATGTAAAAGATCCTTGGTATCTGTAGAGTTAGTCAATTAGCGCAGATAGAGAAGAGAGGAGAGACGAGACTCTATCAAAGTTTGAGCTCAGAAACATATTGTAAAAGAGGCATTTTATGTTAATACAAACAGAGGCAGTTTTTCTGCATATTATTCTGTGTTGTGTGAATGTCTTTATGTGTTTTCATATACTGTAGATGTATGGTTAGGTATGCATTTGCAGGAACAGATATGTTCTGCTATATGTGGGTTCTTCGATTTCAGGTTTGGGGTTCTTTGAGGCTTCATGCCAAGAGGGTGTGACAGAATGATGTGGGTTCTGAAAGCCAGTGCATAGGTGCACTCTTGAATTCTGCGAAATTTGGGCAAGGACGTGTCAGGAGGACGCACCAGCTGAAGTCATTGTCTCAAGGAGGAAACCTCAAGGTTGCTGAACATCTTGGAGGAGGGACTGTGTAGAGGAGGACATAGCAGAAGATAGAATCACTGAGGGGTTCTGTAGAGCTTTTCTAGGAGGGTATTGAGCAGGTGCAGGTAGGCACAGAGGACAAAATAGAATCACTGAGGGATTCTATGGAAGCTTTGCTAGGAGGGAATTGAGTGCATGCATAGAGTTCATAGGAGAACTTTTTCTTAAGTTTAGTGAGAAGACAGATTCATTGAGGACTCTGGAGAACTCTGCCAGGAGGGCATTGGGTAGGTGCAATAGTGCACAGAAGAACTCTTGGTTGAGTTCAGAAGAAAGGAGAAGAAGTGTCACAGGAGGACCTTCACAGGGTTACTGAACACCCTTCAGGCTCAGTAAGGAGTGCTTAAGCAGGAAGTTGCCAGAGGGAATTTCCATTCCTTCAAGGAGAGAAAGGGGCAGAGACCATTGAGCTCTGAGTAATTGAATCTCAAGAGGATAAGGACTTGTACAAGGAGTACACTAGGCCAACACTTGAGTAAAGTGTTGAGAGACAACCATCTAAAGGCTTGTCAAGATAGCTGTCTGAAGGCTTGTCAAGTGCAGGAGAAAAGCACAGAGAAGCTCAAGACAGATATCACCTTTGTGTGCAGAGACCCTGCAAGGAGTGCATAGGTTGAGAACATCTTCGAGGATTCAAAGAGAACAAATCTCAGGAGAGAGAGTGGTTTCATGCACAGAGTCCTGCAAGTATCACAGTGGATGAAAGGAGACCCTTTGGAGGGTTTGAGTTCGAGGAATCTCAGGAGGGAATGTGTCTTCAAAAAAATAGACAGAAGCTGTGAGTAGAGGCTTCATAGTAGGGAAAAAAGCTGAGGCCTTTGATAAGTTGAATTATTCCAAGGATCGGGAAGAAACAAAAGCTCACAAGGGGGAGCATAATTGTTGTCGGATCAGGCCGAGGAAAAGATATAGACCATTGAAGTTAACGTCTAGGAAGCACAGGAGAGCACAACGGAAGAAAGCAGATCTGGGCTGTCAGATCTAGCTCAGACAACTGATAGCCCTCAGATCTGTTGAAAGGAGCACTTGGTTTAACCCTCGTATGAGAAGAGGGGAACGAAAGGCCTATTTTGGCATTTTGGCTACCGGGAGATACAAAGGGCAGGTGTCGGAAATCTTGACCCACAAAATCTCGAAAAGATCAGGACCGTCCATTCTGGAGGACAGGTAGTAGGGATCAGGATTATCTCATGAATTCAGGTATTGTGAGCTAGGAGGTGGAGGCCTTTTCTATACAAAGTCTTCAGTCGTGAGATCGCCATGTGATCTGAAATGTTGATCGAGGAGGAAGGAGAGCCACGAGATTTAGCATCTCGATACATCATGTATCGAGGGTTCGAGGTTTGGAGGAACTTCCTTTGGACTATGGAATTCATGAAGTATCGAGCACTGAGGCTCATGCGAACTCGTGGCATGTTCGCTTGGTGGGAACCGCGTGGTCGACAGGTGGAGCAACGTAGAGCGCCCAGAGGAAGGTGGAAGCAGGTGACAGACGGAGGACATGCGTCACCTGGGAAAGGAGTCAACACCCTGTTGACTTCTCGTGCTTTGGGTTCTCATGAGAAAGGAGAAAAAAGGATCAACAAATGAACTCACGAAGTTGTGAGCCATGAGAAGTACTGAAGGAGTCAAATCTCCTCTGAATTTCATGTCTCGGAGTCTCATAAAAGAAAGGCCTAGAGGTTCAACCCTTCAACTCATGAAATCACGAGTAGCGAGAGGTGCTAGCTATTATCCATAGCCGATGGTCACTAGTAGAAGTGCTAGTGAGAAGGGGATATACCTGTATCGTCATCTCGGGTATCGGGAGTTTGGAAAAGAGGAGTTGAGGGTCTTCGACCCACGAACTCGCGAGTTGCGAGTTGCGAAAGGCACTTGCACCAAGGCCCATTTGTGGTCGTGTGGAGGTGAAGCTCACACCTTGTGCCTGTTCGCATAAGGGGGGTTTCAGAAGGACCCGTGGATCAGATTCGCCGTGGGATTTCAGTGGAGGAACCAAAGGAGCCACTTCAGCTCAAGGAGATTAGAATGATCCTGTGAGCGGATCTCGACCCGAGGGTCAGGGGTCTGCTTCAGGATATAAGACTAGTCTATATGGATAGTACATGTCATGCCATTTCTGGTGGTATGTGGAATGTCACATAACTCCTCACGGTTAGAGATTTATAGCCATGTGAAGTTGAAGAACCCTCATGAGTCATCTAGAATCCCCAAAAGGTCAAAGTAGTCAAAGTGGTTGGAAAGAAGAAATTATTTAAATAATAAAGTGAAGTGATGAGTGTACTATAAGTCAAAGTAGATGCAAAAGAAATTATTTAAATAATAAAGATAATGGAGAAATTACTAATTGTGGAAAGTGGTCAAGTTAAGTGGACAAGTGATTAGAAGTGGGTTAGCCCTAAAATAAGGAAAGTGGGTTAATATGGTTAGAAGGTAACGCCTTGAGGAAGCTACATGAAAATATAAATAAGAGGCAAAAGTATCTCATTTAATAACCTATTGAATATCATTGAAAATCTATTTTGTGAAAGGTTATTTGGGTAGTTATTATTTATAGAGAAAAGTGAGGTAGAAAAATCACGGTAGGAAAACTGCAAGAAAAAAAGTGCGATGGGAAAAGTGTGGTAGAAAAAGTGCGGCAAGAAAATCACGGTAGGAAAAGTGTGGTAGGAAAATCATGGCAGGATAAGTGCAGGAGAAAAAGTGTGGCAGGAAAAGTGCAGTAAAAAAACTGTGGCACAAAAAGTGTAGCAGGAAAATCGCGACAGAAAAACCGTTGCAAAAAAATCGTGGAAACAAAACTCTACACGAAGAAAAAGGTTGATGTATAGTTAGGTGCATGGTTGATGCACTTGTTTATGGCATATATTGAGTTATAGGTTGATGCGTGGTACATGTTGACATGCATTATTGGTACAGGTTGTTTATAGGTTATTGGTACAGGTTGATTGCAGGTTGTTTGGTGCAGGTTGATTGGTACAGGTTTACATTAGTATATCTCACAGTGATAGTGTGATAGTGGTTCCATCATTCTACTTATATTTCATGGTGTTTAGATGGGTCAAGGACAAGTGGTTGTAACCACCTTTTGGTTGTAGCTAGATAACATAGGGGGTTGTAGCCTCCTTCTGGTTGTAGCTAGAGAATTAGGGAGTTGGAGCTTACCTCAGGTTGTAGCCTGAGAAACTAGGGGGTTGGAGCCTCCTTCCAATTGCAGCTAGAAAACAAAGGAATTTTCTTTTTCCAACCAATGTAATTCTTAAATACATATAAGAAAAATCATTTTGTGGTTTTCTCTCACTTTGGGTTTCCACGTAAAAACACTAGTGTATTGTGTATGTGTATAACGCTATATTGATATAACACTTGCATATTTTGGTTAAAAAGGATTAAATTGCTATATTATTGATTCATTCCCCCTCTTATTAATCCAATAGATTTCAAAGTTTCCCTAGAAGATCAAACTCTGGTTGCGTGGGGGGCTTCTCAATACATAACCTTTGTGGATAAGGTGGGTCTAGGAGAATTTATTTTTTATGAGATTGTTTTGGACTGATGCCCTAGTTTTCCTTAGAGGAATTAATGTTTTGATTATCTGGTTTAGGAGGATCCTCATAATAATCCCTTTTCCCTTGGATGATTGGGGAATTCTGATCCTAAATCACTTTTCCCAGATCATAGATGGATATCTTGACATTCTGCAGGGGAAATGACATATGTTAGAAAGGAGGGTAGTTCTGCATTGCAGGCATGATGAACTACTTTATTGTTTGGATTCGGTAATGGTTGGGCTAGTTATTGTGTTGATATTGGGGGAGGTTGGCTAGATGGTAGTTGTAGCTTTTATTGATGTTGGACTGGAGGATGTGGATGAGGAGTGGAGTGTTGAAGAGTAGGACCTCTCTAGACTTGTTGCCAAGGTTGGTTCTGATTTTGGGGGTGCCATTTTTTCTAGGGCATTGGAGCATACCAATTTTGCTGTGGATATTAATACTAAGTAAAGTATGGGGGGAAATGGGATTAATATTGTGTCATGACGGGTGCCTTGGACAACCATGGCTTCTTTTGGGTGACAAAACAGATTTTTTCAGTTTCCCTAGTACCCCCCTGATAGACTTCCTTTAGCCCAGGCAAAGAATGGAAACTCTTAGTATCATGATTTTTCTCATAGATACCACAAAACTCTATGTTATCTAAAGGACACTCCCTTAAGGGGTGATTTTTCTAAAAAATAGAAGAAAATATGGCTAACACTCCCCCAATAAGATTTAGTGCATCCATACAATCATCCCTGGTCCCTCTAAGAAGGATAATATGTCGAGTCTCAGGATCAAGTGTGTTTTTCTTAGTCCTTTTTAGGTTGTATTGTAACCTTTCAACATAATCTTCGAGGCTTTCCTCCTCCTTCTGTGTCATTCTAAAAATTTCTTCATGTATGCCCCTCACTTTGCAATAATCCCGATACTTTTAAAGAAATATCTTCTTCATCTCATCCTAGGTCTTAATGGAATTCCCTCTGAGCTCCATGAACCAATGAAGAGATACTTCTTTAAAAGAAGAAAAAAATAATTTGAGTTTGTGGGAATCAGAATAGTAATCATAGCTTCGAAAAAGGACATGAAATTCAAAGTGGAAGGTGTCAGGGTCCTCTCTAGGAAAGTTTTGAAAGTTTGGTAGAGTAGAGGGTGTTTTTTTTTCATTTGAATTATGGCATGAGACTCCTAAATATGAAATTCAAATGTGGTTGGATCTTTTTGTTTCGATGTTTCCATTTCTTCCCCCATGTTTACAAGTTTTTCTCCCCACAAGGATTCTTCTGAGGAAATGAAGTCTTCAGGTTCTTCAATAGGATTGTTGTGTTTTTCTGAATTAGATCCTTCAATGGAATGACCTTGTTCTTGGGGAGGTTCAGAGGAAGGGGGTTCTATGGATAAACCTACAATAGATTCAATATTAGGGGGTTCTTCTAGATTATTGGATGCCACTTGTGAGTAATGGTGAGTTCCAGGTGTTTTTGGAGGGTCTCTCTTTTCACCACTTTTACTGGCCTAATTATTAGTGTCACAGGAGGTCCCTGCACCACTGCCATGAGGTTTCTTAGTGCCTTGAGTCATGCATCATGTGATGATTTATAGTACAAAATATTCTAGGTAAGGGATATCAGAGTGGTTGAAAACTCCCTAGTGTTTTCCTTCAGTCTGGTATTGTTCCTACTGTTATCAGTTTGTAATTTTCCTTAGCCATGGAAGGAAAACCCATAGGTAACCACAAACCAATGTTAAGAACCAAACATCAATATAGCATAGAAAAACCTCAGGAAAAGTACTCAACGCCTTGAAAAAGAGATAATTTCAGATAATAAGCCTCTTCGAGGGGGAAACCTCCTT
>JZKD02S1626123.1:108643-124831 GCA_000966675.3 Picea glauca
AAAATATTAAAAAATATCACATTTGGGAAACAATATGGAAATCGAGATTCTGGCCAAAAATCTCCACTTTCCTCTGGCTTCTAATTCAAAACAAGATCTTAACGTAGGACAACCTCCAAAAATGAGGATTCATAAGTCACTCAATATGCCACCTCTATTACCAACAGGAAGAAACCATGGAGCACCTCCTAAACACCTATCCAATCAATGAGGAAATTAGGAATCAGGCCACCCAACTCATGAGAAGAACCAAATGAGAAAAGAACAACATCATCAGCACAATCAGGGATTAGGGTCCCGGATCCTACAAAAGTCCTATCCTAAACATAACTTGGCAACTCCTGCTAGGCTTCATTGTATGGAAACTATGGAAAGAGAGGAACATATGAATATTTCATTCCCAGACGTCCCCACCCAACCACCTCTGGACCACTATCCTCTTGCATCTCCAGGAAACTCTCCAGCTACATACGTGGACCCAGGAAGATTTCCCCACTGATCTAGGTGAACTCTATGTCCTAAACTTTTGGGAATTCTCTCTATCGATATCCACCCTCACCCTGTAGTCTCCTCTAAAATCAAAGGCCTTCAATCCCTCTACTTGAATTCCCCCCCGCCCCTTGCCCGACTTTCACAAAATCAATTTTGATGGTGCCTCCAAAGGAAATCTAGGAATTCCAGGATATGTAGCGGTCATAAGGAATAACATAGGCCAAATTAAATACCTCATCATTGAAAATATTGGATTCAACACCAAGAATTCAACGGAAATTTGGGGTCTCATTAAAGGGGTACAAATGTCTCTTGACCATAATATCACTCGCCTGATCATTGAAGGAGACTCCAAAGTCATAATCGACTTGGCTACCAAAATCATAAATGGAAAAGATCCAGAAAAAATAATCCCCAGTTGGCATCTCCTAGGCCCCCTAAACAGTCTCAAGGCACTTATTAGGCCCTCTCTAACTCTCACCACCTCTCACATAAGGTGAAGCGCAAATAAAGTGGCAGATAGACTTTCCAATGCAGGGGTTGAATCCACACATCATGTCATTTTCATCGATACAAGGCAGTCCCCAAGATTGTCTCTTAGGCTCCAATGAATGGAGCTGGCCCATAGGTTTCCCTCCCCTGGATGGGGTGCCACCTGGATAGAGTCTGCAGAAACATGGAACCAAGCAGCCAAGGGATTTATCAACCCCAACTGCCAACCCACAACCATTAACTACCACATGGATCACACCATGAGGACAGTAATGGTAGTGTGCCTAGACAACCAGGTCGGGTTAATGGCCACTCAAGCAAGCCATACTAGGTGTACTAGGCCTAGGATGGTTGTCCACTTGGCTCCAATGGCTAGGGGGGATGTCAACTGGTGGGGGTGCGGTAATAAATGGGCATTTGCCCTGGTGCATTCATCCATTTTCCGTTTGCCTTGGTTCATGATCTTTGACTCTTATGAGTGCTTCTGCACCGTTGTCCTCTGTGTATTTTTCTTGGGAGCTCTCTCCTCTGTGTATTTTTATTATGAGTGCTTCTACTCCATCTCCCACTACAATTATTTTGGCTCTGACGCCATCTTTTTTCTCCACTTGCTCGACCCCCACAAGATTCTTCTCTGTAAATTCATCAGTGCCTCCCTGCTCTCGGCCTTTTCGAGATTTTCCAAGCACCATCTCACCGCCTCCCCATCCACAGCCCAAGGCCTCCACACTCTTCCCAACATTCCCAGAGAAAAAAGAAAATCTAAGAGGGGTGCGTGATACTACAACACCCTCTCTAGAAGCAACCAACTCTCCCCCTCCCAATTGGCTCTTATTTCCTATTTTACTATCCCAAGACACAACAACTAGAGGTTGTTAGAGGTGCCTCCATCCACCCCTCATATGCTCCATGGATTCAGCCTGATTAAGGAGGATGCATCACCTTCATGCATGCACATTACTCTATCCACCCCTTATTTTCTCCATGGCCTCAACCTGGTTAAGGAGGAAGCGCCACCTTCGTGCATGCACACTCCTCTAGCCACCAGTCTCTTGCCCCCCCCAAAACTCAATCTACAGAACCCTTATTATGGAGATGGAATTTGCATGGTGGAGGAGGAAATCCCCTCAATCTGGTAGGTGGAGGAAAACACAACAATCGCCAATGAGTAAAACACAATGGTCGCCAGGGAGGAAAAGGAAGATCAACCCCAACAATTTGCAAATTGCCTCATGGAGGATCACCTCCAACTTATCTTTGAAATTTGGAAAAAACAAGATGATCAAGTGCAGTCTCAATGCATCCTCGACCAAATAATGGACATTGTGTTTGACGCACTAGAGGACGTTCCTACATGGACTCGTTGCCCAACATGTGGCCATCAGTTCACCCCTGTCTACAACATCCATGGATAACCATGATCTTCAATGGACTAAATTCTCCAGGTTACTATTTTTCTTTCATTCTAGTCGCATGCTTAATTTTTTAGTTTACTCCAGCAGTAGACTAGATGGACATATAGTTTTCTCATACACTTTGCATGCATTTTTGTTCATAGCTGGTCCTAGAGGCCACCCGAATACTGTTCATAAATTTGTTTTCATGCAGCTACGATGCATAATTTTGTTTAGACAATTTTGTTCCAGTTTATATGATGATGTGTCAAATTTGGAGCATCTAAGAGCCACATGTTCTAGTTTCCCTTCTGTGGCAAAACATATAGCTCACAATTGGCAATGTATGGCTTACATATATTTTTAATACAAGGATCGTCTTTTATTTACAAAAACAAAAACTCCTAGTTACCATCAATTTGACTAGTATACTTCTTCTAGGAGATTCTAAAATAATTTACTTCTTTTACCTTCTAGAGGCTTCTAGATAACTCATGAGGGTTTGTTATAACCCTCATTTGCACCATGCATGCTTACTTGGCATTAGGCCATCTCAGATTCCTTCTTTTCCAAAACACTGCTGAACAACTCTTCTTAAAAACCTCTTTTATAAAGGCCCACGTTCCCTACTCCATTACTGCACGCGTGTACACGCTAGCTGACCCAAAACAACCTGCGTGTACCTACAAAAGCATGAAAAAAGGAAAGTTTCCAATGGAACACAAAACTTTGGGTAAGTTAACTAAACCTTCCAGCCATGCATGACTGAGGGTTCATCCAAATACCTGCTTCTTCTAGCCTATAAAAGAAGAGTTATGGGTCCCATTTGGAAGAGGAGAATCATAGTAAAGAAATTATACCCATCTGCACATTCTTTTTCTCCCAACCCTTTAACCATCCTTGTGCAAGAAGAGATATGGAGAAAAGAAGTTGGAGGACATTTGAAGAGGATCCCAGGACTAGGTTCACGGAGTAGTGGCCAACGCCGACATTGTAAGTTGATTTATTAAAGTTGGTAATAAAGAAGTATTTTTCCTGTCCCGCCATATGAGGTGTTCATAGTTTATTGCATACATGTTTGAATCTCTAACCCATTAATATTTAGATCAAATGCATGTATAATTTGTTGTGTATCTTGTGTGAATGCAGGTTAGCCGTAGAGGAGAGCTGCAGTCAAGAAGAAATCAAGTGTGAAGAAGGATCGATATCAAACGTCCAAAACAAGGTACACTCACTTAACTATGTATTTGCTTAATAATAATGGGGATTAGGTCTAGGATGATGGTAGAAAATATGATTCTTTAGGTCTTTACTACATGCATAATTTAACCCTATATGATAGTCCGTAGAGGGATTTCGCACTCACAACATAATTGGTGACCATACTGGGCCGCGTGGACCTAGGGCCGACGTTTTGAAGGTCAACCCCCCCCCCAAAAAATGGAACCTAACGAAAAAGTAAAGATTTAAATTGCAAGATAAGAGAGTTTGTACTTACTTGGTCCAGACAGATGGTCATTTTGTCCACTGTATCTCCTGGAATCACGACTTTTATCAAAGGGTTTTTTTTGGCTCCACAGTCAATTTGCAATTCAACAATAGTGATAATGAGACGTCAGCTTCTATTTATAGACTTTTTGGCCTCTTTTTGTCACTTTTTTGGCCCCCCTTATCATTTTCTTTAAAACAAAAATGATTTAGAGTGATCCAAGAATTGCATTGGAGGAGTATGATCAGGTATCGGGACATTTTTTTGGAGTTTTGGGTAACTTTTGACGGTCTGTGGAAAAATCTCAGATGATCAACTTAAGCATATAGGTTAGGTTTGTACCCTGACTTTTGTATCTCGTTGTCTTTATCCCTTTGCCATAGGATCGATCCCATCAGGCTACGACATGGAACCATCATTGCTACTTTAGAAGTGTCGCGAGTTGGTGGTAGAGATTACCAGAACATGGATGCCCTAGGTAGATCCTAGTTGCATTATGGTGCTCATGCTGTCTCTAATAATCGTAGGCTCGGGAGTCCTTGTTGCTTTTCCTGATTATAATTTTGAGCCTCATTTGCATGATTCCTTTTCACTCTTGACCTCACCCTCAGGACTCCCAAAATATATAATGGGTCTTATTTTAAGCCCTTTTCAGACCCTCTAAACATGAAACGATTGTTGAACGATCTTTTGGCCTTTCACTCTCATTAAATTGAAATTTGAAGTCACGTCTGTCCGACAGTAGTTTACCCCTTTTTCGGTCTGGACGGTAAACTGTACGAACAAAGGTATACTTTATGGAACTTCAATTCTCTAGAAGAGTACTCTCAGGTATCATTTTAACCCTTTTTCGAGTCTGGGGGACTAAATTTACGAAAAAGGAACCCCCACGAAGTCCATAGTTAAGCTCTTTTCAGACTCCCTATAATTGAAAAGATCTCCGAGTGACCTTATTCTCTCACATTCGTTAAACTGGTCCAGAAGAACATTCTTGATGGAGTCCATAGTTAAGATTTTTCCAGACTCCTTAAAATTGAAAAAATGGCCAAGTGATCTTGTCTTTATCACACTTGTTAAAATGGTTTTGAATAGATATCTTGTCAGTGCTAGTTTACCCATTTTTTGAACCGACTAGACTACCTTCGAAAAAGGTACCCCAATGGAGTCCCCTTTTACATTTTTCAGACTCTCTAAATATGAAAAACTGTCGAGCTTACCTTCTCTGGGCTCGTTAAACTTACATTGAAGGACGTTACCATTGTGTGTTTTATTAATCGCATTTGTATACCCACGTCTTTGGCCTAATGTTGGATCCATGTTGCTCTCAACTAAACCATTTGAAGCATGCCTCATACGCAAGCCCTATAGCACTTTGCCTCTATGTCTTGACACCTTTGGCCCTTGGAGGATATTTCCCGAGTGTCCTTTTCTTGAATATGTCCCTTTGCCCTGAGCATCCCTGTGTTCCATGTGCTTGGAACTAGTATGTTTGTGACACTCGATTCTCCTTTGTAACGTAACATTCTTTTATTCTTTTTTCCAAAATCATTAAAAAAGACCAAAAATAAAATAAAAAATCAAATATATCTCAAAAAGAGGAAGGGAAAAGTATTTTCTTTATTGGAAGCACAATAATTCACCCTTAGATAAAGCACATATGTCTGTTTGTTTGTTAAACTATGGGATTTAATACGACCTTAGGAAGTTATTCTCTCTACATAGATTTGTGTCCTCCTCTGTTTGGTTATTCTTCCAAACATGTGGAGAGTTTGTGTTGCCTCCTGCCTCATAAACTTATGATTAATACCATGCTTCCTGAGTCTCATCATTTGTTGTGCTGTTGTCCAAGGGAAGTTTTTACCAAGCCTGAGTCGGCCCCTCTGCAGTTTGTCTCTTTCCCTCATACCCGACCATCCTAAACGTCCAATCAAGTCTTTCTTCAAAATCAATGAAGCCTCCAGTCTGATCACCAAGATTCTCTAGTCCATGACCGATGAGCTATCGAAGACCTCTGGGTAGTGAATTCGTACACTCATATTACACTCCTACCCAAGTTTTGAAGATTTTGAAATTGTTGCTCAAGCTCTGAAGACCTCATCTCCATCCATCAGGCCTTATCAGTTTCTGAGAAGATGGATACTCTACATGTATATCTTTTCGATTTTGAGATGTATCTCTATTGTGTATTGTTCACGGCTACACTTTATATAAGTTATATGACATGGATCTACAGTGTATTTGATTGGTAGCCATGATTCTATTTTATCCCAAGCATGGGTATGCCCACCTCGGTGAGACAATTGTTATTTTGCAGATGACACCTCCTGATTCCTGGTTCCTGGGCTCACTTGTTCGACACATCGATGAAGATTGTTAATGTATTTCAGCTATCAGATGGTCTTTTGAACTCACACATTAGGGGGCATCTGTTATAACCCTAATTTGCACTAGACATGCTTACCTGGCATCATGCCATCTCAGATTCCTTATTTACCAAAACACTGCTGAACAACTCTTCTTAAAAACCTCTTTTATAAAGGCCCACGCTCCCTACTCCATTACTGCATGCATGTACACGCTAGTTGACCCAAAAGAACCCGCGTGTACCTACAAAAGAATGAAAAAAGGAAAGTTTCTTACGGAACACACAGCTTTGGGTAAGTTAACTAAACCTTCCAGGCATGCATGACTGAGGGTTCATCCAAATACCTAACTTCTTCTAGCCTATAAAAGAAGAGCTAGGGGTCCCATTTGGAAGAGTAGAATCATAGTAAAGAAACTATACCCATTTGAGCATTCCCTTTGTCCCAACCCTTTAGCCATCCTTGTGCAAGAAGAGATACAGAGAAAATAAGTTGGAGGACAATTGAAGAGGAGCCCAAGACCAGGTTCGTGGAGCAGTGGCCATTGTCAACATTGTAAGTTGATTTATTAAAGTTGGTAATAAAGAAGTATTTTTCCAGTCCCATCATATGAAGTGTTCATAGTTTATTGCATACATGTTTGAATATCTAACCCATTAATATTTAGATCAAATGCATGTAGAGTTTGTTGTGTATATTGTGTGAATGTAGGTTAGCCGTAGAGGAGAGCTGCAGTCAAGAAACAATCAAGTGTGAAGAAGGATCGATATCAAACGCCCGAAACAAGGTATGCTCAATTAACTACGTATTTGCTTAATAATAATGGGGATTAGGTCTGGGATGACAGTAGAAAATAGGATTCTTTAGGTCTTTTCTACATGCATAATTTAACCCTATATGCTAGTCCTTAGAGGGATTTCTCACTCACAATAGGGTTCTCCAAATTCACATGGCCATAACTCTCTAATCGTGAGGAGTTATGTAATGTTCCACATATCACCAGAAATGGAATGACATGTACTATCCATCTAGAAAAATATTATCTACATATTCAATGATCTTCTTACCTTTATACATAAAACAAACTCGGGTCCCTTACCCATACCTTTGTGCTACCAGTCTTCTCCAAGGGTTGACATCAATCTACAATATCACTCTCCAAGGGTTGAAATCAATGAAAACAAACAATCCAAACCAACTGTCCATCAACCTAAGCCAAATTTCTCATAGTTGGGAAAATATTGTGTATAAAATT
The DNA here is from genome assembly GCA_000966675.3 of Picea glauca. Lineage (NCBI taxonomy): Eukaryota > Viridiplantae > Streptophyta > Pinopsida > Pinales > Pinaceae > Picea > Picea glauca. The sequence goes on from JZKD02S1626123.1 coordinate 116,129, forward strand.
ACACTTGGACCTAAATTGATGAAAGAAATGGAACATGCTATAGTTAAGATAAGGAAGAGCCCGAATATTGCCCATGTTAGACATAAGAGCTATCATGATAACAAGATAACCCATAGAGAATTCAAAGTAGGAGACCATGTGTATCTCTGGGTAAAACCCAAGAGAAGCTCCCTAAAAATGGGGATGTGTGCTAAGTTGGATCCCCAATATTGTGGATCGTTTGAAATCCTAGAAAGAATAGGACCAATAGCATACACACTTAATTTACCACCTACTAAAGAAAATAATGTATTATATGTGTCTTTGTTAAAAAATATGTACACGATTCTAATCATGTTTTTGATTGGACAATAATACAGGTGGAACTAGAGGGATAGTTTCAACCAGAACCTCAATGCATCATGGACAGGAAAGAAATAATGCTCTGAAATTGAGACATCATGCAGGTTGAGCTGCAATGGAAGAACTTTGGAGAAGATGAAGCTACATGGGAGATGGAAAATTTGATGATATTGGCATACCCATTTTCTTCTAATGTATAATCGTATATACAAGGCGTTTTAAACACCGACGATGATGTTTCTTTAAGGGGAAGGGGAGTGTAACACCCCATTCTCCCCCAAGACTGTAATTATGCACATAATTCATATATTAATGTTATGAGGAAAGTATTTATGTTTTGATTTAATGGAAACACCAAACCACTAACTAAGAGTGAACAACCTTGACAATACTGGCCATGATACACCAGAGGAAATTGACAAGGTAGGGACTGATTGAGCAATTGAGTGAAGTGGAGCTAATATGTGTCAGTGAAGAAAATATGAAGCTTGCACAACAAACTAATTTATGCTTGAAAACATAATGCTACACCTACCAACATACTAGACATATACGAAACCACATGACCATTAAAGGAAGTCGCAGAGGTGGTTGGGAATTTAATGACTTTTGGTAGTTGTCCCATGTAGAGAGAAGGGATGATTCAACAACTGACAAGGGGATACCACATAACTGACTCTTCATAATAGATTTCATATTGTCAGTTAAGTCTACAATAAGTCATAGAAATCCCGAGGGAATAGAGATGAAGACAAGAGGAGGAAAAAAAATGAGTAGATAAATGAGAGACACACACAATATGAGATACGAGAAATACACACACAAGAAAATAGAGAAGACACATAGATGAACAAGAGAGAAAAAAATATAGAGGTTCAGAGGAGTTGAGTAAAGAATATAAGGAAAAATTAGATCTTTCTGGAGGAAAATAGAAAGCATGTCTGAGATATGGATGATCAATGTAAATACAGAATACTTGGATCCCGAACTGGAGAAATAGTGGGCCACATCTTGGTGCTTACTGGATAGAAACTGGAACTAGTAAGGGGAGTTCGTTGAGGGACTTTTGAGTAGAGAAGGGACTCCCTTATGTAGAGGAAATTCAATTGAGAAAACACTTGATAAACCTGTGGAGACTTGAAGCTCAGTGGGAGGTGGCAAATTCCACTATGTTATAGGAGGAAGGAGAGTAACCTTCCTAGATCATCACAAACTTGGAACCCTGTTGAGTCAATTTCATTGGTGGTATCATGGCTTGGAACGAGGATGGCATGATGTAGGAGGTTACTCTATAGCAAGGCCTAAGTTTGGGAGGAAATGTGACCTTTCTCTATTGGTCGGGTTTAGCAATTTCCTTAACAGATAAGTGTTGACCTACATTGGAATCATTTATGACTGATATACTTGTATGCATGTGTAAATATGTGAATCTAAGAGGAAATTTGATTGTCTAAAATACATGGTTTGAATGCATGAAAGTCAGGATATGTTATGGTGTTTATGAATGACCTGATAATCATGAAAATGAGTTAAGTATGGACTGTTCCATACTTGAGCATTTTATATATTTGTATGGAGAGCCTGTAAAGCATGTTATATTATGTCCTTAAGTTCAATAAATTGTATTGGAATTATAGTGGTTTCAAACCCCTAAAAATAAGGACCAAAGTCTTGTAGAACTCAATAATTTTCTGAGTCCCCAAAGTGGATGGTTAAATTACCATAAAATCTTGTGTTAACCCAAGAGAGATCGAAACCATCAATTTGGCTTATCGAAATATCTCAACTCTTCATCAGAAAAGGAACTTCGACGTGAATGACTGGGCACTAGATCTGGGTAAATTTCGATGATGTTGATAATATGAGAAAGAGAAATAACCATTGATCATATTAGATGATGGAGGAGGGATCTGAGTTGTTGATCATGGTGGACTGGTCGGAGTGGAACTCTCAGAGGGAACCCTCGAGTGTTGTGGAAAAAATCTGAAGGAGAGACTTGGAATTGGACTATTTGGAGTGGAACCTTTGGAGGGAACCCTCAAGTGTTTTGGAAAAATATACGAAGGGGAGACTATGAAGTGGGCTATTTAGAGTGGAACCTTCAAAGAAAACTCTCGAGTGTTGTGGAAAATATCTGAAGGAGAGTATCTGAGGTCAAATGTGGGCCATAGATATGATTAGAAGAGAGAGGATATATCTAAGTCATTGGTTGCAGTGGGTTGGTTGGAGTGGTCTCGGATGTGGAGGTAGGAGGATTCTGATGGGAATGCTTCGAAAAGAGATCGGGTACATTGGTTTTCCATGATCATGGAGAATTTGAGAGGAGATATATACCATCGATATCCTACCAAAGGATGTAAGAGGGGGAATGTAGATGGTGCCATGTGTCATTCCATGTGGAAATAAGTGCCACAATGACTATCATGCCAAGTGGCAGGTCATGGTAGTGTCATGTGATGGGATCTAGAGAGAGGGTAGGAGAACCCTATACCATCGAGTGAATCTCAATAATCAATCGGGGATATCGTATGTGCATCAACACCATCCATCAGAGAGGGTTAGTAAGAGTAGTTTGATAGACAAGAATGAATAAACCCTAAATCAATGACTCCAAACGCTAATTCCATACCATTAGATTTTTCAGGGTTCATCCTTAGGAAATATGGCTTGTAGATATCTGATGTATCATCCTCAAAGGTAGAATATGGATGAAATGAGAGAAGTCCTGAATGCTGACGACAAAAGAAATCAACAACACGATGAGAACCATCAATCTGTTGATCGATGAGAGAAATATCAACCGTTGATCCTCTGTGATACATATTTAGAGGAGGAGTGAGGGAAATTATGTCATGAATGATGTGGAATGAAGTAAGGAAGATAGAGTGTCCTTAGGACGATAGGTGTCAGTTGTTGATTGGTTGACGAGGGTCTAAAGATGAAAGATGAAATTACCATTGATATCGATTGAGATTTGAGGAGGATATATAGACCGTTAGATCCAGGTGCATCGTCGTTGGAAATGTGGGAGGTTGGCATGGTCACGTTCGACCAAGAAATTCCAATGATGATGGGGGTTAGACTAATGATAATCATTGATTAGCATAGGGTAGAGGTGAAATATCCATTGTATATCTCGTAGGTCACATTTGCACACCGTGTAAACCTTGGGAGTTGGGAATTAATTCCCATTCCAAAAGAGATCGTCAATGTTCTCTGAACCATCGAGATCAAGAGCTAGGAGCCATAGGATCTAGGGAAGGTGAACTTTGGTGTATCTTCATTAGAAGTCTTGGGATAGTGAGAGTGAACCATGGGATAAGAAGTCTTAATGAAAAAAATAATTGGGACAAAGGATTGAGCCCGTAAATATAACATGTCACTGCCACGCCAACCAGCATGAGTACGAAGTGGCCACATGGACGCCACATGGTAATGAGCAAGGCATTAACCAATAAAGGCTCGAGAACTTTGAGAGGTTATAAATTTTGATCTCGAGCTCGTAATTGAGCATGGTTTCAGTCATTGAAAAGATATCGATGAGAATAAGATGATGGTATGCTCGGGAAGAGGTTTTAAGAGAGTCGAGGAAAACGAAATTTTTAATGCCTCATCCCTTAAAATGATACTTAGGGGGTTGGGTGTATTACATATTCATTTTATTCTTATGTCATGTGTGATCTTTGATGCAGACCCTCGAACCCTTGGGTTGAGGTCCGTGCAGGATCGAACTAAATCTGCCCCTAAGTCAAACTGACTCTTTGATTTTCCCTCGGGGAATATCTCATACACTCTCAGCGTATCCACAGGTTATGAATTGAGCCTGCATGAACAAACACTAGGCACCAACCCAAATATCCTTGACCACTATAATGTCATGCCCTTCGCAAATTTGGGACTTCGGGTCTTGCGATTTCACGATCCCTATTGTCGAGTTTCTTGGCCCTCTACTGCCGAAACCTGAAATGTTGATTCACTGAAATGTATTAAGCAAAGGATGGCTTCTCACAAAACTTTTCACCGATTCAGAATTTCGGTCTTCACAATTTCACAAATCCTGATGCAATACTTCCAGATATCCAACCTACGAAACCCCAAAAAAGTCAACAAAGCTTGACTCCACCCGGCGACAAGTGTGCCACCTGTCTTCTCTGCTATCCTCTGTCTCTGACATGGATCCTTGCCACCTGTCTCTCCAACCTTTTCGGATTTCAGGACTCTTGATCCCAAAGCGCTACCTCCTCCATTTATCGACACCCAAAGTGCCAAAATCTCGAAACTCCATGCCAATTCCTATCGCAACTCACGACTTTGGGAATTTCGTTCCACTGCACTCAACTCCTTGTCGTCAGGATCCCCAAAATTCCAAAATGATCTGGCGGCTTGTGCAAATCACGATCAATGGTCCCCCATCTGCCTCTAACCACCCTACAACTTCTCTGGATCCTACGGTCCTCGTGCTTTCATGAATTCTCCACAAAAAATTCCAATCGCTCATTTCCTATGAAATGAACCAATGTTCTCCCTTCTGAACTTTACTTCTCCTGGATGACTTCAACCCTCGTCTCCCTTTGAAGTAGTTTGACCTCCATCCTCCTTTGAAGTGTTGAAAGGTATTATCCCTCTTGATCTTTCACCTGCAAACTCAAATCTCCAAAGGACTCCTTCACGCACTCCTTGCGGAACTCTTTCAAATACTTCAAAGTATTTGATTCTTCAACTCTGTGCAACTTCTGCAATAGTAGTCCTTCAACTCTCCCCTTGGTTGATAAGTTTTAGCTTTCCACCATCCTCCGCACACCTTGCATGACTTCTGTGCTCCCTATACACTTCTGCTAGAATGAGAACAATGGTATCCCTCCTAAGCTTTTAGAGATAAACTTTGAATCTTCGTCAACGCACTCCTTGCGGACGTTTCACTGCACTCCTTCAGGAATTCTCACTCATGAAGAGAAACAATTGAAACTTATTCTCTTTCTCTCTCAGACTTCAAACATTCAACATGAAATCATACATTCAACACAGTATTAAATCAAATGTATAATAGAGAGAATAAATTAACTATCAACATATCATTCAGCATGTATACACAGAAAACACCATAACACCATGAGTTTGATTCAAAGCTCCATATATTAATTCAAAGCTTTTGTACATGGGTTCTTCTCTATAAATTTCTGCTATAACTTTCTTCTTCTTTTTCTATATGCTTAATGATACAACTTACTCTATGATACAAAGGCAAGGGTGTCTATATCTGTTTTCCCTCCTATGTTCTATAACTGTCTAATCTATCATTCAAATCTACCTACTTTCATTAACTATGCATAAATTCCCCTACACTCTACAGATGAGAGTGATTCACTCATGATCTTTTTATAATATGAAAGTACGCCTCCCTTTAACCATTACATTAATGTTTCAAAAACATTTCAAAAATGTGCATTGGTGGTCTTCCAACTATCTTCTACCTTCATGATTGTTTGGCTGCTGATTGTTTACGATGCTCCTGCATCATACTCTCTCGCTTGAAAATTTTCATGAACTCTTGTTCATGAGCTCTTGCACAGTCTGTCCATGCTTCTAAATTTCTGCTTCATCTTCCCAATTGGCATCTTCAACTGGATGTCCCTTCCATTTGACCAAGTATTCAAAATACTCTTTCCTCCTGGTCTTCCTGCTGACTCTCTTGTCAATTATTCTTTCCATCTATGGATTTTCAACTACAGGCATTTGTTTGTTCCACTTAACCTCTATCTGTTCATCCTATGTTCCTATTTCTTCAGCTCTATAAGGGTACAAATATGGAACATTGAATATTGGTGAAATTTCGATCCCATCAGGTAATTCAATCTCATATGCGTTTGCCCGAAATTTCTTTAGGACTCTGCATGGTCTAATCTTTTTCATCTTTAGTTTGTTATATGTTTCTCCTGGGAACCTCTCCTTCCTCAGATGTGCAAGAATCATATCACCAACTTCAAATTGAATTTCTCGCCTGTGTTGATCTTCTCTGTGCTTATACTCCTGGCTTGAGCTCTGCAATCGCTCCTTGACTTGGCTGTGTAGCTCCTTCATTGCTTCTGCAAAGTCCTCTGCACTAGCACTCCTGAATTCATCTTGTTCTGAATCTTTCAATTCAGAAACTCGCCTTGGATGCATTCCATATACAATTTGGAATGGACTTTGCCCTGTGCTTCTATTGATCGAATCATTATAAGAAAATTCTGCCTGTGGCAGAATGTGATCCCACTGACTGTGGTGTTCATCCACTAGGATTCTTAGTAAATCTCCCAAGCTTTTGTTCACAACTTCTATTTGCCCATCCATATGACAATGATACACTGAGCTAAAATACAAACTTGTCCCCATCTTCTTCCATAAAGTCCTCCAAAAATGTCCCACGAACTTGGTATCCCAATCCAAAATAATACTCCTTGGCAAGCCGTGAAGTCTGATGACTTCTTTGAAAAACAGGTTCGTAATATGAGTTGCGTCGCTGGTTTTCTACCATGGTATGAAATGTGCCATCTTGGAAAATATTTCTACCACCACAAAGACTGAATCATATCCTCTTTGTGTCTTTGGCATCCCTAATACAAAATCCATGCTCATTGTGTTTGACGACCTTTCTGGTATGGGTAATGGCTGATATAACCCTCTGTTTTTCCTTTTCCCTTTTGTGTGTTGACAAATCCTACATCTTCCCACAAATTTCTTAACATCTATCCTCATCCCTGGCCAAAAATAGGAGCCATTCAACTTTAGGAATTTTTTATCATGACCGAAGTGTCCGACCAATCCTCCACTGTGTTTTTCTTTCAGCAGATTCTCCCTCATGGAGCATTTTGGAATACATAACTGATTGCCCCTGAATAATAATCCATCCTGCATCATATATTCAATCCATTGGGTTCTTTCCCTGAGAATTGGATTCTCAGATGCCTCATATGCTTCCTTAAAATCTGGGTCATCCCTGTTCATTTCTTTGAGGTTATCAAAACCCAAAGTTTTGACTCTAAATTCCTTCATAAGCAGACATTTCCTGCTCAAAGCATCAACAACTTTGTTAGCAGTTCCAGAAATATGATTCATCACAAAAGTAAAATTCTGCATGAATTCAACCCATTTAACATGATTTTGGTTCAACTTGTCATGTTGAGTCAGGAATTGCAAAGTGTGATTATCGTTGTACAAAACAAACTCTTTAGGAACCAAATAATGTCTCCATTTCTTTAGCGCTTGCATGACAGCATAAAATTCTTTGTCATATGTTGAGTATTTAATCTTCGCTTCATTTAATTTCTCGCTGAAGTATGCAACTAGCCTATTGTCTTGGCTCAAGACTGGTCCAATTGCAAACCCACTTGTGTCACACTTGACTTGGAATGTCTTGCTAAAATCCAGCAAAACCAGAATTGGTTGTTTCATGATCTTCTTCTTCAGCAGATTGAAGCTCTTCTCTGCTTCCTCTGTCCAATGAAAAGTTTTATGTCTTTTCTTCACCATATCCATCATTGGTGCGCTAATCCCACTGAAATTTCGGATGAATTTCCTATAGAAACTAGCTAAACCATGGAAGATTCGAACTTCAAACACACTTTTCAGTGACAACCAATTCTTAATCACTTCCACCTTTTTCGGATCCATTTTCATCTCATTTGTAGAGATAACAAAACCCAAATAAATGAGTTTTATCCTCATAAATGATGATTTCTTCATATTTATCAGCAATTTCTCTTGCTGTAATCTCTTCATCACTGCGGCTAAATGCTTCAAGTGCTCTGCTTCTGTCTTGTTAAAAATTAATATATCATCAAGATATACAATGACAAATTTCCCAATGAAATCCTTCAGGACTTCGTTCATCAGCCTCATGAAAGTACTGGGTGCATTTTTTAAGCCAAATGGCATAATAAGCCATTCATACAACCCCTCATTCATTTTGAATGCAGTCTTCCATTCATCACCTTCTCTCATACGAATATGATGATATCCTCTTTTCAAATCAATCTTTGAAAAGAATCTTGCTCCACTCAAGCAATCCATCAAATCATCCATCCTTGGCAATGGAAACCTGTATTTGATGGTAATATTATTGATCTCCCTTGAATCTGTACACATTCTCCAACCTCCATATTTCTTTGGGCTAAGCACTGTTGGAACAACCCATGGACTCAAGCTCTCTCTAACAAATCCTTTGTCCATTAAATCCTGGACCTGCCTCTTGACTTCTTCATTCTCCTGCGTCATCAACCTGTATGCTTCTTTGTTTGGTAAACTGGCTCCAGGTATAAGATCAATGTGATGGATTATACTTCTAATTGGTGGCAATGAACAAGGTGTTGGACACACCTACCA
>JZKD02S1626123.1:136569-158146 GCA_000966675.3 Picea glauca
ATAGAGTTCTTTGAGAGAAGTATAGAGTGTTTATACTCATTTTTATCATAATTCCGAGATGAATCTGATGGTGATGTTAGTTCTATGCTAAAGTTATGTGTATGGATATCTTAGTCCAATTTGTCATGTATGAGACCCATTGTCTCATTATGCCTGCAAAAGGGGATCTTTGTAAACCTATTTAGAACAAGTTGAGTTTATACTCGTTTTTCTTAGAATTTCGAGAGGAGTTGAGTGGTAATCTCTATTTATGGGTTTGAGCATACAAATTGAAGGGTATATTCAAATTTTCCATTGTAAGTCATCATTGTATCAAGCATTTGAGCATTAAAATAGTGATCTCACTATTTGGAAGCGGACCTAGAGACGTAGCCCGGGATGGGTGAAATTCGTTATCAAACTGTGTAATGAGACTTGTTATTTGTTGTCTCTACTTATCTCTATTTTGGAATTATTATTTCTGAAATTTATTCTCAATTAATGAAGTTTACGAATAAGTAAGCATTTTGACATGATATTTTGTAGATAGTCATAATCATCTTCATTTCCTGAATCTGGTTGGATGTTTAATGTTTAATGTCTACTTAATAACTAATTGACATCTAAGTATTTTCAGATCAAGTTTTTATCAAAGATGCTTACGAGGTCCAACTCAAGCTTGGTTAAGGATCGTTGAAGAGTGCATTCTTGATATTGGTTTGAGGTGTGCATTTCAAAAGAAAGAAATGACTTCAACAAAAGATGGGGATTCTTCTAATCTAAATCCTTTCGGTACTAAAGAGGCATTCTTTTCCATGTTCATGGAAATGAAGGACATAGTGGAAGAAATGTATGAAGATATAAACAAGGTTAAGGGAACTGGTGGTAAAAGAAAAGGAAAGCCATATAACTTTGAGAAGTAGTTGAAGAAGCCACATAACTTCAAGAAGCTGTGGAAGGGAAAAAAAGAAGAGAAGCCTACATGTTCTCATTGCAAGAAGAAAGGACATGAGGAGGAAACATGTTGGAAGTTGCATCCAAAGAGGCTACCAAAGACGTTCAAGGACAAGGGTAAAAAGCAGGCCATAGCCACAGTTTAGGATCTTGGATCAAATTCTAAAGATGCAACTATGGGAGCTAAAGGTATATTTTTTGTTGTTAGTTCTAGTTCACATACTTATTCTTGAAAGGATAATGTAATCCCTAATGGAAGACAAAGAAATTAATTGTTTCATTTACGAGTTATCTCAAAGCACAATAATAATGATACACTTGTTGATAGTAGATCACTAGTAAATCTTATTTCGAAGCAAGTTGTATAGAATTTGAGATTGGAAACTAGGCCTCATCCAAGACCATATCCTCTGGATTGGATGTGTGATAATTCTCAGTTACAGGTAAGTAAGAAATGAAAGTTATGGTTTACAATCACATCCAGTTTCATTGATGAGGTAGAGCTAGACGTTGTTCCATTTGACATTTGTAGGATTGTTTTGGGAAGTCCATACTTGTATGACGTGAAGGCCATTTTCTATAGGGAATAGAACAAGTATCATATTTTCAAGGATGGTATTGATTTCATTGTGAGATCTCATCATATGAAGCGAATTTGACATTTTTCACTATAGGGAACCAGGGATGATTTTAAGGATGGAAACTTATCTCAAAATTTAGAAACCTTAGCGAATCTTACAAGTCCTTAATATGTAAATTATAAAATGTTTGGTGATATTTTTGTAAAAATATTCAAATTTCTAACGAATTTATATAGTTTCTATAAAATTTGGGCTATTCTAAAGCTAAAATAATTTTATTTTATAGAGTTTGGGCAAAAAAAAATAAATAAATGGAAATTTAGCCCATTTGGGGAAAAGCATGGAAAATTAGCCCATTTGCGAAATTTAGCCCCTCAAATCATCTATGCAGGGAACACGAAAATGATAGTTAATGCTATTATCCAGGATTTAGTTTTACAACCTATGGTTGGAAGTAAAGAATATCCTTTGGTTGATGTTTTTCCTATTAAGAAGTGAAAATATGTTGATGGTTCATTCCCTTTCATATCTGTATATTCAGTTTCATTGTTAAGTTTATTACTAATTAGTGGAGTATGTTTAGTAGCTATAACAATGAATGACATAGTTTATGAATTTAACAGAATGGTTAACTTGGTCAACAATGTTGTTTCAATAGTCATTATGGTTATGATGATTTAGGTTGATCCAGATGGATATTGGTGGCCACCCACCTATTCCAACTGGCTTCAACTCGTGTCCATTTTTGTTCAACACGTCTTTCTGTATTTTTTTATAATTGTGATTTCTACACTTATGGGGTTGTCTGAAGCCTCACACATTCTCCAAGTGGATACGGGTGGCCTCTCACCTAATCCAATTGGCCTATTTTGTATTTGTTCATATCAACACATCTTGTTGTACTTTCAGGGATGTTTTGAGGCTCTAATTTTATTTTTTTTGACTTGCCACAGTCAAACTGTAGACAAAGTTAGAGTCTAATGGTGAAATGTGCATCTCTCTAAAATACCTTTCCAGCAGGCTATCATGCGCCTAAAACAGAGGTCGTATGAAAAAGTTATGACCCAAGGAAGTTGAGGTACCAAATTACACCAACTTACCCATAGGGCCCACATGACTTTTGGCGTTTCGCCTTCTAGGTTAGGTTTTTGGATGTATAGGGTTTTGGAATTCATGAGTAATATTAAAAGGGCCTATGGAGCCACATTTTAATCCATTATGCTCAAATGGATGTGCGTAGCATCCACATCTCTTCTTAGAGATAGCTACCACCTTTCGAGAAAGTTTCAGTTCTGCAACTTTACAGTTTCAGCCTATTTCATTATTTAATAGAAGATATTGTTCAATGAATATTTGTGTTATTCTTTCTATCTATGTTTTTATGGTATTCAGTTTATAATCAGTTCGTTCCGCTCCTAAAACCAGATCAGTGGTATCAGAGCAGTCTACTCTTCATTTATTTTTCTTCGTGCATGTCCCCGACAAGGTCTGGGTACAAGAAGTTGGGACTCGAACCAATCCAGCCATTACTAGATCAGTCGCGCCGAAGCCAACAAAAACCCATGGGAGATGAAAATAAAGAGTATGGAGTAAGATATCCTATTAAAATGTTGCTCGAGGAAGCTCTCATGCGACAAAGGAACGAAATGATGGACAACTTTGCACAGATCCTTCAACGGTTTCCCATGGGAGAAGCATATTCATCAGGTGGACATGAAACCCCCTTCAAGGTATAGGTAAATTTCCATTATTTTAAGGACCGATAGATGCATATGTTGTAGATAAATGGTTAAATCTGCTCGAAGGATATTTTTCGGTCCACAATTTTTTCGATTGGGGAAAGATCACTTTTTCACTCCTGAAGGTCATTCCCCATGTTAAAGACTGGTGGGATACCTACTCTGAGCAAAGGACCGTGGATGAATCTACAATTTTTTTGGTGGTTCCTACATGGGATTCTTTCTGGGACACCATTAAAGAACAATAATACCCCGTTGGAAGCTACGAGGACCAATACACCAGTTGGACCACCCTATGTCAAGAAAGGGACCCTACAGTACTAGAATTCACCAATATTTTCCATACCCTCCACACCAAATTGGGTATCAAAGATTCTAAGCATCATCTAGTGCTCAAATATCGTGACTTTTTCATAGATACATTCAAATATAAATGGATTTCATGGACATCACCTCGTTGGGAACAAGTTATAGATACATTGTCAAGATCGAGTAGAAATTTAAACAGAAACGACAAGAGTTTGGATATGCAAACCCCTCAAAGCCGAAGCAGGGAAAAGGAAACCCCAACCGACAAAATAGGGGACCAAGTCACAATGGATTCCCTCAGAACAATCCGTCCAAGCCACAACACAAGAAGGGAAATGAGAAGACGAAGAAGGACACGGGAAAATGGTGTGAGTACCATAAAATTCCTTGGAACAATGTCGACGAACATCGCTCCAAGAAGTCCCTCGTGGCTAAGATGAAGGAATTCGAGTCAGAGGCCCATTTTGATTTCGAGTCAAATCCTGAAGGAGGGAAGGATATTATCGATGCTAAACCCAATTCCATATTCGCTACCACCAAATTCTGGCCAAGTGAACCAGAAGAACCAGAGGAAGGGGAACACCTATTTCACTCGCAGATGTAGGTCAAGGGGGCTCGATTCACTTCATTATCGACAACGGTAGTCATAAGAACCTGATTTCAGCATAGGTTGTCAAGCGTATAAACCTACCAATGATACCGCACCCGCAACCCTACACCACCGACTAGCTTCGTCAAGGAAGAGATCTTCGTGTTAGCCAATAGTGTCGTCTTTCCTACGACATCAAGCCTTTCAAAGATGAGGTGCTGTGTGATATTTATCCCCTTAAAGTTTGTGATGTTATTTTAGGACAAGCATATTTGTGGAAGCGTCATGATATGTATGATTCTAGACCCCACAATGTTATTATTACCTTGGGTAGACAATTGTACAAGATTCTAGAGGTGGCACTGCCTACTGCTATATATTTAATCTCTACTAAGAAATGTAGTAGGGTCATTTCAAAGACTGGGAAGTTCATCTTGTTTGTGATCCATGCTCACAGTAAGAAGAAGGTCGCCACCACATCTGTGGCCTCTACACAACACCTCTCTTTGCATCAGAAGCAAGTGGACGGGATCTTGGAAGAATACATAGAGATCTTCGTCTCACCTACAGGGGTACCGACACACTGCCAAGTCAAGCATCTAATTGATCTGACCCTCGACGCACCTCTACCTAATGGACCAGTCTATCGATGCTCGCTGATGGATAATGACGAAATTAGGCATCAGATCCAAGAGCTTATTCAAAAGGGTAACATCAAACCCAACTCCTCCCCTTGTGGAAGCCCGATTGTACTGGTGCAGAAAAAGGACGGGACTTGGTGACTCTGCATTGATTACAAAGCCTTAAAAAAAATCATAGTCAGAAACTTCTATCCCATTTATAGGATTGATGACCTTCTTGACCAACTCAAGGGGGGAAATTTCTTCAACAATATTGACATAAATTATGGCTATCGTCAGGTTCCCATCGAACTAACGAATGTCTGGAAAACAACCTTCAAGTCTAAGGAAGGTCTCTATGAATGGATAGTCATGCCCTTTGGCTTAATTAATGCACCAACCAATTTCATGAGGTTGATGGACGATGTATTGAGACCCTTCACCAACTCCTTTTTGGTAGTATATTTTGATGACATCCCCATATTCAACACAACATGGGAGGAGCACATGCAGCATATTCAACAGGTTTTGAGCACTCTACGACAACACAATCTTTATGCCAACTTGGAAAAATTCTCTTTTGGCATGAACAAGGTCCAATACCTAGGATAGATTGTTGATGAGCATGGGGTACATGTTGATCTAGTTGAGTTCCAAGTCATCCATTACTGGCTAGCCACGACCACAATGAACGAGCTTCAAAGCTTCTTAGGACTCTCTAATTTTTATCGAGAGTTCATGTTGGGATTCTCCCATATTGCCTGGGCCCTCAACCAGGTGACCAAGGGAAGTGGTAGGGACAAGTTCATGTGGGGGAAGGAGTATAAATGAGCATTTGAATATCTAAAACATCATTTTTTATCATCTCTTGTACTCTCCTTTCCTAATATACAAAAACCATTCGATATTGAGACTGATGCATCTGACTATGCTATGGATGCAGATCTCACTCAACACGGGAATCCGTTTGCATACCATAGCGAGACACTCTCTGATGCTAATTGCAAATACCCCACCTATAAAAAGGAAATGTATTCCATTGTACAAGCCTATCATCAATGGAAACATTACATTCTAGGGACATAGACGATCATACACACTGATCACAAGCCTCTGCAGTTCATACAAAGACAGGGGAAATTGCAGAACGACCTCCATAAGAAGTGGTCCACCTACTTGCAGTAGTTCCATCTCAACATCAAGTATAAGACAAGTATCTCCAATCATGTCACTGACTGCCTCAATCGGCCTCCTGTGGCTGCACTTACCACTATGCTCCATTCCTGTGGACATGAAACATCGGAGTGGCCCCAACTTTACCAACAAGATTTGGACTTCACCACTACATATCATCTCTTGGGTACATGCACCACTGTCACTGATTTTCACATTCATAACAACTCTTATGCCACCTAGGCAATCTCTTAGTTCCTACAAGGGAGAGTGCGAAGCTGATTTGGGAAGCCCACTACATTTGGGTGGTAGGAAATTTTGGCGTAGAGAAAACTGTGGCCGTCCTTTAGAAACATTTTTATTGGAAAAAAATTCGACTAGACATCAGGAAGTATATCATATCTTGCAATACCTTCACCATTTCCAACCGACCATCAAGAATCAAGGCTTATACACCCCTCTACCCATTCCTGAGAAGCCACAGGAGTCCATCTTAATGGATTACATGTCTATTTTTACGACCACCAAGAACGGAAATGACTACGTGTTTGTGGTCGTTGATCGGTTTTCGAAGATGGCCATCCTCAAAGCCTGTAAGAAGTCTATCACAACAATCGATATTGCCAAGATATATTCGAACGAGTTTGGGTGCACTTTGGGATACCACAGACCATCATCTCCGATCAAAATAGCAGGTTCCTCAACACCTTTTGGTCGAGTCTCTTGTTTCTATTAGACACCAAGCTCACAAAATCCACTTCTTTCCACCCCCAAACCAACGGCCAAATTGAGGTCATGAATCAGATGATTGTGCTCATCCTGTGCATGTACAACTCTAAGAATCCTCGTACATGGGATGAGAGTCTACCATATGTCCAACACAGTTACAACAAATCTCTCCATAGTTCAATCGACCATATCCCATTTCAGGTGGGTCTGGGATTCCAACCCTTGGGACCAATTGACGTTGCACTTCCTCTTGCCACCACATAGAAAAAATCTTCCCCTGATCAGTCTGTGGTCGACAAAGCCTCCATATTCATCGAGCGGATTCAACACAGCCACCAACAAGTCCAAGAGATTTTGCATAAATCCAATGCTAAGTACAAGAAGCGACAGGATAAACACAAGGTACCACACAAGTTTCAGGTTGGCGAAAAAGTCTAGTTACATTTGTAGAAGGAGCGTCTCACTAGGCCCCATCCGAAGCTTCAACCACTTCATTATGGGCATTACACTATCACCAAGGCTATGGGTAGCAACACTTTTGAGATCAACACTCCACCCTTCCTTGGTATGCATCTAATGTTCAATGTGGACCTCCTTCGGCCATATTTCCCACCATTATTAGACACCTCTGAGATCGCCGAACAACTGATACTAGTAGAGATCAATCCTGAATACATGGAACAAGCATCCACCGATCAGATAGTGGATACACAGGTCAAGGGCACTCACCAACAGTAGATCCAACTTTATCGGGTTGTCAAGGTAGGGCAACTCCTACACCAAGGTAAGTGGCTCACCTGGGGACAAATACAACAAAAGTTTCCTCACCTGACGGGGGAAGTCAACGCAATGGAGACCATTTCTTCCTAAGGGGGGAAGATTGATCCAGATAGATATTTGTGGCCACCCGCCTATCCCAACTGGCTCCTTGTGTCCATTTTTTTTCAAAACGTCTTTCTGTATTGTTTTATAATTGTGAGTTATACACTTTTGGGGCTGTGTGAAGCCTCAAACATTATCCAGGTGGATACAGATGGCCTCTTGCCTAATCTAATTGGCCTATTTTGTATGTTTTTATATCAACACATCTTTTTGTACTTTCATGGCTGTTTTGAGGCCCTAAACATTGTTTTTTTGAATCGCCACAGTCAGAATGTAGACATAGTTAGAGTTCAACAATGAAATGTGTATTTCTTTGAAATACCTTTCCAAAAGGCTATCATGCGCCTAAAATGGAGGTCGTATGCAAAAGTTATGACCCTAGAAAGTTGAGGTACCAAATTACACCAACTTACCCATAGGGCCCACATGACTTTTGACATTTCACCTTCTAGGGTTAGGTTTTTGGATGTCTATGGTTTTGGAATTCATGAGTAATATGAAAAGGGACTATGGAGCCTGATTTTAATACATTCTTCTCAGATGGATGTGCATAGCAGCCACATCTCTTCTTAGAGATAACTACCACCATTCGAGCATGTTTCAGTTCTGTAGTTTTACAGTTTCAACCTATTTCATTATTTAATAGAAGATATTGTTCACTAAATATTTGTGTTATCCTTCCTATCTCTATATTTATGGTATTCATTCTATAATCAGTTTTTTCCACTCCTAAATCTAGATCATAGGTGCTCATTATCCAAGATGGATGGAAGGATGATACTAGACAAGTGATGTGGAAGTATCCTCACTTCATTTCTGAATGATCCATACTTTTGGAGGTCCAAAAGTTCTTCTGTGGGGAGGTGTGATACATGAGGATTTGAAATGCTTAAAAAATGATCTTATAAAATGCTCTTGTAAATGACTCCATTGCATAGATCTCGGTGATATATTTCCAACAACGCCTAGATATCTTTAAATGGACGTCGTATGAGAAAGTTATGGTTGTTTGAAGTTTTCAAGAAAATAGGTGCAAAAGGCTAAATGGGGGTGCCACGTGGTAGGCCCATAGACTTCCACGTGGAACTTCCATATAGCCCACGTGGAATATATATGCTAATGTGGTAGACAAATGATAGGTGACTATGTAGGTGATACAAGCAGTGACATGGTGCCACATGGGCCAATCAATGGCTACCACGTGGTAGCACTGAAATGGCCAATAATGGATAAAGAGTATAAAATTTGTTGGTTCAAATGGGAATCAAACCCAAGACCTCCAAGGGAATATTCCAATGACTTAGTAATATGATCCTACCAATGCACCACAATTATTTCTTGTTACAACAAGGAAATGAATATATATTTATGTTAATTAAATATAACTTGTGTATATAGGTGGGTTGGGTGGCCGACCTAGCCCTATATAAACCCAACGCCCAACTTTTGTATGATCACAGAAATACATGATAGTTTGTAGAGATATGAATCAAAGTTTGTTCTAAGTGCATATTTGCCTTGTTTTGCATGCAAGAGGTGTTACTATTTTAGATTTTCCTCGTTTTGTGTGCTATAGATTTCTTTGAGACAAGTATAGAGTGTTTATACTCATTTTTCTCAAAATTCTCAGAGGAATATGATGGTGATATCTGTTATGTGCTAAAGTTATGTGTATGAAGATCTTAGTCCAAGTTGTCATGTATGAGACCGTTAGTCTCGTTATGCAGGCAAAAGGGGGTCTTTGAGAACTTGTTCAGAACATTGTCGAGTTTATACTCATTTTTATCATAATTTTCACAAGAGTTCAGTGGTAACCTCTATTTCTGGGTTTGAGTAGCAGAATTGAAGGGCGTCTTCAAATTTACCATTGTAATTCATCATTGTATCAAGCATGTAAGCATTAATAGAAAAGTCTCACTGTTTGGAAGCAGACCCAGAGACGTAGCCCAACATGGGTGAATTTCATTATCAAACTATGTAATTAGCCTTGTTATATAATGAGCATTGTAATGAGACTTGTTATAAGTTTAAAAATATATTCACGGTGAATCTGGGCTGTTGATCTCGAAATCAAATGTGATATCGACCATCAATTCATCATACTTTTCCCAGCTCTACAATGACCATTAAAACATGAAATTCGACCTTCCAAGTCAAATTTTAACTCCGCAACTCCGCAGATTGATGCCATTGATCACCACGGAGAGGATTCTATGGAAATTTCAAACTAAATTGTTTATAAATTTGGGGATTTCACTATGAAATTCATCCTTTTCCCTAAATATATCTTAGAACAAGTCCATAACAATGTTTTTTTTTACCAAATTCATGTTGGTTATTGGCCCATACAGGTACAATGTTCAATCAGAAGCCCTATTACCATAATGTTATGACCCCCAACCCAATTGAGGTCCATTACATGCATAATTACACAAAAAAACAAAATTGTTTGCTAATTAAATTCTTGTATCTTACCGACTACAAATTACACACATAATTAACCGTTGTCTGATACCATTAATCAATGCATCTACAACATGATTGCGGTTTAATAAATAAACAAAACAACATGTAAATCCTCTTTAAACACAGAGTTGATGCACAACAATTTAACTCATAAATATAACACATAAAACAAATAAAACACTTACGTTTTAAAAAAGTTGTGCAACCAACTACTTGGGACAGATGTTCCACCAAACCATATACTTTTTGTTTCAAATCTCAATATTAAGTCATGCTCAAGTCAATGATATAAATAAACAAAATAGGGTGGTCTCTCATTATCCACTCACAACTCAGAAAACCCCACAACCCACTAGTATTCTCCTACAACTATCCCGATTTTCCACCATTTCTCTTCCTCTCGACCCGCCCAACCCAAAAAAATGTACCCCTTCACTCCTCTCAATCCATCGAGCATCTCATTCGTTTATGAAGGTCTCTCTAGCACAAGTAACCAAGAATCTCACTACCTGGAAACTCAAGGGAGCTCACTGCTAGGAAAACTACCAGGAAACAATAGCAATCACTTGTTGTTACAATGCAACTCACACAAGAGTTCACTCTTTAGGCTTGAAAACCTATCTCTTCAGTTTTTTGATCCAAATATGCTCTAGAAATTCTCCAACATGCTCTAGAATTCACCCTCCATGGTTTCTCCATCTCTAAATCTCTTCTTCCTCTTCTCTACTTACTCTTCATGTCAAAACATGGTTGTCTCAATGACACAGACCACGACCCTCGGGCCAATATCTACGTAGGACCATTCTAAATCTGCCCTGAATCAAATTGACTTTTTGATTCCTCCACAGGAAATCCCACACACATGCCACAATGTTTTCCATAGGTCCTTATAGGCATGCCCACGTGATCAAGCACTAGGCATCAACCCAAATCTCCTGACCACCAATATGATCGCACCCTTTGCCGAATCGAGATTTTGGGTTTCGGGATATCGTGATTCCTGTTGTCGAGTTTCCTATCTCTACAACCTCTGAAACCCGAAATGTTGAATTGCTGAAATCTTTGGCCGCGTCCTCCTCCACAGTTGTGTCGCGTTTCATGACTTCGAGAATTATGGAGTAAAGAATCCCGGCCTCTTTTCTTCGAAACTGCAGAAATGCCGAACCCCGATGCGTTTAGCAAAGGCTGGCTCCCCAACGAAACTTTTTGTCGATTCAGAATTTCAGACTTAGCGATTTCACGAATCTGACTACAAGAATCCCAGTTCTTCAACCTTCAAAACTTCGAAATGGTCAACGAGGATTGACTCCATCTATTGAAGAAAACATGCCACCTGTCTTCCCCCTTGTACTCTATTTCCCACGTGGATTCTTGCAACCTGTCCACTCAAGCTCTCCGGCTTTCGAAACTTGAACAACCCTTCGACAATCAAAACCTCGAACTCCGAAATGGTGCCTTCCACAGGATCAACGGTTATAGGCCTTCATTCGATCTAATGACCCACATTATTTTGGGATTCTGGGTATCGAGAGTTTGAAACTCTCGATCCCAAAACGCTACCTCCTTTGCTTTCCGACATTCAAAGTGCCGAAATCCCGAAATTTCATGCCAAAATCCTGTAGCGAATCGCGACTTCGGTATTTTTTCTCCACTAGGCCTGACTCCTTGTCGTCACGACTTCCGAAATGCTGAACTCTGAAATTCTGAAACGTAAAAAATTCTATGCCTCGTCTTCACACACGATAATCCATTTTGCAATTCGGAAGTTGGAGTGACAAATGGATTGGGCTTGCACTCCAGACTTACAAACCCCGATTTGCCGAAATGATCTTGACGGCTCGACGGTCATGATCAACGGTTGACGTTGAATCTTGAAACCAACATAGTGGGTTCATCTAACCCTTATCCACCCTGCAACTCCTTTGGATCCTACTGTCCTTGTGACTTTGCGAGTTCTCCATGGCGAATTTCGACTGTCCGATTCACTCCTCAATGAATCTCTATGAAATGAGCCAATGTTCTTTCGCCGGAACTTAACATTTTGCGCAATGATTCAGCTCCCCGTCTTCCTTTGAATACTTCAAAGGCGCTGATCCTCCTGAGCTTTCTATTGTAACCTCAAGTCTCGAAAGGACTCCTTCACACACTCTTTGTGGAAATCTTTCAAATACCTTTGTGTATTTGACTCCCCCAGAATCTATTTGACTCTGTGCACTCTCAACAACAACAGTCTTTCACTCTTCAACCTTAGTTGATAAATTCTAAGGCTTCAACTAGCCTGCGCACACCTTGTACAACTTATGTGCTTCACCTGCACTTCTGCTGGAATGAGAACAACGGTATCCTTCCTGATATTTCTGAGATAAAACTCAGACCTTCATCAATGCACACCTTGCGAACATTCACTGAACTCCTTGCAGGAACTCTCTTAGGAAGAGAAACAATTGGAACTCATTCTTCTCCTCTCTTAGACTTCATACATTTAACATGAAATCATACATTCAACACAAAATAACAACAAAGGCATAAAAGAGAGAATAAAACAACTATAAGGATACCATTCAACATATGTAAACAACAAACATCATAACACCATGAAATCTGAGTCAAAGCTTCATATATTAACTCCTACAAGAGTGAGGGTGTCTATATTTGTTTTCCCTCCTACACTCTAAACTATCTAATCTCTTAATTCCAATCTACCTACTTTCATTAATAGACTTAAATTCCTATCACAATTTGACAGATGGGAGTAATCCCCCCAGATCTTTTCATATCTCCTGGGTATTAATGCTTTTAAGTTCAAAATTCAAAACGTTGTTCATAAAAACGTGTTATTTTTCCATCTGTGCATCCAGATGCTCCTTTGGATAGGCGCGTGCTTTTGTATTTGTACGATGATCTTGCATCATACTCCCTTGCTTTAAATTTTTCATGAACTCCTGTTCATGAGCTCTTGCACTGTGTGTCCATGCTTATGAATTTCTGCTTCATCTTCCCAACTAGCATCTTCAACTGGATGTCCCTTCCATTTGACCAAGTATTCAAAATACTCTTTTCTCCTGGTCTTTTTGCTAATCCTCTTGTCAATTATGCTTTCCATTTGTGGATTTTCAGCTAGAGGCATTTTTTTTGTCCATTGAACTTCTTTTTGTTCATCTTCTGCTCCTGCTTCTTCAGCTCTATAAGGGTACAAATCCGTAACATTGAATATCGGTGAGATTCCGATCCCTTCGAGTAATTCAATCTCATATGCATTTTCCTCGAATTTCTTTATGACTTTGCACGGTCCAATATTTTTCATCTTCAGTTTGTTATATGTTCCCTTTGGGAACCTTTCCTTCCTCATATGTTCAAGAATCGAATCACCAAATTCAAATTGAAGTTCCTGCCTGTGTTGATCTGCTTTTCGCTTGTATTCTTGATTTGAACTCTGCATTCGCTCCTTAACTCAGCTGTGAATCTCCTTCATTGCTTCTACAAAGTCCTCTGCACTAGAACTTATGAATCCAGTTTGTTCCACATCTTTCAATTTAGAAACTCCCCTTGGGTGCATTCCATATACAATCTGGAATGGACTCTGCCCTGTGCTTCTATTAAGAAATTCATTATAAGAAAATTCCACTTGTGGAAGAATGTGATCCCACTAATTGTGGTGTTCAGTCACTAAGCTTCTCAACAAATCTCCCAAGCTTCTGTTCATGGCTTATGTCTACCCATCCGTTTGAGGATGATATGCTGAGTTAAAATACAAACTTGTCCCCATATTTTTCCATAAGGTCCTCCAGAAATGCCCTATGAACTTGGTATCTCAATCATACACGATACTCCTTGGCAAGCCGTGAAGTTTGACAACTTCCTTAAAAAACAGGTTTGCAATATGAGTTGCGTCACTAGTTTTCTGGCATGGTATGAAATGTGCCATTTTTGAAAATCTGTCGACTACCACAAAGATTGAATCATAGCTTCTTTGTGTTCTTGGAAGTCCCAATATAAAATCCATGCTCACTTCATCCCACGACCTTTCTGGTATGGGTAATGGTTGATATAACCCTGTGTTCTGCCTTTTCCCTTTTGTGTTTTGACAAAGCCTGCATCTGTCCACAAATTTCTTAACATCTGTCCTCATCCCTGGCCAAAAATATGAGCCATTCAACTTTGAGAACTTCTTATCATGAACAAAGTGTCCGACTAGTCCTCTACTGTGTTTTTCCTTTAGGAGGTTCTCCCTCATGGAGCATTTTGGAATACATAATTGATTTCCCCTGAACAATAATCCATCCTGGATCATGTATTCAGTCCATTGACTTCTATCTCTGAGAATTGGATTCTTAGATGCCTCATATGCTTCCTTGAAGTTTGGATCATCTATGCACATTTCTTTGAGGTTATCAAAACCCAAAGTTTTGACTCTAAATTCCTGCATCAACAAACATTTTATGCTCAAAGAATTAGCAACTTTGTTAGCAGTTCCAGAAATATGCTTAATCACAAAAGTAAAATTCTGCATGAATTCGACCCATTTAACATGTTTTTGGTTCAACTTCTCCTATTGATTCACGAATTGTAAAGAGTGATTATCACTGTACAAAACAAACTCTTTAGGAACCAAATAATATCTCCATTTCTTTAGTGCTTATATGACTGCATAAAATTCTTTGTCATATGTTGAGTACTTGATCTTTGCTTCATTCAGTTTCTCACTGAAATATGTGATTGGCCTATCATCTTGGCTCAAGACCGCTCCAATTGAAAATCCACTTGCATCACACCTAACCTAGAATGTCTTGCTAAAATCCGACAAAACCAAAATTGGTTGCTTCGTGATCTTCTTCTTTAGCAGGTTGAAACTTTTCTCTGCTTCTTCTGTCCAATGAAAAGATTTATGTCTTTTCTTCACCGTATCCATCATTGGTGCGCCAATTCCATTGAAGTTTCGAATGAATTTCCTGTGGAGTCTAGACAAACCATGGAAACTTTGTACTTCAAATATACTTTTCGAAAATGGCCAATTCTTAATTACCTTTACCTTTTTTGGATCCATCTTCAACTCATTTGTAGAGATAACAAAACCCAAATAAATGAGTTTTTTCCTCATAAATGATGATTTCTTCATATTTATCAGCAATTTCCCTTGTTGTAATTTTTTCATCATTGCAGCTAAATGTATTAAGTGTTCTGCTTGTCTTGCTGAAAATTAACATATCATCAAGATATACAATGATGAATTTCCCAATGAAATCCTTCAGGACTTCATTCATCAACCTCATGAAAGTATTGGGTGCATTTGTTAAGCCAAATGGCATGACAAGCCATTCATATAGCCCCTCATTCGTCTTGAATGTTGTCATCCATTCATCACCTTCTCTCATTTGAATCTGATGATACCCGCTTTTCAAATCAATTTTTGAAAAAAATCATGCTCCACTCAAGCAATCCATCAAGTCATCCATCCTTGGCAATGGAAATCTGTATCTGATGGTAATCTTATTGATTGCCCTTGAGTCTGTACACATTCTCCATCCTCCATATTTCTTTGGGCAGAGCACTGTTGGAACAACACATGGACTCAAGATTTCTCTAATCAATCCTTTGTCCATTAAGTCCTGAACCTGTCTCTTGACTTCTTCATTTTCCCGTGGCGTCAACCTGTACGTAGACTTGTTTGGTAAAATGGCTCCAGGTATAAGATCAATATGATGGCTTATACTCCTGATAGGTGGCAATGAACAAGGTAGTTCACCCACTATTATATTAGCAAACTCTTCCAGCAACTCCTGGATTTCTTCTGGTAAATCATCTATCCTTGTACTGGTCAAAACAATTTTGGGATTCCTAACCAAAATAAATTCTGTCTTTCTTCTTCTTAACCTCATTAAGAAGTTCCTTCCCACTCATGAGAACTACAATGTTGTTCATTTCTGTCTTCACCTCTTTATCTTTAATTGGCAACAACATGTGAGTCCTACCATTTTTCTCCAGGGTGTATGTGTTCTTTCTCCCATCATGAATCACGTTTCTGTCATATTTCCACAGTCTACCCAACAATAGATGACAAACATCCATGGGAATAACATCACATAATATTTCATCCTTATATTCTCCTATTTTCAATTCAACTAAACATTGTTTAGTGACATTTACCCGATTTCCTTTTTGTAGCCACAAAACTCTGTATGGGCTTGGATGTTCAACAGTCTCCAGCTCCATATTTTCTACCATCTCTGTAGATACGAGATTTTCTGTGTTACCGCTATCCAATATGACTTTGCATACCCTATCTTTGGTTTTGCAAGAAGTCTGAAACAAACTGTTTCTTTGGTCTAGGTTCTCTGCCTCCTTCTTCGGCTTCAAGAGAACTTTCCTCATCATCAAAGATCTTCCACCCTCAGCGTCTTCTGCCTCAACATTCCATCCTTGAGCTTCAACAATGTGAGTTTCACCACCATATTTTTTCTTATCTGGACACTCATAGGATTTATGTCTGATCTTTCCATAGACAAATCATTTTACTTCACCGCCTCTGCCTCTTCCTCTTCCTCTAGCTCGAGGAAAACTATTTCTATCAACATACTTCCCTCTCTCTAAGCTTCCTCCTCTCTCATGTTGAGTTTGAGGTTTCTTCCACTCTTTTTTAGATTTCTGAGTTCTGTCTTGGGCAATTGTTTTTCCTCTGGCTTGACTTCTACCTTGGCCTCTTTGACCTTGCTTTCGGCTCAACTTCTCTTCAAATTTTAGAGCTATTTGATAAGCATATTCCACATTTCGAATGATCATCATGATCATCTCATCTTGAATGCCATACTATAGACCATTCATGTATCTGAAATTTTTTTCATCATCTCTTTCCTAATGACCTGCTCTGATGTTTATCTTGTAGAACTCTTCAGTGTATTCTTTCACTGACATCGGCTTCTATCTCAAATTCTGCATCCTCCGAAACATAGTGATTTGATAATCCTTGGGTATAAATTTGGCTTTCATCTTTTCAACCATTCTATCCCAACTCTTGATTTTTTGCTTGCCCTTGCAGCATCTGTCAGCCTGCAGTTCATCCCACCATAGTGTTGCACGCCCTTTAAGTCTAGTAACGACATGTTTGACTTTCTTGTCTTCCTCGACATCCTCATAGTCGAAGTATTTATCTAGAGCTCTAATCCAGTATAGAAGAGCTTCAACATCCAGGTTTCCCTTATACACTGGAATGTCCATTTTTTCTCTGGCACCTATCCTTGCAACAACCCTGAATAGGCATTCATCTGCAACATCTTTGACCGCAACTTCTTCTCCTTCGTGTCCATCTTCATTTTCACTTTCAGCTTCGCTGATATCCCCAACGTCAACTGTGTGCCTATGTGTTGTCTCCATTGCATCAAGCCTGACACGTAACTCACACATTTCTCTTTCTCTTGCTGGATCAGACATTGGCATTGGCCTATCCGTTCTTCTCGGCGGCATGGCTGTAAAATGTTCCTCTTTTCTCTGCTACAGAAATCAAAGAGCTTGTTCTGAGCTATGATACCAAATGGTGCGTATTAGACTACTCCTTTTCCTCTAGCTCCTTCTGCCTGAAATATACAGACAAAATCAAGCTCTGATACCAAATTGACGCAGACCCTAACCCTTGGGCCAATATCCATGTAGTATCGTTCTAAATCTGCCCTGAATCAAATTGACTTTTTGATTCCTCCACAGG
The DNA here is from genome assembly GCA_000966675.3 of Picea glauca. Lineage (NCBI taxonomy): Eukaryota > Viridiplantae > Streptophyta > Pinopsida > Pinales > Pinaceae > Picea > Picea glauca. The sequence goes on from JZKD02S1626123.1 coordinate 154,287, forward strand.
GAATACCACACACACACCACAGTGTTTTCCATAGGTCCTTGTAGGTATGCCTGCATGATCAAACACTAGGCATCAACCCAAATCTTCTAACCAACAATATGATCTCGCCCTTTTCCGAATCAAGATTTCGGGTTTCGCGATATCGTGATTCCTGTTGTCATGTTTCCTGTCTCTACAACCTCCAAAACCCGAAATGTCAAATTGCTGAAATCTTTGGCCGCGTCCTCCTCCACAGTTGTGTTGTGTTTCACGACTTTGAGAATTATAGAGTAAAGAACCTCAAACTCTTCTCTTCAAAACTTCCAAAATTTTGAACCCCGATGCGTTCAACAAAGGATGGATCCCCAACGAAACTTTTCGTTGATTCAAAGTTTCGGATTTCGCGATTTCGCGAATCCGGCTGCAAGACTCCCGATTCTTCAACCTTCAAAACTCCAAAATGGTCAATGAGGATTGACTCCGCCTATTGAAAAAAACATGCCACCTGTCTTCCCCCCTGTACTTTGTTTCCCACGTGGATTCTTGCCACCTTTCCACTCAAGCTCTCCAGATTTCAAAAGTTGAACAACCCTTCAATAGTCATTCCTCTATCACTTCAAAAACCCGAACTCTGAAATGATGCCTTCCACGGGATCAATGGCTATAGGCCTTCATTCGATCCGATGACCCACATTATTTCTAGATTCTGAGTACTGGGAGTTTGAAACTATCGATCCCAAAACACTACCTCCTCTGCTTTTCGACACCCGAAGTGCCGAAATCTTGAAATTTCATGCCAAAATCCTGTCGCAACTTGTGACTTCAGGATTTTATCTCCACTATGCCCAACTCCTTGTTGTCAGGACTCCCGAAATTCCAAACTCCGAAATTTCAAAATGCAAAAAAATCTACGCCTCGTCTTCACACACGATAATCCATTTTGTGATTCGAAAGTTCGAGTGACTAAGGGATTGGGCTTGCACTCTGGACTTACAAACCCTCATTTTCCGAAATGATCTTGACGGCTCGACGGTCATGATCAACGGTCGACGTTGAATCTTGAAACCAACGTAATGGATTCATCTAACCCTTATCCATCCCGCAACTCCTCTGGATCCTATGGTCCTCATGACTTTGCGAGTTCTCCACCGGGAGTTTCGACCGTCCGATTCACTCCTCAATGAATCTCTATGAAATGAGCCAATGTTCTTTCGCCAGAACTTAACCTTGTGCACGATGATTCGGCTCCCCGTCTTCCTTTGAATACTTCAAAGGCACTAATCCTCCTGAGCTTTCTATTGCAACCTCAAGTCTCGAAAGGACTCCTGCACACACTCTTTGCATAAATCTTTTAAATACTTCTGTGTATTTGATTCTTTGACTCTGTGCACTCTCGACAACAACAATCTTTCATTATTCAACCTTAGTTGATAAATTCTAAGGCTTCAACTAGCCTGCGCACACCTTTCACGACTTTTGTGCTTCACCTGCACTTCTGCTGGAATGAGAACAACAGTATCCTTCCTGAGCTTTCTGAGATAAAACTCATACCTTTGTCAACGCACACCTTGCGGACATTCATTGCATTCCTTGCAGGAACTCTCTTAGGAAGAGAAACAATTGGAACTCATTCTTCTCCTCTCTCAGACTTCATACATTCAACATGAAATCATACATTCAACACAGAATAACAACAAAGACATAACAAAGAGAATAAAACAACTGTAAGGATACCTTTCAACATATGTAAACAACAAACATCATAACACCATGAAATTTGAGTCAAAGCTTCATATATTAACTCAAATACTCCTGTACATGGGTTCTTCTCTACAACTCTCTGCTACGTCTCTTTTTTTTTCTCTTTTGTGCTAATGATACAATAATACAAGAGTGAGGGTGTCTATATCCGTTTTCCCTCCTAGACTCTAAACTGTGTAATATCTTAATTCCAATATACCTACTTTCATTAACAGAGTTAAATGCCTATTAGAATTTGATAGATGGGAGTAATCCCCCCAGATCTATTCATATCTCCTAGGTATAAATGCAAAGTACACCTTCTTCCTAACTATTACATTAATGCTTTTAAGTTCAAAATTCAAAACATCGTTCATAAAAACATGCTCTTTTTCCATCTGCGCGTCCAACTGCTCCTTGTACGATGCTCTTGCATCACTCAAACTATTGTAACTCCCCATACAAATTTTCTCTCATTGTTTTCTTGCTTGACTTACACACTTCCTCAAGTTGATTGGACTCAACCTCCATGCTCCCAATAATTATGGGATGTGACTCTTCAGACCCATCCTCTTACATGCATTCAATGATTGGCTTTAGGAACACTCAACAACAAAATAGGAGGTTCATATACCAATAGTAATTTTAGGAAGTGGTTTGAATTAATAGACATGGGTAATTCCCCCTTGGAACCCTCCTAAAAATTCACTTAGACCCTCCCCTCTCTTGTGGATTAATTCAACCCCCATATCTATGCATGACCCTTTAGCAGCTGGCATCACATTTTATTATTAAAACATAGAAATAAAATTTGCATATACATCGCTTGGTCATAGACACACATTATATTTACATTAAGCATCAATTAAACTCAGAATTATAGCAAGGATGTTACACAATAGATCAAAACTCCCACATTAGGGTTCCACGTTCACAGTTCCACCACAAAGTTCCATTACAGGTTATAGTGGAAGAGGGTTTTGGTGGTTTGACGCCTTTGTAAATGAATCTATTAAGGCTTCTCAACGTGAACCTCTAAGTTAAACCTCACCACTGCCAACTCTTGCACTATCGTGGAAATTCAAGGAAAAGCAATGGTTCCTCTGAGTGAATAAACTCTTCAATCAATTCATATCATTCTCATATATTTGGTCATGAAATTACATTCCATAGACCTAAGCATTCAAATGAAAAATAATCCAACATGCAAATTTACCCATCATATAGGAAATTACACAATCATGCATTCCATTCATTTTTCTTAAGAATTTATACAAGTTCATGAATTACAAACATGCACATTTATTCAAACATTTAAATATGCAGAGCACATATTTGAAACTTATGTGTTCATAAAACTACCAACCAATCCAACTAATTGAGGGTGAGTTCTTTTCCACCCAACCATAGGCTTCATTGCACTGTACTCTCTATAATAAGCCATCCCCGCGCTAGACCATGATACCACTGGGGAAACTAAAGTTTCTTTAAGAAATTTGTGTTGAGTGTTAAGGCCACTCTCCTTCATAGAAAATAAATAGAAGAAATCGTCGATACCCACAAAGTCAGGGCCACCACGAGCTTCTAATATGCCTTCCTAGATGGATTTCCTCTACACAAGGGAGTCCCTTCACTACTACACAGTTTCTCAGTTCCCTCCCTTTACCAGTGTTAGTTTTTTTCAAAAATAATTTACTGACGACCCTATCTCCTCAGGTCGGGTTCAAGATTTCTTTTCTTGAATTTCATAGCAAGGCATCGAACCTGGCTTTACCTCGATTCCCAAGGTAGCTGCAATAGAAACTTTGTGATACCACTCTGTATCAGTTCTTTCCTAGGAAAAACAATCGACCTGCCCATGAATATTCCTTTGTAGACCTCATCCCTCTTTATTCTCTTCTATCCCATTCTTTTCCTATGAAATCCCACCTTTCTCTCCAATCCCTCATCATTTTTATCTTCTTTATTGAGAGGGTTCACTATTTCCCTTTTCTTGTGTTAGAGGAGTTTGTGGTCAATCATGGGGGATAAGGCGGTGTTGGCTATATCCATATCTCCATGCCTCATTCATTGTGGGTGGTTGGTTTCCCAACTACCAACTTCATGCATTAACTAATTTTTGAAAACGAAGAAAGAGGGAA
>JZKD02S1626134.1:9055-22474 GCA_000966675.3 Picea glauca
GGAGACTAGGAGGTATAATTACAAATAATGGCCTAAAGCCGACATAATTAAAATAACATTATTAATCTAAATTACAACTAATGGCCTAGAGCCGACATAAATAAAATAGCATTACGAATCTAATATGCCCCAATTAAGGGGTAGTGAGCCAATATTAGGGCTTAGCATAGTGAATGAAAGTTTCCAAAACACATTTCATTTCAAATCAAGTGTCACTCCAAAAAAATTTCCATGAGGCAATTGACAACCTCCAAATCACTTCACCTCATATTGAACTTCAAGTGATGCTTCAACTAGTAATCTTGGAAAAACGTGCATAACTGAACTTCAAGTGATGCTTCAACTAATAATCTTGGAAAAAAATGCATAGAGTTTATCATCTAAGATAATACCTGTGATCATCAAAATCCATCTATTACATTGCCTCTATTTGAATACAAGATTATTGTGAATGAGATTTTTCATCATAGTTTTGTGAAAAGTTAGTCAAGTTTTAAAAATTTGGTTCTTTCAACAAGTCATGTCTTCTACTTTTGCTTATAATGTTGAGCTAATACCTTATATGATGCATGCGGATATCGGTGGCCACACACCCATTCCAACTGGCTCATAGACAATTTTCATCTTGGCAGTTTTTTTCTAGCTTTCCAGGTCCTAAACTTCTAGGGTTGTTTTGAGGCCCTAAACAATGTTTTTTGGGCTCGCTACAGTCACACTATAAACGGAGTCAGAGTGTGACGAAAAAATGTGTAATCCTCAGATAGACATGTTAGGGACCTAACCTTTCTAACCCCTCACCTAGGTAGAATAATATATTTATATGTAATAAAGGTCGATATTAATAAGGCCTAGCCCGCAGGGGTGTAGACCATTTAGCAATTACTGTGTAAATGGAAGAAAATATGTAAAAAGAGGTCTCAAGGTCGATTCTCACCCTGATTTACTTGTGCTCCATTCTTGCGGGTTGCGTAGAAGCACCTGGGGTTATAGTGGTAGCGGATGGGTATCGACCCTATGTCACAGGAGTACGGGAACCACAAGTGGCTGATTCCCCTAGTACAAAAAAAAAGAAAAAGATATAAATAAGGCCTAGTAATAAGGAAGAATAAGTCAAATGTAAGAAGACCTAATAGAATCTTTTGTTTTTAGAAGGATCTTCCTCAAGATTGTTCTTTTGGGTAGATAGATTTAGTATAAATAGGAGTAGAGGGTATGAGAAGGTTTGTCTTGAGAATTATTGTAATAGAGCATTTCTTTGCTGGAGGTTTCCCCCTTGAAGAGGCAAGTGAACATTGTTTCCTATCAATAAAGGTATTATTTTGGTGTTGTGGTTTCATCTATTGTGTTGTTCCACTGTTATTCTCTGCAATATTTCAGTTTTAAGCTATTATAATATATTTGGTACCTTACAAGTGGTATTGGAGCACTTTCCTTGGTAGAAAATTGTGGGTTATTTTTTTTCAGGGTAGAGACGTATTCCGACATCTTAAAGCTACAAAGATCTATCGTTCGACGCCTAAATCGTAGTCAAGGAAGCATACACACATGAAATACAAGTGGTACTTAAGTGCACATTGTTGGCCACCCTTGTAACCCATGTTGGTACCCCTTCGGGTGCTATCACATTATACAACACCTAAATATGGATCGACCTAGATATCCTGAATCCCTCCACAGATAAAACAATCAACTTCCTAACTACTATAGCGCCACCGAGAACAACAATTGGGAAGATACTCTCTAGTACCTGGGTAGTCGGGTAGTACGTCCAAAGGCACAGTCTAGCCTCTTTAGTTGGTGCCCTGAGATATTAGGGCCAGTACTATTGTTGAAACCCACATGTATATCGAAGAGCTATATCATAGGGAAAACCCTTGTCTGTAGAAATCCTGCATACCCTAACCTTTGGGACATAAATAAACATAGAACAAACAAGATCTATTGTCATGCAACTTTACCTCCTGCATTCTGGTTGCAAAATTACTACACATTGTTTCCTGTTAAGAATTTGGGCCTTTCAACACTGCAGTATTCTTCAGATTGAAGTATAACTCCGTAGGAGTGAAAAGAAAGAAAAAATTATAGTGGTCCCACCGACACACTTATTTGGGACCTATCCCATTGGATTCCTCTCTTCACCCTAATTCCCGTGGTACCTATCATTTTTAATACATTTTTTGTGGACCCGAACCATTTTTCAACACCCTTATTTGGCCCCTATCTAGTTCGATTCCCCTTTTCGCCCTGATTGCATCGATACCTATCGCTTGACACCCTTATTCTCAATGGTCACACCCACCCCTCTCACCCCCCTACTTCCCCCCTTATCCCATTTTCTTGACCATTTTTCAAAATGGCCACCGCCTGCGCCCAAGAACTCAATGCATTGGTTGTTGAAAACCTCCATAACAAGGAGGACATCAAGGATGTCAATGCCAACATTAGATTGCTCAATTTTGTTGTTCAAATCCTCCAGGACCAATGTGCCCACATCAAAGACATTGAATACATCAAAGCCACACTTGACCAATTGATGGGCCACTCCCTAAACCCTTCCTCTTCTGAACAACCATCCTATTAGGAAGACCATGAATCTTCCCATTACCAAGGTCCTCATACTACCCACCTTCCTCAACACCTACACCTTCCTAGAATTGAGGTGAAAAAACTTGATGGCTCAGATCCTATAGGTCGGGTCACTCAAATGGAACATTATTTCTCTTTGCATGGAATTACCAATGATTTAGCCAAGCTTTGTTATGGTATCTTACATATGGATATGGAACACTGACAATGGTGGAAATGGCGCAAAAAGGAACGCCAAGGGTATGTTTCTTGGACATAGTTTGTTGTAGAGATTTTATGACCGCTTGGACTCTGAAACCCACCATTTAGGTCATTTGACCAAGTTGAAGTAGTCTAGGACAGTGGAATACTTTATCGAAACATTTGAGCACTTGGATTTCAGAATGGAGGGAATGTCCGATGGTTTCTTCAAGGAATGCTTTATCAGTGGCCTAAAAGATGAAATATGTGCCCATGTTCTCATGGCACACCCCCAAACTTGGTTGGAAGCTACTCAATGAGCCAAGGAATCAAAAAAAAATTTCTCCTCCCATATCCGCAAACCATCCTTTCTTCCTCTCCCTAAACCCACCAATTTCGCCCCTCCTGTAACTCACCTCAAGATCCATAAATTAACTAGGGTCAAAATGGTTGAACATCAATTCAAGGGTCTTTGTTATAATTGTGATGAAAAATATTTTCCAAGGCACACGTGTAAGGAACATAATATTTTTATGGCCATGACTGAGGATGTTTTTTAAGAAGTGGTCGTTGTTTCACCTGTGGATGAGCTACCACTGCCATCTGATCTAACCCCACCCTCTGATCCACTAGATGTTGAACCAGTGTTTTCACTAAATGACCTCACTGGCTTCTCTGCTCCCCAGACCCTCAAATTAATTGCTTACATTAAAAATGGGAAATTCATTGATCCAGGTGGATATTGGTGGCCACCCACCTGTTCCAAATTCCAACTAGCTCATCTTGACAGTTTTCAGTTCAACACATTTCTCTGTAATGGGGACATTTCTTTGTAATTGTGGGTTTTACACTTATGGGATTGTCCTAAAGCTCTATACAACATACAGATGCATATTGGTGGCTTCCCACCTATTCCAACTATACTATTTTGGAATTTTTCATGACAATACATCTTTATGTACTTGCAGGGCCGTTTTGGGGCTTTAAATAGTGTTTTCTTGGCTTTCCACGGTCAAACTATAGACATAGTCATATTTTGATGGTAGAATGCGTATGTCTCAAAAATACCTTTCCAATGGGCTATCACGTGCCTAAAACGAAGATTGTATGAAAAAGTTACAACCTCGGGAAGTTAATGTACTAACTTACCCCAACGGGTCCCACATGACTTTTGGCGCTTCATCTCCTAGGGTTAGGTTTTTGGATCTCTAGGGTTTTGGCATTCATGTTTATCATAAAAATGCCTTCATAGCCTCATTGTAATCATCTTCTTGCGAATGAGCGTATCCATCACATCTCTTCTGATAGATAAAGCTGCCACCATTCTAGCGAGTCTTTCACTCTGTATTTTTACAGTCTCTATACATTTCTTTCATTAATAGAAATCATGTATTGTTTTATTTCTCTGTTTCTGGCAATTTTTATGTGTATGTCATTGTAATATCTTTGCTTTTATGGTCAACAAGGTGAAGCCCTCATGCCACTACCAAGATCTTCTTTAAATGAGTGTGGGTACATTTTGGGATACCACAAACTATCGTCTCATATCGGGACAACTGGTTCCTCAACACATTCTGGTCGAGCTTTGGCACTGCTGGACACCAAGCTCACTAAATCCACTGCCTTCCACCCCCAAATGGATGGTCAAACCGAGGTCATCAATAAGATGATAGTGCATATATTGTTCATGTACAATTCCAAGCATCCATTCACATGGGATGAGAGTCTTCCCTATGTTCAACACAGTTACAATAGAGCCAGACATAGCTCAACCGACCACAACCCCTTTCAGGTGGGGTTTGGATTTAAACCATTGGGTCCCATGGATGTTGCACTACTCCTTACATCCACATAGGAAGAATCATCCCATGCTCAAACCGAAGCTGACAAAACCACCCACTCCATTGAACGAATCCAACACATCTGCCAACAAGTTCAAGATATTTTGCAGAAGTCCAATGCCAATTACAAGCAACACCATGATCAACACCGGGTGCCACACAAGTTTTAGGTGGGAGATAAATTTTGGTTGCACTTGCATAAATAACACCTTACAAGAACCCATCAGAAGCTTCGTCCACTCCACTATGGACCTTACACCATCACCAACATTGTGGGTGATAATGATTTTGAGCTCAACATTCCGCACTTCCTTGGCTTGCACCCAATGTTTAATGTGGACCTCCTTTGGCCATACTTTCCACCATTATTGGACACCTCAAAGATAGCAGAATAGTTGACACTGAAAGAGCTCAACACTGACTGCATGGAACATGCATCCACTAGTCATATCGTGGGCACACAGGTAAATGACACTCACCAACAAAAGATTTAGCTTTATCATGTTCTCAAAGTAGGGAAACTCCTGCACCAAGGAAAGTTTCTCACCTAGGGACAAATTCAACATAAATTTCCTCATATGATGGGAGAAATCAATGCAATGGAGACCATTGCTTCCTAAGTGTTATAGTCCAAAAATTCCCTACCTATGCATACAAGACATTGGCCTTTCCACTTACATAATTTGCCAAAATTACTGTTGAGGCTCCTTAAAAACCCATATTTTGGAACATGTATGTGCCCTTCTAAACTGATAGCCCGTGTACACATGTGTGTTGCATACTAGTTATCCCACACACTTGCATGAGCTGCATACTAGTTAGCCCACGTTTACCTCCAAAAATTGCAAGGAATTCAACAGAGTTTATGGGCTATCGAGGGTTTCCCAACCATTTTACCCCTTGTAGCCCATCCCAAAACCAAATAACCATCTTTTTCTCATATAAAAAGAGGTCTTAGGGTCTCATTTGAAAGAGAAGCAAGAGAATAAGAAAACTTTGCCAAAATCCCTTCCCCTTCTTAGCCCACGTTTTGCATCCTATTATGAGATTTGGCCTCAACATTCCCCTCCATCCCTTTCTCCTAATACAACCCTTTCCATTTCCCAAGTGATAAGTTGGTTGTGAGAAGCAAGCGTGGGATTGATTCACTTGGAGCCACGATAGAGGAGACCAGACCTGGTTCATGGAGCGATTTCCAACAAAGGTTGTAATCATTTTTGTCTTGAAGCTTAATAAAAGAGTTCATTATTGTCCCAAAACATTATGTCTTTATGCTTTTATTGATTAATGCATTTATGTCTATATATAAACATTGAAAGTGATAAGTAGAGATTGTATGTGTTGTAGCATTGTCTTCCTAATCTTTTGCAGGTCAAATTTGGGAGGAGACCCACAATCTAGGAAGCTGCAAAGGTGGAGGTCTTCACCAGATGTAAGGACTAAATGTGAACCCATTGACCTTCCTTCCTCTCTCTTGTCATTTCGTTTAGATAGTTTTGGGGTAGCTTAAGGGTAGAACAATCTTTTAAGGGAAGTTAGCGCTCCGCCTATACCTAGACCCAGTATAGAGGCATTTTCCCCATAACATAATTGGTGACTCCACTTGGGAGTCTCTCTAGGGTCTGAGTGGGAGGTTTTGGTTTGAATTCATTTTTTTTAGTTTCTTTTTGAGTTTTTCAAGTTTACTAAGTCAGTTAAGGGTCTCTGGTCACCTTCTAGGTGCCTACCAGTCTTCCCTGCGCAATCAGTTTTCCAAGCCCTTTTTCTTTTTGAAACTTTTCAAAGGTGTACACACCCTATTCTCTATTTAGACCACATATATATGTAGTATGCACAATATATAGCCCATGTACATGCGTAGGCTGCTTGAGAACAACCTGTGTCTCTATCTTTTGGAAGGTTTTTAAAAAAGAAGAAAATTCTTTATCTTTCCCGAAACGAATCTTTGTGCTTCTCAGGCCTTCAGAAACTTTTCAGAGTCTCTATTAGTGGTCTTTGGTCGGGTCAAAGGTTCATTTTTAACTTGTTTCTTCATCTTCTTTTGTTTTCTTTAGAGGTTTAGAGTTGACCTACAAGCATTAGATCCTCCTTTGGATTCTTGGGAGTCCTTGCATTCAGACAATGGTTTAGGGTCTACATCAGTCTTGGGTTTTATCTTCTCTTTATCCTGTTTATTCTTTGAAAAACAAAAAGATCTTTTACTTCTATTTTTCTTGTTTAATCATTTCGAAAAATAAAAAAAATATTGCATTCAGTTATGCATTTAGTTTGGTAATTGTAGCATAGGTTGTCTTTTTGTAAAATAAAAGAGTTATTTTTCAAAGTTCCTTTCTTTCTTTTTCCCTAAAATTTTAGTAGTTTTCATCCTAAAACGAAAAATATCATTATAGGAAACTTTTGCATTATAAGATCTTGAAATACTATTTTGAGAAGTTTGCATTTACAAAGATTAACAAGCCGTTTCTTTCAATTTGAAGTATCTAGTTTTTTTTTTCATAAATGCTCTAAAGTATTTCTTCTCTTTTATCTCTTCCAAACACTATAATTTGCATGTCCATACCCTTTTGAATAAGTCAAGCCAATAAAAATCAATGCTTAACATTTAAAATCATTTAGACTTTTTGTTTGTAGGGTTCACCAACTAGTCTAGGCTCTAGGGCCTTGAATTAGGTGTGGAGAGGAAACTCTTCAAGGCTATCTACAAAAACATAGAAGTCTAGAGAGTGTGAGAGTCTAGTGTCGTAAGAGTCAGCCGGGACCCCCCTCTAACATAGAGGCTAAACATGAGGTCGCATAAGGAAAGGTAGAGGAGACAACCCCTCCAAAGCCGACCAAGTTTAGTGGGGATTATATATTGAGGGTCGTTTTTGGGAATTACACCGATCTCATTTGAATACAGAGCCTCGTAGACCTCAAATCCATCCGATATCTTCAGTTAGCTTCTAGACCATTTTCCTTTGGTACCCTTGAAAGGCTTCAAAATTTGTTATCCTTCTCATTACGATCAACCCGACTGTCCACTGTACCTGCCTGGTGACTGACTGCGAGCTGGAAACCTAGTTGCCTATTTTTAGGGACTTACATGGGTGACTGCAGGGGTATTCCTCGGTACCTAGGGAAGACGTCAGATCATACTTTACAGAGTATACCCGGAGGGTGTTTCCGTGTTTGAGTTACACTTGCACTGGTAATTTTCTCTAGTGTCGATTGGCTTAATTGTTCTTCCTACTAGTCAGTTGTTTTCTTGATTTTCTGTTAGGAACGTTTTTAGTGTGTGTTGTGTGTTTCGTGCTAGCTAAACCTTATAGTGTCGGTTGATCATTTCACAAGGTGGAAGATCAATAGCTTCGTCGTTCGCTTAGGCTCCAGGGCCTGTCACCAGTTACTTTGGAGCCACTTCCGCCACTGTTGAATCTCAAGCTAGATCAAGAAGGCTCATTCGAAGCTACCAAACCATAGGAAACTATACCCAAGCTAGCTCTGAGAGAAGAATTTATTGCACTGGAGGAATCCATTGTTTCTGACCTCGAGACCGAAGGTTTGAGGCCAGTAAATACTCTGATCATTGAATTATCGATGACTTTATAATTCATATAGTCCCTCCTGAGGTGAATTCACCTGAATGACAGTTTGTTCAGTGAGCGAAAATGGAAGAAACTAGTGCTACTTCATCAGGGAGTCCTCATACTCCCATCTCGGTTGCCGCAGGAGGGGGCATTGTACCTCCTCCCCCACTTCCGCCTGTCAGGACTTTCTAGATGCCCACTACTTTGGGCAATGGCACAATCCCTTCAAAGAATTTGACCACTGTTCTCTCCATTCAAAACACATATGATGCTCCCTTTTCATATGAGATGTTGGGTTTTGATTCCAGTTCGATTCTAACATACTCTACTCTATAGACCATTGGTCTAGGGGCAAGAAGCTCTAATTCTCCCTTGCAAGGACCCGTCGCGGGAACCACTGCCCCGTTCAATGCTATCCCTTATTGTGGGGATCAAATCCATCCTCTGTCCCCTTCGCTCGGAGGCACTTTCCAGCAGCCGATCGAGCTTAATACCAACTCGAGTTTGTTCAGTGGAGTGAGTCTTGGACCTCAATCCTACATGACTCCGGTGGGATCCATGCCTTTTTATTTTTTCAGAGCATTTGGAAATAATTCTTTCTCTAAGTTTTCTTTCTTGACTGGGGTAAACCATGTTTTTGGTCAACAAAACCCTACACAAGGTTTCATTCCTTCATAGGAAGAAATGATAGGAGTTTACTCCTCACAAGGTCTTGGAAATCCTTGGCAAGGCTCGTTTCCTTTGCAAGGGATGTTGATCGGGGGCAACCCCTCCCACATTCTATGGAAACCTGGGCAAGGTTCACTACCTATGCTAGGAGGGTCAACTGGGGGCATCCCCAACCAAGGTCCTTGGAATATTGTACAGGGATAGATTCCTGCATAGGGAATGTCATTCAACTTCAGGAATCATCCGATGATGCAAAATAAAACACAGGTATCTTTTACTATATATGTCCACCATGGTATCTACCAAAACCCTGGCCAAAAGTCAAAATTTTCCTGGCAACCTGGTGCCAACCAAAATATAGTCCCCTCTTTTCATGTAAATACGCCACAACCAAGACTACCTTTTCTGGAAACTCTACATTTGTCAGACTTGTCGAGAATTTTAAACAACCCAATATATCATGATCCTCATTGGCCCCCCATGTCGACTAATTTTCCCTCAAACATCCCTAAGTTCAAAGGAAATCCTCGCGAAGATTTAGGTGATCATGTCACGAATTTTCACTAATGATGCTCATCCAACTCGTTAAAGGATGATTTCATTCAGTTGCATTTGTTTCAATGCACTCTTATAGGGGGTGCCACAAAATGGTATATTGAGCTCTATATCTCAAAGTACACTTACTTTAATCACCTGGCTATGGTTTTCTTGAACCATTTCCAGCTACTGGTAAGATACAATGAGAGTACCAAGTTGTTGGCCAAATTTGAGCAGACAAAAGATGATCATATCTTGGATCACATACGAGAGTGGCGATGATGAAAGAGTTTGACTAAAGTCAAGGTCCCTCCCACTTTTTTTCTCGAGTGGTTCCTAAATTCATTGGTACCTTGTGTATCCAAAGATGTCGCGACGTCCGGATTTTTTTCGAGGAAGAGGCTATCATGAGAGCCCAACAAATGGAGCTGATTTACTCTCAGTTTGGTATTCTATATGGGATCCTTCCCGATGCACCACGGTCGAAGTTTGACAGGACCGATTAGAAATATGGGAATCACGTCGATGACATAGTAGGCTCAGCATAGATCAAGTATAGAGATTAGTTGTCTAATCAATTACAATAGTTATCAATTAAATAGACCATGGCCAGCCAAAATCCTAGTTCGACTGCCTTTGTAACTTAAAATTTGGATGTACACAGTGTGCAATCGAAAAATCCTAAGAGTAGCCAACAAACTAAGGGAAAGATGAAACCTAAAAACAAGAAGGTTGAGGGGGATAAGAAAGTTGCAAATATCTCCCACGAGGGAAAAAACGAAAAAGAGAAAGTTGAAATTTTTGTGTAATCTTTGCACGGATGACCACTTGACTCACCAATTCCCTCGGCTTGAGGAAGAATAGAAGCTATTGACATAGAAACAATCTTCTATTTTAACTAACCCTTTTCCATAAGGGAAAAATATGGCTGAAGCTTCCTCATCCACGAGTGTGCCTAGGGGAAACCATGGAACTCCTGCGCCCAATACTAACAATGAGGCCGCAAACATTTATATAATAAAAGCCAAAGCTCATCTACATACCATGACTCATAACTACGGAATTCCAGAATCTGTTGAGAAATGAAAAGAGGCATCTTAGTAACCCACTGAATCCTCATAAAATCGAGAAGACGGTGGGATAAATGATGAATCACATCCCTAAGGGTGTGTTCAAAAAGGATTCTCACAACCCTAATGCAAGGGCTGCTCAAAATTACTCCATCATGGAGGATCTGGCATAAACTCCTTGTGCAATGTCCACTCTGGAAGTCCTCCAGAGTTTCCCCTCATAGAGGAAAGAGTTGTTTTCTTCCTTGGGAGCAATTGAGACCAGTAACTCATGAATGATTGTTTTTTATCCTACTGACCATAAACCTCGTCTTCCTCACCATGTTGCTTTTCATATAGTAGTGGCATACACCATGAAATCATTGACATGAATTTTTTTACATACGATGGTGGATGAGGGTGCCTCAACTTGCATGATGTCATTGGCATGTTGGAAGGCCATCGACCAACTTGATTTGTCTCCATCACCCACATTTCTAATTGCGTTTGACGGTCGAACTTTCAGAACACATGGCATAATTCCCTCTTTCCTTATGCAGTTGGAGGGAAAAACTGTGTGCATCGAAGTAGAAGTAGTTGATGTGCCTCTCGACTACAATAGTTTTTTGGGGTGGAGTTGTACCTATGCCATGACAATGGTTGTATCCACTATGTTTTAGGTATTATGTTTTCGTCATGAAGGTTAAATCATAATCATTGATCAATTATCATTCTCCCATCCCGACTGAGTGAGGGAGATGACATGGGACCACATTCATCACAATGAACTAGATCTAAGATGCCCTGAGATCTGTTGTCACTAATAGGAAATGCTTTCTTTATATTTTTACCTAGCATGCATCCCTTACAAATTTCATTTTTACTAAGAGAAATAGAGGGCATGCCACATACCATGTTCTGTAGATATGGAAGAGCTTTGTAATGAAGATGTCCAAGTCTTCTGTGCCACAACTCGCTGGATCTAGTTGCATCATGAGCCAATGCTTGAACTGACTATCCTGACACGATGTGTAGTCCTCCACTGCGAGTTCCAATGGCTTCTACTATACTTATGTGGCTACCTTTAGCCCATAGTACTGCCTTCCTGTCCTTGAAGATCACCCAATATCCCTTGTCCTCAAGGGTTGCAACTGATAGTAGATTCTTCTTGAGCCCTGGAACATATAATACTTCATCAACATGAAGTCTAGTCCCAGATTCCAATCTGAAGGAGATAGAGCCTACTCCCTCTATCTTGTAACATTTTTCATCCCCAAGCTCGACCTGCTCTACAAAATATTTTGTCTCGAAATCTGAGAGGATCTCCTTGTACCCCGTCATGTGCTTTGATGCACCACTGTCTACTAACCAAGTTTTTGGCCCTGTGGAAACTGAACTAGATAAAGAAGAAACCAAATAATATTCTTTCCTATTTTCTTTCTCATTAGAAGGACTTTTCTGATTTCTTTTGGATTCATCATCCTCAGCAGTTGAGGCATGATGTTTCACTTTCTTAGGATATTTCTTTCTAAACCAACAATCTTTAGAAAAATGAGCCAACTTATTACAACTAAAGCATTTAATCTTAGATGTATCAATATTCTTTCCTTTGAATGTACCTTTGGTGTTTGGCTTCCACTAAGATCCTTTCTGGAAAGTGCCTTTCTTCTTTCCCTTGAATCTTGACGTTAAATCTAAGTGCTCTTATTTCATTGGCTCACTCCTGGTAGATGTGAAAATCTCCTCTTGAAGGAAATCATGACATAACCTCTCAAACGTGGGCTGAATCTCTCTCCCACTTACACTAGATAAGAAGGTTTCTCATGAAGAAGGAAGACCGTTAAAAATGGCTTGCATTAACTCATCATCGTCCACTGTCACCCATGTGACCAAAAGTTGATCTCTGATTTGGGCTATCCTAGAACAGAAAGATGTCACTGATTCACCTTTCTCCATCTTCAAATACTTAAGCTTGTGCTTAAGCGTCCTCTTCTAACTTGGAGCCTGTTTTTCATACAGATTCACCAAGGTATCCATACAGTCCTTGGCAGTCATTGCAGACATTATACTGTCTTTGACTGAGTCAAAGATGATTCACTTGGCCTTTGCTTGACTCTTCCTGAAAGTCATTCTTCCTGCATTATTCGTTGGTTCCTCCACCACTATGGTCAGATATTTCTCAAGATCATTCTCTTGCAAGCTATTTATTATACAGAGCTTCCACACATTAAAGTCAGTAGCTCCTTCGAGCCTATCTTTGGCCCTGACTGAAATGGAGGATGCCATGGTCCTCACACTGGAAACTTAATCAAGCTCGCTTGGATCTGTGTGTACCTGCTGCCGCACTTCAACACGTTTAACACACCCTAAGATCTGATACCATGTTAAATTATGAGCTTGATTTCTTATGTGGATTAATTCTTTTATTTTCTTCAATACTTTGATTCTAGCTTAATACACTTCAACAATTTCAAATCATAATCGAATAGCAATAATTATGTAGATAAGTAAACATGCATATCAATAACACATATACCCTGGGGAAACCCTGTATAGGGATAAAAACCTCAACAAACAATATTCCTTTATTGCATTAATAATGTAAGATCTCTTACAAATATCCACCATGAATGTACTTCTCTCAAAGAGCTTGCCAATATGACTCTGACCTGACAAAGACTTACAAGACCTTGCTGAAATACATCTTTGATATGCTGCCTCTTTATCACTGATGTGGTCCTTTATTACTTCACCCTCAACCTGCATATGAAAACTCTGTTTCAAAATTGTGTTGCATAACTGTGTTGAGGAGAGGGTTCGACCTCTTCTTATATAGGCTTAAGAGGGGAAGTGGAGAAGCTCGAAATAGTAACCTAATTGCATGCATTAGTCATAACTCAGCTTCATACTTTAGTTTGAACTTAGAACTAGACTTGAGATTGGTTACAACTCAACATTACACTTTAGTTCGAACTTTAGAACTAGACTTGA
>JZKD02S1626134.1:22524-35842 GCA_000966675.3 Picea glauca
CATTACACTTTAGTTCTAACATAGAACTAGACTCAAGACTTTAGTTACAACTCTTGACAAGGCAATTCAAAATTCTCTTCATGGTGGATAATGTTTACACGTGCCAGCGCACTAGATCAATACAATTACATCATTTGCAATATTAGGAATATCGTTTGTTTCTAGCTCATAGGAATTTTACGTTCAACCTAAATTTTTCTAGATACCTTGACTTTTTCTCATGGCTCACAAGGTTTGACTAGGCTCATAGAGGTTGTATGTTCCCCCCTGAATTTTGCACTAGTCTGTCTATGCTCATAGAGGTTGTACGTTCCCCCTGACTTTTGCACTAGAATGTCTATGCTCACAGAGTTTGTACATTCCCCCTGACTTTTGGTTTGACGCACAGAGGTTGTCCGTTCCCCCTGGCTTTTGTCAATACCTCACAAGACTGGTTGATTCTCCAAATCACCCTGGCTAGCTTCAGGGTGGCCCATATGGCCTCTCATTGGAGAATGACTATCGATGCTGCCAAATTTAACAACCTTGACCCATGGAGGAATTTTCTCGAGTGTCCTTATCCTGCACATGTCTCCTTGCACTGAGCATCAATATGTTCCATGTGCTTGGAACTAGTTTTCTTGCCCACAACACTCGTTCCTCCTTTGTAACATAAAATTATTTTATTCCTTTTCAAGCTCGTTAAAAGTTTGAAAAAGACAAAAAAAACCAAATATTCCAAAAAGAGGGGATGGGATATACATTCTCTTTTTTGGCATCAAGACAATCGTCCTTGGACAAAGCACATCCTTCTATTTTTTCTCCAAGCATTGGGATCTAGTATGACCTTAGGAAGTTGTTCTCGCTACATAGAGTTGTGTCCTCGTTTGTTTGGTTTCTCTTCCAAACAAATGGAGATTTTGTGGTGCCTCCTATATCATAGAATCATGTCAATATTACGCTTCCCGAGTATCATCATTTTTCATGCTTTTTTCCAAGGTAAGTTTTATCCAACCTGAGTCGGTCATTCTATAGTTTGTCTCTTGAATTTCATGAGTAGGCCATCCCGAGAGTCCAGTCAAGTTCGGATTCAAAATCAATGAAGTTTTGTGCCTGATGATTGATATCTTCCAGTCTTTCCCAGACGACATGTAGAAGACCTCTGAGTAGTGAGTCTTACACTCCTATTGTACTCCTATCCAAGCTGTTGAATATTTTGAATTTGTTGCTTGAGCTATGACGTCCTCATCTCTAGCCACATGCATCAATGCTTCTTGAGGATGCATATTATATTGTACTTGTATATCATCAAATGATTTTGAGATGTAGATCCAATGTGTATTTCTCGTGGTTACACTTTATATATACATTTATATGAAATGGATATGCAATGTACTTGATTGGCAACCATGCCTAGTTTATCCCGAGAATGGGTATTCCTGCCTCAGATAGATTATCATTGTTTTACAGATGGCACGCTCCTGAACCCTCATCCTGGGCTCACTCTACTCCATGCCTTCCCACTGGTAAAGATATTGTAACGTATTTTGACCATCAGTTTCTCTTCTGAACTCACACATTAGGGGGCATATGTTATAGTACAAAAATTCCCTACCTATGAATACAAGAAATTGGCCTTTCCACTTACATAATTTGCCAAAATTACTGTTGAGGCTCCTTCTTAAAAAACCATTTTTTGGAACATGTACGTGCCCTACTAAAATAATAGCTTGTGTACACACACGTGCTGCATACTAGTTAGCCCGCGTACATACACAAGTTGCATACTAGTTAGCCTGTGTTTACCTCCAAAAATTGCAAAAAATATACAATTGCAAGGAATTCAACGGAGTTTACGAACTATTGAGGTTTTCCCAACCATTTTACCCCATGTAGCCCATCCCCAAACCGAATAACCATATTTTTATCATATAAAAAGAGGTCTTGGGGTCTCATTTGAAAGAGAAGCAAGAGAATAAGAAAAATCTACCAAACCCCCTTCCCCTTCTTAGCCAAAGTTTTTCATCCTATTCTAATATTTGGCTTCAACATTCCCCTCCAGGCATTTCTCCTAATACAACCCTTTCCCTATTCCAAAGTGATAAGTTGGTTGTGAGAAGCAAGCGTGGGTTCGATGCACTTGGAGCCCCGATAGAGGAGCCCAGACCTAGTTCGTGGAGCGATTGCCAACAAAGGTTGTAATCATTTTTGTCTTGAAGCTTAATAAAAGTGTTCATTCTTGTCCCAAAACATTATGTCTTTCCTATTTTATTGATTAATGCATTTATGTCTATATCTAAACATTGAAAGTGATAAGTAGATATTGTATGTGTTGTAGCATTGTTTTGCTAAGCTTTTGCAGGTTAACTTTGGGAGGATACCCACAATCTAGGAAGTTGCAAAGGAGAAAGAGGTCTTCACCGGACATAAGGACTAAAGGTGCACCTGTTGAACCTCCTTTTTTTCACCTCCAATTTCCTTATCTTGTAAATATCCTAAGCAATTTTTCCTAATACTGATGCACTTTCTGCCTAGTTTCCTCATCAGGCATGCCCTTTAATAAATTATTGCATACCCATGAGGTAACTGATGTTTAATCATAATTTATGGTATTAGGACTGAATATTTGATTTTCAAATAAATTTATAACTACTTTGGATGGTTCAAGCAAACTTCATGCTAACAGTTGTTGTTGATGAGATAGTTCGGTACTCGTTGTTGAGGTTGTCCGGTACTCATTGCTAAGGTCGTTTGGTAACCATTGCTGATATCATCTGGCACCTGTTTGTTACGCTCATACGGTACCGACTTGTATGCCTGTGTGTGTTCAATACCGATTGTTACTCTCATCTGGTACCAACATGTATGCATGTGTGCGTCCGGTACTGATTGTTACGCTCGTCCAGTACCAAGTTATGCAATTGTGTGCATCCGATACCTGTTCCGAATTCCCAGGATTGGATGTTGTAAAGAGATTTTTCTAGATGATTTCAAGGCATTTTGTTGGTTAGAACATTCTCTGTTCATTGGAGGTCATGATACATTTCATCACTCGTGGACTTCGTGTCATGAGGATGAAATCGTTTCCTTAAGAATCATGTATCATCCAATTGTAATAATTATACAAATATTTGATGTTATCTTTAGACTTGGATTGTAACAATTTCTTCTCTTTAAAAGAGAGAGCCTTGTATATTATAGGATATAGATAAATAAAGTAAAGCACATTTATGTTGTAAGTTTGGTTCTTGAACGATTGTGGATTGTACCTCCATTTTTATGAAGCAATGATATAATTTCTGTTTATAAATTATATGTTTGTGCTTACCCCTTCCATATTGTAAGTTCTCTTAAGAGATAACTTGTTGGTACGACAAGGGCCCACCAACCCAACTAAGGTAAGTCTCTTTGTAATTAATTGTGAATATGAATCTTACTTTCTCTCTGTGTGTGTGTGTGTGTGAACAAAGTATTTTCATATTTTGATTACAACATTTAATTCCTTCTCTGATATGTTTCAGTGATGCATTTGGTAGCAGGTCCTCTGGATGTATGGTAATTTTGAATAAGAGAGAGTTGTGTATATGATATCTTTGAGTAATGGTTTGACATCTTTCTGTGAGTATGCGAGGACAACTATTAACTTTAAGTTCTTTAACGTTTTGTCTAGACAAATTCTATAGTGTTGGTTTCAGTCTACATATATAAGAACGGGTGGGATCTCCATCTTTCACTGTACATGAGCCTGTAATGGAGCATCCTACCATACTCATATTTATTTCCCAGAATTGATTAGGTTACACTTTGCATACAGATGTACAATTACGACCTCCATCTCTCACCATACATGCGCTTATAATGGAGTGTTTTTACCCTGCCTTGTAGTTCTTTTAAGCTAAGTTAAGTTTCCATAATGTTAATGATTGTTTGTGTGGTTGTTCCAGGAGATAGAATCATAGCCCATATCTATCTTTCATGAGCCAGTAGTGAGAAAATCCATCCCCTAAGCAAGAATTCTGAATTATACATTTGTTGATCAATTTTCCTTTCTGGATTTTGAATTGTATGTGTGGAGTGCTATTTGAAAGGTGTGAAACAGAGTGTTTAGTTTCAGAAGTAGTTTCTTACATAGACTATACTCATCAGACATAGACAAATCGCTGTTATTGGTACATACAGTACATCAAATATATTGATTACAAAACCAGATTGACATATTAAACGATTGCAATTTATTGAACATATAATTGCACCAACATTTTGGCGCTGTTGTCGAGGAGTTGTAAACGATAATAGGTAGTGTTTTTCATTAGATTGATTTTATGGTTTTGGAGTGGTTTTAAAGGAAACTTGAGGGTGGGGATAAAAAAATAAGACATGAGGGAAGAGCCCACACATCCAGTTTAGTGGGGTTTCTCCAAAGTCAGGTTGTCCTCTTACCTTTAGTAATTGAATTTTGTGTGAGTTAGTATTTATATATTATTTTTTATGCATAAACGTAGAAATAGCAAAGGCAAATTTGTTACATTTAAAATTGCAGAAAATTCAAGAAAACCCCCCAAAGTTACAGAAAAATCAAGAAAAACCCCCCATACTAAGTCAGCTAGTGTTTGTGTAGGAAAAATCCTCAGAGGGGAGAGTTCAAAAAAAGTAATTGAAACTACAACCAAAGGCACCAAATATGAATCTACTTTTCAGATTGAAAACATAGTACAACAAGCAAGAAGGGAAGCACTGACGACCCAATCAGAAGGAAGAAATGGAAAAGAGACAGAGGTAGTGGTAGAAGAGGTTGACTCTGCCATTGGGGAAAGACATAGGGTATTGGAACAATTTTATATACCAACCAACCCAGTGGTTGAACCATCACTTAGTGGGGAGACATCACCAACAACCTTCAATGTGCTATTTGGAGATATGGCAGATGAAGAGGGAAATTAAAACAATGAAACATAGACATTTGGATTACCAATATTAGACATTACCAGAGATGTTTCTATGAAGAATATTTTGTTTTCATCACTACCTCACTTCCATGGTTTGTTAACAGAAGATCCTAATTCATTTTTGTTTGAATTTGATATACTATGCAGAAGTTATAATTACACTGATAGTGCACAAAAACTAAAACTCTTTCCATCGACACTTGAAGACTCATCATTAAGGTGGTTTATGAGCCTAGGAGAAAAGACTATCTTATCTTGGGATGGAATGAAGGATACCTTCCTCCAGAAATATCAGGACTATTGCAGACTTAGGGATGCTAGGAATGACATATTTAAAATGCAACAGTCTAAGGAGGAAAGTTTGGAAGATTACCTAGAAAGGTTAGTATATAAATATCAAAAGACAAAACAATTTTCCTTAGACATAGACACAATTAGGACCATGTTCCTAAAGGGTATAAGGTATGACTATATCAAGGTAATAAACTTCATGAGTTCTGGAGATGTATATCAGAAGCTATTTGCAGACATTGTAGAGTATTATAAAAGGTACTCTCGCATCCAAGACAAAACATGAAAAAGTGTAAGGGATCCTATAGGAAGACTTACCAAACCTTCTCTAGGAGGTGTTACAAGGATAGAATTAGGAAATCTACTTGAAAAATTCAAAACAAACATCCTAAATACAATCAACATCCAGTTAGACACCATGGAAATAAAAAAGAAACAACAAGAAGAAAATGCTACTTTAGTAATTTTCTGTCCTCGGTGTAGGAAGAAGCACCATGAAAAAGAATGTTCTATTAATGTTATCGAAATCTATGGCCTTTGTACAGAATATCACCCTACCAATGAGTTCCCTTCTTTACCTGGACTAAAATCCATTTTCAAGGGAGGGGGAGAACCTCATGAAACATCATATCCTCCCAAGAGATCATGGAGACAACAAAATCCTAACATGTTTTACAACCCTACCACACAATACCCACAACAAAAATGGATTCCTCCAATGCCTTATTCTCAATGGACACATCAACAACCACAAGTCCAACCTTTGAAACAAGGATGGAGAATCCCTACATATGGGAATGCTCCTTTTCAACCACCAATTCTTCCTACTTACCAACAATATCCTTCAAATATCTCTCAGCTGTTACCAGGATTTAATCCACCTTCTTTACTTCCACCTTCCCAGCTGCAACCACAACTCAGCTTACCTTTGAACCAAAATCAACAACAAAAAATGCAAGCTACACCTAATCCAAATCCCCCTCGGCCTACCCCTATTCCTACATAACCCATCCCTAATCCGAACAATAGACCTACTCAACCTTTACAGAACCTTGAATTACAGACTTTCCCAACTTATGTAATAACTCCTACTTCACTAAATGAATTTCAATTGAGATCTGGGAAAGTATTGAATAAATTGAATTCTACAGTGGTTATTAGAGAAGAATAACATATATATGACCAACCCAATGAAGAAGAAGACATCCTCTGTACAAGAGAAAATTCCCCCTCACACTCCTCAATCATAAGAAATACCTCAGGAAGCTAATCCTCCACCCTATCCAGAAAGGATACTTGTGAAGAAACCTAAGGTACCTCTAGGACATAACTTAGAAGCTAAACTAAGGAGTGTATGTGTAAATATTAACCTACTCCAAGACATTAAAGATATTCCAATCTATGCTAAAATTATAAGGGATGTTTGCATCAAAAACCCTGGAAGGAAGAGGAAGGAACCTCCTGTCATAAATGTGGTTGGACAACTATCATAATTTTTATCAGAAATGCCATCCAAATATAATGATCCAGGAAACCCAGTGGTTATTGTAGAAATTAATGGTATTTCTTTATCAAATACCCTTATTGATCTAGGAACAACAACAAATGTTATGACTGTTGACACTATGCATACGCTGCAACTAAATCATTTAAGGCCAACACAAATCTTTTTGGAATTAGCAAACAAATCAATCATCATCCCAGTAGGAAGCCTAGATGATGTAACAATTACCTTAGTTTCTTGGGAGTATCTTGTGGAATTCTTGGTAATTCATTCAAAATAATCAAAACCTGGGCATCTAGTTGTGCTTGGTTGACCTTGGCTGGCCACTACTGATGCATTTATTAGTTGTCGGTCCAGGGAGATGACAATTTCTAATGTAGGCCATAGTCAAAAACTTTTTCTCTTTCCTCCTGCCCAACCAACCACTGAAGTTCCTGTATGGCAAGAGAATCCCAATGGGGAGGATAATTGCTCAACTCTTGTTAACACTTGAGAAAGAAAAGGGAGTTCAAGAACAAACTAAAGAACAAATTTTAAGCCTATTTTTAACCAATGCAGAATGCATTGAGTATCCTCAATCTTTCCCAGAATTCACACATATTTTCATCCATGAGTTTCAAGATGTTTGGCATCCCTCCACTTCTACATTATTTACTATATAAATAATAAGTGAATAAGAGAATTCAAATGTCTGGACTATTGAAATCAGTCCCGGTAAATCCATCTATATAAATTATGGACTAGAATCAAATCAACAACAAAAATTGGTCCGAATGATCTAAGGACAGTCCGATGATTTTGCACGAGATTACTCCAATATGAAAGGAATTCACCTTGATACCTGTATACACCATATTTACACCAATGATCAAATCATACATGTTAGGAAACCCCAAAGAAGAATGAATCCAACCTTAAAAAACATAGTGAAAGAAGAGCTCCAAAAAATCCTGCATGTCAATTTCATTTACCCTATTTTAGATAGAAAATGGGTGTGTCCATTAGTCATTGTCCCCAAGGAAAATGGCAAGTGGAGAATTTGTGTGGATTTTAGGGAGATGATCAAGGCTACCTATAGAGATTATTTTCCTTTACCTTTCATAGACCAGGTCTTGGACACCTTGTCTGTGAAGAGGTACTTTTCTTTCATAGATGGGTTTAGTGGCTATAATTAGATCCAATTTTCCCTTGAAGATAAAAAAAAAAAACACATTCCTCATGGGGTACTTATGATTATAGGGTTCTTCCCTTTGGGTTGTGTAATGCCCCTGCCACCTTTCAGAGGGTTGTCCTAGCCATTTTTTCTTATTTAACCCATGACTGTGTAGAAGTCTATATGGATGACTTCACAGTATATAGGGATGATTTTCAACAAGCATTGGACAATTTGGAGAAAGTATTGATCAGGTGTAAAGAGACTAATCTCTCCCTTAGCCATGAAAAATCTAGAATGATTCTCATTGAGTGGATTTTCTTGGGTCATCATATTTTCAATATCGACATACATGTAGATCCTACTAAAATTGACATTATTTCTCAACTTAGAATCCCTAGCTCACAAAAAAAAGTTATAATCTTCTTGGGGCATGCTGGATATTACATGATATTCATTCAAAATTTCACAAATTTGGCTGCCCCACTGTTCAAATTATTAGGAAAGGAGGATGAATTCCATTAGGATGAGCAATGTCAGATTTCTTTTCAAATTTTAAAGAAAAATATTTCTAGTGCCCTTATGTTAAGAAGACCGAATTGGTCTCTTCCCTTTCATATCTACACTGATTCCTCAGATACCGCTTTGGGATCCATTCTAGGACAAATAGAAAACCAACTCCCCTATGCTATCTACTTTGTTAGTAAAAATATCTCCCCTATTGAAGTGAATTACACCGTCACTGAATGAAATTCACGTTTTAGAAAAGCTCTGGGTGAAGATAAAGAGAAGAGTGGCAGATCTGGAATTTCTTAAGAAATGTATGGATGAAAACGTGCTTCCCAAATTCATGCAGATCCAACATAGAACCAAGAACAAATGGAACAACACGACCTTCTCCAGACTAGGGTTATCCATTGTTAGAGGCGAAATTAGGAAGAACATATGTAATCTGGAAAACCTATCCAAAAATGCGCTTAGACTCCACCTGAAACTAGTGCAAGCTGTGAGACCCGAACTGTGGAAAAAATGGATTCCATTGCAGCCATGAAAGATGATAGGAGTTATTTAGAAACTCAGAACAAGAATACCTCCAAGCTAGAATGGTTACTCAACAACAAAAACAACAATAGAAATACCAATGCAATGATTGTAGTAAACCTCTCTGCGCGTGCATTAAACAAGGCCGAGCTGGACGTATTGGAGACAGGACTTAATTTCGTTGTCTCCCCGACCTCCATCCCCATTGATAACATTATATGCTACGTAGAGGATAGAATACAATACCTCGCTGATGAAGAAAAATAACTAATATGACAAGACTGCTTAGTTATTATGCACAAATCCAAACCTCCGAAAAGCAATTTGAGTAAAGAAGAACATGCAGCTTTAAAGGACCTAAAAAATGATGGAAATTTGGTGATTCTTAGGGAAGACAAAGGTGGTGACACTGTTCTTATGAACCTTAGTGATTACAATAGGAAAATGAATGAACACCTATCCTAGAGTGGCATCTATAGGAAACTTAATTGCAACCCCATTAAGAATATTATAGGGCAAGTAAATAATTCCATCAACAGTTCCAACCTAGACGAAAGAACTAAAAAAAGTTTAACATGCAACAATGAGATCACCCAAAGGATCTACGGTCTACCGAAAATTTACAAAGAAGATATTCCTCTTAGACCCATAGTGAATACCATAGGTTCACCAACCTATGAGCTAGCTAAACACGTAGCCAAGATCCTTAGCCCCTTGGTAGGCCACATTGACTCTTTCATTAAAGACTCCAATGAATTTATTAAAATCATTCAAAATGAAAAAATAAGGCCTCAAGACACCCTCATAAGCTTCGATGTAGTCTCCTTTTTCACTAAAATCCATTTAGATGAAGCTATCCAAATTTTTAAATAAGTCACTGATCCTGAAAAAACTAACCTAGCCAAGGTCTTCTTGCGCTCCACTTTCTTTAGTTATTAAGGAGGATTCTATGAACAAACCAACGGTGTAGCAATGGGCTCCCCATTGTCCCCCATTGTTTCCAACCTTTTCATGGAAATTTTTTAAAAGAGAGCCCTGGACTCCTTTCCCCTAAAACCTTTAAGGTGGAAAAGATTTTTTGATGACACCAATGTTCTCTGGCCCCACGGGAAAGAGGAATTACTTAATTTATTTCAACACCTAAACAACATATCCGAAGAAATAAAATTCACAATGGAACTCGAAGAGAATGATATAATCCCCTTTCTAGATGTTCTTATCAAGCGGAAAAGTAATGGGGATGTAGGACATGCAGTTTATAGAAAAATTACTCACACTGAGAACTATGTCCATGCAAACTCCCATCACCACCCCAACCAGAAACTAGGTGTCCTAAAAACTTTAGCCACTAGAGCCATAATAATCTCCAATGAAGAACACCTAGATAAAGAAACATATCACCTTACCAATACTTTTAAGAACATAGGTTATAAACACAAAGACATTAAGAATGCAATAAACAAAGCCCTAGAAAAAACCCACGATAATCCCACCGTCCCAAAAGACCATAACCCTAATAGAGATGCTTTCCTTCCTTACATCCAAGGAGTGACCGATAGGATTGCAAGAGTCCTAAAAAAAAAATAGATTAAGACCTCCTTCAAACCACTTGAAACCATCAAACATAATATGAGATCTGTCAAAGACAAACTCGACCCTCACAAAAGAAAAGGAATCTACAAAATAGAGTGCTCATGCAAAAAATGCTACATCGATGAAACTGGTCGCTCCTTCCATATTAGGATAAAAGAACATGGAGCTGACATTAAGAATGAACGCATCCACACCTCTTCCCTAGTAGAACACTGCCTTAAAAAAAGACACCATATTCACCTAGAAGACACCAAAATCCTCGCCAAAGAAAATCACCTCTTTAAACGACGTATTAGAGAAGGCATTGAAATCTAAAAACATCCTAGTAACCTAAACATAGATAGTGGGTTAGAACTAAGCGAAAACTGGTTCCCTTTGAATCATAATAAACAATAATACTCATTGATAAATACAATCTCAATATTAAAATTAATTCATTAAACCTAGTTTTATCAATAACCCCACCTAATTAAAAATCACACCCGAATAAAAAACACTTTTTAAAATAAACAATCTCATTAAAGAATATTAAAAGGCTTAGGAATATAATTGCTCATAATTTTAATGATAAAAATTAAAACTAACCTAGTTTAAGATTAATAAGACCCTTTAATTAACTTAATACCTAGAACTTATGAAAATAGTTGATTAAAATTAAATTTAAAGCCTTAAATTAATAAATATTTAAGAAACATTAAACCTTAATAACAAAAATAATAAAACCCTAAATAACTTAATAATGTACATAATACCTAATAAATAAACCCTACTCTTTAATTAACATAATACCTAGATCCTTAAGATTAATAAACATTGAATTAATAATAATTTAAAATAATATTAAACCAATAAAACAAGACTAGAAAACCCTAAAAAACTTAATCATGATTAATTTTATTAAAGAACTTTACCAAAAAACCTAGACGATACCAAGGTTTTTCCTCACCTCTAGTATTTAATACCAACTCTTCTCATCATTTGAACCCAGGCTCAATCTCCTGAAGATGGATCCTGATTTGGATCCGAAACGTCGACAGTCTATTGACAAACCTGTGGCCATTCTGATCAATCATGAAAACCCCAACCACAAAAATCTTATTAATCAAAGGAATTCTTATCAATGGTTAATGCCATCAATAAATTCAGACACTACATAACAGGGTATGAGGTTTTTGTACACACATACCATTCAACTATTATATTTTTAATGAATAAGCCTATGAAAAATGCTAGAGTTACTAGATGACTGCTACTATTGCAAGAATTCAATATTACTATCATTGACAGACCTGACAAAGATAACCTTGTTGCTGATTTCCTATCTAGACTCATTCATATAGGTGATAATGCTCCAGTGGATGACAATTTTCCTAATGAAAGTCTGTTTTCTATTTCTACTTACATTCATTGGTATGTAGATGTGGCAAACTATCTTGTAACATGGAAATTACCTCATAATTTGTCCCTCCGATAAAAACAGACGATTATTCATCTGAGTGCAAATTATATGTGGCAAGATGACTATCTATACCGTACATGACCTGATTTGGTGATTAGAAGATGTGCACAGGAGGATAAGATGTATGATATCTTCAAAGCTTGCCATGATGGCCCATGTGGAGGCCATTTTGTTGATAAGAGGAAAACACACAAAATACCGCAGACATACTGTTAAGCCCTAATATTAGCTCATTACCCATTAATTGGGGCATATTAGATTAGTAATGTTATTTTATTTATGTCAGCTTTAGGCCATTAGTTGTAATTATACCTCCTAGTCTCCCATATATACCAAGGAGACATTTTCATTTTTAATCATCTTGTACTTGAACATTTAAGTGGGCTAAACAGAGGTTGCCCCCTCAAAGAGGCTTATTATTTGAAATTATCTCTTTTATAAGGCGTTGAGTACTTTTTCTGAGGTTTTTCTATGCTATATTGATATTTGGTTCTTAACATATGGTATCAGAGCTCAAGGTCTTGGGGTTTCGCTGCTAAATCTGAGACACCTTGGAATTTTCGCTATAACTTTTTTTCTACAATGTTTACGAAGGAACGACTTGGAGGATATTTAGTAGATAGATCAAGGTATGCTGGGTTCAAAATTCATCTCCTGAGGCCTTATAATTCGGAGATACAGCCTATACAAGATAGGGTTCTGGAATCATCCTGAACTGAGTCATTGCAGAATTTTTGCTACAAAAACTTCTGTGTAATGTTTCAGACCCTAAAATCTGGAGGCTATTTATAGAAATTAGTAAGGTATCTATGGTAAAAAATTTAGCTTCTGGGTCATCTTAAATTTGTAGATACACCCTGTGTAGGATAGGGTATCTGACTAGTCCTATTGACTAGTCTCAAGAAGGTGTTCTAGGTAAAACAATCATAACTTCTTCCTAGATTACCCAAATTGAGTGAGACTAGTTTCATTGGATCGTGGACAATCTTTAGTATTTTTGGTGTGAGTTTCATAATTTTATATTAATTATTTTTTCCGGGGCACACTATACAAGTGGGATCTCCTGGAAAGGCCAAACATCGGCAAGTTGTGGGGAAGTTACCATAAATTCCACTTGGCACATCCGATTTTGATCAGACCTATGGCATTGTAGAGAAGAAATATCAGAGAACTACATAAAATAAAGTTTCATACCCAGAAGGGCCGAAACTTGGGAGATACAATAGAAGAAATATTTTCTAGCAGAACCACCTCAAAATCAAGGTTCAAAAATGATACTTGGCCAACATGCCACCAAAAAAGGGAACTTCTACACCAAATAAGCCTCCAGAAAATCCTACTTGGACTCTTGA
>JZKD02S1626134.1:39662-51754 GCA_000966675.3 Picea glauca
TAATGTTATTTTATTTATGTTGGCTTTAGGCCATTAGTTGTAATTATACCTCCTAGTCTCCTATATATACTAAGGAGACATTTTCATTTTTAATTATCTTGTACTTGAACATTTAAGTGGGGTAAAAGGAGGTTGCCCCCTTGAAGAGGCTTATTATCTGAAATTATCTCTTTTTCAAGGCATTAAGTACTTTTTCTGAGGTTTTTCTATGCTATATTGATATTTGGTTCTTAACACATGCTACTATTGGCCAACCATTTTCAGGGATGCAAAGAAATATGTGGCCAGGTGTGATGATTTCCAGAGGATAGGGAAACCAACTGCAAGTGATGAGATGCATCTCCAACTTCAGGTAGTAATTGAACCATTTGAGAAATGGGCTTTGGAATTTGTAGGCCCTATTAACCCCATTTCTAGATGAAGAAGGTATATACTGGTCTGTACATATTATGTGACTAAATGGGTAGAGGCTAAGGATCTATACTATGCAAATGAACAACCAGTTGTTGATTTCTATTTGAAGACATATTTACTCATTTTGGTGTGCCTCAATAAATAGTGACAAACCAAGGAACCCAATTTACCTCCAATCAGGTCAAATCTGTTACTGAAAAATGTCAAATTAAACATAGGAAATCCTCACCTTATCACCCCCCAAGAAAACAGAAAAGTGGAATCAACCAACAAAGTTATAGATGATATACTTACCAAAATAGTTCAGCTACACCATAAATATTGGGTGGATCGGTTTCCTGAAGCTTTATGGGCCTACAGAACAACTTGGAGAAACACCACATGCCATACACCTTATGAATTAGTGTATGGGAAGAAGGTGTTTTAGGTGTTGTTTCGAATAGAATTTCAAGTAAAAACTTTAAGAACTTCTATGCAATTCGGAATGGATTTGGATGAAGCCAGAAAACAAAGGATATTGCAGCTAAATGAACTTGATGAAATAAGACAAGATGCTCTATAGATGACTGTATTTATTCAAGAACAAAGGACCAAATGGCATGCCAAGTATATCAAGAAGAAATATTTTCATTCTGGTGATTAAGCCCTTGTATATGACAGTGGGTTCAAGAATTTTAAAGGTAAATTGTCCACTCAATGGTTGGGACCTTATGAAGTAGACACAGTTTATGAAAATGGTTCAGTGAAGATAAATACTATTGATGAAGATCATACCTCCTTTGTTGTGAATGAGAATCTATTGAAAGTCTATCATAAGTCTCTGTCTAAATAGGATTTTATCAAAAATTTCTTCAGAATTATGAAATGCAATTGGTAAGCAAGAGGGGTTCCCCTCCCACTGAACCACCACTGTAAGTTTTCGTTGTGTGATTTGATTTATTTTTTTACATAAATGTATATATAGGTGTGTGTCAGATAGTGATTCTTTTGTGGTGTTACTAACAAAGGCATAAGCATGATTATAATCTCATGTAGATAAGAAATAAAGAGGATCGTTGCCAGAGGTGAGTTTATTCCTTTACCCAACCCTGGTAGATTACTCATGGGAAAGGATATAAAATGAGTTTTCTTTAATTTTTTCAGACTCCTAAAAATTGAAAACACCGACGAACACTAATTGACCTGGGCTCGAGAAAAATCCACAGGACAGTATAAGGAGTTTTCTTTAAGTTTTTTAGATTCCTAAAAATTGAAAACACCGGCGAGCACTAACTGACCTAGGCTCGAGAAAAATCCACAGGATAGTATAAAAAAATTTCTGTAAGTTTTTCAGACTCCTAAAAATTGAAAATGCCGGTGAGCATTAACTGATTTGGGCTTGAGAAAATTCCACAGGACAATAGTAGTTAGGATCTTGTTTTCAATAAAATGGGAGTGACAATGAAAACAATGGTTTGTCTAGTTCCAAAAAGAGGAGGTTCTACAACTATAAAGGAGGATGTCCATTTTCAGTTGCCTTCTTGTTATCGATCTTGGATCCCAATCATTGGATATTTTTCCTTATTTTATGATACTTCCGTTGCATTTTCAAAATTTTATTTTGATTTTCTTGTACTAGTGTGTTGTTTATAACTTTTCAATATGATTCATTCAGAGGAACAAATCCATATATAGTATTAGTGAGTACCAACCTCTACTTCAACTAGACCCACAGAACATGTTTAGACATGAAGAAAAAACCTACAGGATTCCAGGTACTTTGCTAAAGTTCCTTCGGTACTGGGAAAACCTCTCTATGTTCATCCGGTACTAAAATGATTCTCTGTGCTGGTCTGGTACTAAAAATACTCTATGTGTTCATCTGGTACTAAAACGATTCTCTGTGCTGATCTGGTACTAAAAATTCTTTGTGTTCATCCGGTACTAAACTGGTTCTCTGTGTTGGTCTGGTACTAAAAAATCTCTCTGCATCAATCCGGTACTAAAATAAATCCTCTATATTGGTCCAGTATTTAAACGATAGTGTTGTGGTGATATGGTACTGAATTTGTACTTTGATATTGACGAGGGGATTATGGTAATATTTCTCTACATTTGATATTGCTTCAATGGTTCAAATGCATTCCAGGTAATATAGAGGTATGGACTTAATGGTTATTCCTTTTTATTAAAAATCACATGATTTTTTCATTTTACATATGGTTACCCTCATATTCACTTGTTATTTTGAATCACTAAACCTCCATATCATTATTTTCCGAATTTCTTAATGATTCCCCTTGTTTCAAAATCAATGATAATATACACGACTCTCTTCATAAGGTGATTGTCAAGTTTGGAATATCTTGTCAAAAATTCCCGTCTGTATGATGACAAAACTATGATTATACCACTTCCTATGAACTCATGTTGTTTAAACTTATGACATCGAATGCTACCCAATGATGAGTTTTGGTCGCATCCCCCACATTCATCATAATCATTGTGGAAACTAGTAAGAAAGGGATGTGATGCTACTTGTGGGTATGGTCGTCACCTTATTCGTGAACACGATCTTGAGGCATGATTTCTGACTTCTTCCTTACCTCACTATCATTTCAAATAATTGACCGTTTTCCTCTTGATTTCATTATATATGCTCTTCTGGATGGCTTCACCATCTAGATGAGTGTTAATTAACCATTTTTCCGTTATACACCACTTGATCCACTCCTACTATCTCGTTACCTTGCCTCCATCACCCTGTCTCATAGTGTTACATACAATACCAAAACCCTGCCTAAGTTCCGTTGCCCATACTTGTTTTAAAACCCATCTTTAAGCCAACATGGGGGTTGACATGCACGAACTAGTATTTCATCTCTATAGAGAAATGGAAGAGTATCAAGATTGCAAAGAAAAATTTGAAAAGGCTAGCCGGGTTCCCCTCTTGGAAAAATTTAGAGGACATCATGATGGGGTGTCTTATGCCTTCATCCAGAGTTATGATGGAGAAAGCTTCCAATTGGGGGACTTGGAACTAAAAATTACTGAAGCTACCATAACCGAGGCAACTGGGTTACCTTCCACTGGAGAGAAGTATTTCAAAGGCATCATCGTGGAAAGAGGCATCTATGAACAATTATTGAAACCCAAGCACTTGGACCATATTGGACGAAAGGTATCTCTAGAGGTTGGATCAAAGAGGAATATTGTACAATGCTTCTCTACTTGCATAAATTTTTAAATTGTGAAGGGAGGTATGCAATAACCTTTCTTTATCATTTATGGATTTTATTACATTTTGAAGGAGGACCATACATAAAATTTTCTCATTTCTTGTGGATGAGTCTGAAAAAGATGGTGAGGGGTGTTAAGTCTGCATCCAAGAAACCCGAAACCAGTCTTTATCACCATGGGCTAATGAAACTCTTGGTTGTCCATGAATTGAGAAAACAAGATAGTAGTTGGAGGAAAGTCCTAACAATTTTTTTTTCTCACGAGACTTATAAGTCTGTAGA
Source organism: Picea glauca (assembly GCA_000966675.3). NCBI lineage: Eukaryota > Viridiplantae > Streptophyta > Pinopsida > Pinales > Pinaceae > Picea > Picea glauca. Next base: position 43,577 of record JZKD02S1626134.1, read on the forward strand.
AGTGAGTGTAATAAGGGAACATAGTAAAGGGTCAGACAGGAAGACGAAAGATAATAAAAAGAAAGGAAAAAAAATTAGTAAAATAATCGATCCTGTTGGCCCTAGCTCACCACAATCTGTAAGTAAATTGAACAAAGGGAAGACAAAGTTTTTAGAAGAACATACTACACCTATGGTGGAACAATCATCCAATATCAAGAACACTCAACTAGACTTGTCCATGAAAAGTAAAACACAAATCAGTATGAAAAGGAGGAAGAAGCAAAGGTCTGGGAATGATGCAGACACTGTCCCCAAGGTAATTGTTGAAGTATCTCATGAGTAGGCTGGGGAAATTACAGAAACTATTCCAGAAGGAGTTCTTGAAATATCTTAGTAATAGGTTTGGGAAATTGCAGAGAATACTCCAGAAGTGATTGTTAAAATGCCTAAATAAAAATGTGGAGAAGAAAAAAAGACTCCTAAATTGAGATTCAAACACAAGAAGAAATGCATAGACAATGATGGTTGTACTATAGAACAATCCTCTAGTAGGAAGAACATGAGTACACTAGAGCAACAAGTTCCAACACCTACATCCAAGCCCTCTGGTAGAAAGACAAGGAGTGCAAAAACAAAACAAATGACACTCTCCCCACCTAATCCCTCTAGAGGAAAAGTGAAGAAGGAAAAAGACAAGCAAAGTCCAGTACCCAGTTGTAAGCCTAAAACGAAGAGGAGATTGTTTAAAGAGGAAATTCTTGTTCCTATGAGCACACCCGAAGAAGTCCCAAGTCCAGGATGAAGAACCACTCAGAGTATGGTTAAGCAGGGACCAATTATTCATGTCCCTTGTTTTGCAGAAGATCCAGTGGACATTCCAACTTCACCAGAGCAAGAAAACATGTATGTAGCAACTATTAGTGAAACAGAGGAATTAGTGACAGAAACACTAAAGGAATTAAGGAGAGAAGTTGAATCCAGGGAAGAGATAACAGAGAAAGAATTGCATGAACCAATCAACTCTTTGACCAAACATCATTTGGAATTAAAATTTGAAATCTTACAAAACATAATGCAGGGTTGAAGTAAGAGAAAGAGGAGTATAAAGTGTTGGATAGAAATATCAAGAAAGAGAACACACAACTAAAGGAGAATAACTATAGACTACAGGGAGAGCATGATGAGGTCTCTTCGAAACCGAACAAAGTTTTTCTCCTAGTAAAATATACATGAGTCATTAAGAGGGAGCTCAAGTATGAGGCTTCAGGGATGGATATCTTAAAACCATGCAACTAATGTTCAAGAAAGGTAGAGGATCAACACCAATTTTGAAATTTTGAAGACTGATTCAACAGTTTTGAATGAGGGCATGCAATGAATTAGGAATTGGGGAAATGTTGAGCCTCTTTTTTGTCACCTCCAATTGCCTTATCTTTCCCATATGATAACCAATTTTTCCTAATACTGATGCACTTTCTTTCTAGTTTCCTCATCAGACATGACCTTTAAGCAATTATTGCATACCCATGAGGTAATTGGTGTTTAATCATAATTTATGGTGATTTGTTAATAATTAGGACTCAATATTTGATGTTCAACTAACTTTCTAATTACTTTGGATGGTTCAATAATACTTGATGCTAACATTTCCTGTTGCTAAGATCATTCGGTACTCGTTGTTGAGGTTGTTCGGTACTCATTACTGAGGTCATTCGGTACCCATTGCTGAGATCGTCCGATACCCATTTGTTATGCTCATCCGATACTGACTTGTATGCCTATGTGAATCTGATACTATTTTTTACGCTCATATGGTACCGACATGTATTCCTGTGTGCATCCGGTAATGATTGTTAGGTTCATCCGGTACCAATTTATGCAGTTGTGTGCGTTCGGTACTGATTGTTACGCTCGCCCGGTACCACGTTATGCAGTTGTTTGCATCCGATACCTGTTCCAAATTCCTAGGATTGGATGTTGTAATGATATCATTCTTGATGATTTCAATTCATTTTGTTGGTTCGAACATTCTTTGTTCATTGGAGGTCACGATACATTTCATCACGCATGCACTTCGTGTCATGAGGATGAAATCATTTCCTTAAAAATTGATGTATCATCCAATTTTAATAATTATACAAATATTTGATCTTATCTTTAGACTTGGATTGTAAAGGATGCTTCTCTTTAAAAGAGAGATCCTTGTAGATGATAGGATATAGAGAAATAAATTAAAGCACAATTATGCTGTAATTTTGGTTCTGGAATGACTATGGATTGTACCTCCATTTTTATGAAGTAATGATATAATTTATGTTTATAGATTATATGTTTGTGTTTACACCTTCCCTAATGTAAGTTCTCTTAAGAGCTACCTTGTTGGTATGGAAAGGGCTCACCGACCCAACTAACGTAAGTCTCCTTGTAATTAATTGTGAATATGATTTTGATTTTCTGTGTGTGTGCATGTGTGAACAAAGTACTTTCATATTTTGATTACAACATTTAATTCCTTCTCTGATATGTTTCAGTGATGCATTTGGTAGCAGGTCCTTTGGATGTATGGTAATTTTGAATAAGAGAGAGTTGTTCATATGAGATCTTTGAGTAATGGTTTCACATCTTTGTGTGAGTATGCGAGGACAATCATTCACTTTAAGTGCTTTAACGTTTTTTCTAGACAAATTCTATAGTGTTGTTTTCAGTCTGCATATCTAAGAATGGGTTGGATCTCCATATTTCACTATACATGAACCTATAATGGAGCATCCTACCATACTAAAATTTCTTTCCCAGAATTGATTAGGTTACTCTTTGCATACACAGGTACAATTAAGACCTCCATCTCTCACCATACATGCAGTTATAATTGAGTGTTTTTACCCTACCTGGTAATTCTTTTAAGCTCAATTAAGTTTCTAGAATGTTAATGATTGTTTGTGTGGTTGTTCCAGGAGATAGAATCATAGCCCATATCCATATTTCATGAGCCAGTAATGAGCAGATCCATCCCCTGAGCAAGAATTCTGAATTATACATTTGTTGATCAATTTTTCTTTCTGAATTTTGAATTGTATGTGTGGAGTGTTATTTGAAAGGTGTAAAACTACATGTTTAGTTTTAGAAGTAGTTTCTTACATAGACTATACTCAACAAACATAGTCAATTATATGTTATCGGTACATACAGTGCAACAACTCTATTGATTACAAAACCAGATTGACATATTAAATGATTGCAATTTATTGAACATATAGTTGCATCAACATTTTGGCGCCATTTCCGGGGAGTTGTAAATGGTAATAGGTATTGTTTTGCATTAGATTTGTTTTATGGTTTTGGAGTGGTTTTAAGGTAAACTTGAGGGAGGGGAGAAGACAGTAAGACGTGAGGGAAGATCCCACACATCCACTTTAGTGGGGTTGCTCCAAAGTCATGTTGTCCTCTTACCTTTAGTAATTGAATTTTGTGTGAGTTAGTATTTAGATCTTATTTTTTATGCATAAACATAGAGATAGAAAAGGTAGATTTGTTACATCTAAAATTGTAGAAAATTCAAGAAAGCCCCCCAAAGTTACAAAAAGATCAAGAAAAACCGCCCATACTAACTCAGCTAGTGTTTGTGTAGGAAAATTCCTCAGAGGGGGGAGTTCAAAGGTAGTAAAATCTCTTTCAACACTATATTTCTCAATTCCTAAGTGTTAAGAACATAAACCTTGTCCCTAAATAAGAGAATTTCATGCTCTTCCATCTTGTAGTCCTTAAACTTCAAAAGTATATCTCCCCACTGTAAGCCTTCTATAACTTTTTCATAATTATTATATGATTCTATAGCTTCCAATATTCTACTTTTTAAATAAGAACAATGTATGCTAGTGGTTGTAGCATGCATTTCATGCACCCTCCTACTAAGTGCATCAACCACTTTATTCTCTTTTCCATTGGTGTGCTTAATTTCAAAGTCATATTCACTAAGAAATTATAGCCATCTATTTTATCTGACATTTAGTGTTGGTTGCTCAAAAAAGTATTTTAGACCACTATGATATGTCCTCAGTTCAAATGTTTTGCACATGAGATAATGCCTCAACATTTTTAAGGCATGAGCTATGCTTACCAAATCTAAGCCATGGGTAGCATAATTTATCTCATGCTATTTAAGATTCCTTTACTCATAACATATGACATGCCCATTTTTTGTAAGGAATCTACCAATCACTTCCTTGTGTGCATAAATGCAAACAAAACAATCCTCATCTGCATATGCACCCTTTAAAATAGGTTCACTGGTCAATAATTCCTTCAAGTATTAGAAACTCTCCTCGCACTTGGAAGTCCATTAAAAATTTGTTCCCTTATTTTGCAATGAAGTGATTGGATGTGCGACCTTGGAAAAACCTTAAATGAATTTCGTATAATATCCAGCTAGATCCATAAAGGACCTCACTTCTAAAACACTCTTTTTTCTAGGTCACCCTTTGATTTCCTCAATCCTCTCAGGGTCCACCATTATTCCCTCCTTAGAGATGATGTGGCCCAAATAATGGATTTTCCTTTGATAGAAAGTCCACTTGCTTAACTTGGCATAAAATTGGTTCTCTCTTAACACCTGTAGCACCATTCGTGAATGTTGCGCATAATCCTCCAATGTCTTGGAGTAGATAAGAATATCATCCAAGAAGACAATGATAAATTTTTCTAGGTAATCTCTGTTGATTAAGGTTGGTTGTCATTGATGTCAACCCTTGAAGAAAGCCCCATAGCACAAAGGATGGGTAATGGAACCAATATTGTTTGATGTAAATATGGCTCGTTATTGTCTTGTCATGGTTGATAATAAGTATAAATGGATGAACTCCAAAGTGGTCCCCTTATAGTGAAATCCCTCACGGGAAGACGCTTTGCGGATTGAGTTATCCTAGAAGTATGGTTAGAGAACCCATGCTTATTTGTGGAATAATGAGATAAACTCTAGTAAATTTGTTAGTGAAACTATCCTATATGGATAGTGTTTGTCATGCCATTTTCGTTGGTATGTGGAACGCCACATAAATCCTCACGGTTAGAGAGTTATGTCCATGAGAAGTTGGAGAACCCAGGTTTGGGTAATGGACCCAAGTTTGTTTGATGGATAACAGTATGAATTTTGATATATTTTTAGGTAATAATATTCTATATATATACTACATGTCATTCCATTTCTGGTGGTATGTGGAATGTCACATAACACCTCACGGTTTGAGAGTTATGGCCTTACGAAGTTGGAGGACCCTCATATATCATCTAGAAGCCCCAAAAGGTCAAAGTAGTCAAAGTGGGTTAAGAGATTTTAAAAGGGAAATAATAAAGTGAAGTGATGAGTGTATTATAATTCAAAGTGAATACAAAATATATTAATTCAATCATAAATTTAATGGAGAAATTAGAAGTGGGTTAACCCTAAAATAAGGAAAGTGGGCAAAGTGACCTAGAAGATGTTTTTAAGGAAGCTACTTGGAGAGTATAAATAAGAGGAAAGGATCTCTCATTTAAGACACACTTGAGAATATTGAATACCTATAGGTGTTTGAGGTAACTAAAGGATATCTAAGCTGAATTTCTAAGGAAAGTGAAGAAAAGAAGGCCAGAATTCAAGGAAGGATAAATTCTTCTGATGATGCTTTCTAAGGTTGATTACAGGTTGAGGTACAGGTTGATGCATGGTTTAGGTTATTGGTACAAGTTGTTTGGTACAGGTTTACAACGATATATCTCACATTTATAGTGTGATAGTGGTTCCATCATTCTACTTCTACTTCAGGGCCGTTGGACAGGGAAAGGATAGGTGGTTGTAGCCACCTTCTGGTTGTAGCCAGAGAACATAGGGGGTTGTAGCCACCTTCTGGTTGTAGCCAGAGAATTGGGGAGTTGGAGCTTCCCTCAGGTTGTATCCTGAAAAACTAGGGGATTGGAGCCTCCTTCCAGTTGCAGCTGGAAAACAAAGGAAGTTGGTGCTTCCATTGAATGTAATTATTCAAGACATATAAGATAAATAATTCTGTGGTTTTCTCTTGATTTGGGTTTCCACGTAAAACACTGGTGTACTGTGTATGTATGTTCTTGTTCATTTCTTATTTCTCATTATTGGATAATAATTCTACATTGATATAACATTTGGATTATTTGGAGAAAAATGATTATAATTACACCATTATTGATTCACCCCCCCTCTCAGTAATCCAAGAATTGGTATCAGAGCAGGTTCCTTCATAAATTAGTTTAACCACTGAAAGGTAGATGATGGAGAGTACCAACTCATATAAAAATGGAATACCACACTTTGATGGACAAAATTATGCTTTTTGGAGCATAAGGATGAAGACATATATACAAGCACAGGGGTTTGAAATTTGGCATTCAATTGTAGATGGATACACAGTACCAACAGTTCCACCAACAAATGACAAAGCAATGATACTTGGTCAGAATAACTCCAAAGCTACAAATGCAATTTTGAATGGTCTTAGTGAAACAATATTCACCAAAGTTTCACATTGTAATTCCACCAAAGAGATTTGGGACAAGCTTTGAAATATTTATGAAGGAGATACAAAAGTCAAAGAAACAAAACTTCAAACTTACAGAGGTCAATTCAAACAACTAAAAATGAAGGAAGATGAGAATATTGCAACCTGATTCTTAAGATTTGACGAAACAGTGAATGCAATCATAGGATTGGGAGAAGAAATCAAAGAATCTATAATTGTTCAAAAGGTACTAATATCTCTTCCTATGAGAGTCAACCCTAAGATATCAGCACTAGAAGAAAGATCGGATCTAAACTCAATAATCATGGATGAACTGCATTGAATCTTCATAGCATATGAAATGAGAACATGAATAAGAAAATCTAGATGTAAAAGAAGCAGCCTTCAAAGCATCCAAAAGATCAAAGAAAGAGAAAAAGGAACAAGAAGAATATAGCAGCAGAAACAACATCTCAGAAGATGATGAAGAAGTGGCCAACCTCATCAAAAGACTTAACAAGGGAACCAATGGTAGGTATAGAGGTAAGATTTCTTTATTTTGTTTTAATTGTGATGGTATTGGTCATTTTGCTAACAAATGTCCTCATAAGAAAAAGAGAAATGATGAAGGTTACTCAAAAGGAAAACACACATATAAAGGAAAAAGAACTACAAAGAAAGATTTCAATAAAAGCTTATGCATCAAAGAAGACATCTCATCATCAGATGAAGATGAAATCAATGACAGTGAGACAGGAAGAGTTCTATTCATGGTAGTAAAATATTCTAACAAAGAAGACTTCGAAGAAGAATATGAAGAATCCGAAGAAGGATATGAAGAAGTCAAAGATGAAATTGAAGAGGTAGAAGTTGACTATCGATAAGAATTAATGCGTTCCATAGAAATTATCAGAAGAGAAAAGAAGAAAAACAAGAAACTACAAGCAGAACTAGACAAGAAAAAGGACACTCAAGAACTAGAACAAATGATCACAAAATTGAAGGTTCAAATAGAAGAAGATAAAAGAATTGAAGAAGCACTCAAAGAACAACTAGAAGAAAAAGACAAGATCATTGGAAACTTGGAAGAAGAGATTGTTACACTTAGAAAGGATATTCAAAAGAAAAATATGCAGAATAGCTCAAAATTTCTAGATGACATTATCAGCAGTAAAAAATCTCATCTTGACAAGTCTAGACTTGGATACAATCAGATAGAAAATGGATCAAGCTCCAAAAAAACAGAACAAAAAACAAATCCAAAAAGCTATGCAGAAACAATCAAAGGGGATAGGAAGATGTACACGGAAGATTACATGGACACTCCTCCACTTAGAATATTCATATTTCATAATCAACAACAGACAGACAGGCCTCAATAAGAAGAAGGATTCATAAGAGAAACTTCTTTCAAAATATCTTCAACTCCCAGGTATCGAACTATATTTTTTGGTTTATGTTATGCATGTAATAATTTTGGACATAAAGTTGTGATTTGTAGAGCTAACAACATGAATAATAACAACTTTGAGAGTCATACACAAAGAGGTTACTCAAGAAGACCTAGTGAAACAAAAAGAAGAAGTTACAACAGGTTTGAATCTTTGAGCACTGAAGTGGAATGTTACAAATGTAACAATTTTGGACATGTGGCCAAAAATTGCAGAATGACAGTCCCTCCTAAAGAACC
>JZKD02S1626134.1:92099-104031 GCA_000966675.3 Picea glauca
AATATAGAACGGTCGGGGGGGGGTCCGGAAAGATCTGTTCACCGTAGATCTAGGTGCAATCATCCGGGCCATTGATATATGAACGGAGCATAAGTGAGGGAGCGAAAAATACATGTGCTGAGAAACTTAGGATAAGTGCATTTCACTGGTTTTTTCCCAAGTCTTTTCATGTCTACACCACCAAGGGGTTAGTCAAATAACCTTTTAGGTATCCAAATCATGGTGTAACATTGATCATCAAGCTGGTTTTATTGAAGTAAAGACACTAGCCTATATTCTAACCTAGTTTCCTATGACAATTAACCCAGATTAGACTGTTGGGTTAAGAATTTACTCTACCCTGGGGCTACCTGACCAAGATTAGACAGTCTGGCCAGATTTATTCACTAATCTAACCTAGACACTTTGGCTAAGATTAAATGGTTTAGCCAAACTTATTCACTAACCCTATCAACATCAATTTAAAAAAGAACTTGGCCATGCTTGAAAGGTATGGACCAAGTTACTATTATTGCATGGGGCTTTATTAAAATTCTTTTATGCCCTCTTTTCTTTTTCTTTTCTTTTCTTTTCAAATTATTTGCAGAATGAAAAATCATTTGTCAACAAAAAACACTGGAGAGAGATAATATTCTAGTCACCAATTGATCCTATAACTTATAGGGTGATAACAGCGGCTCCACCTGGGGATGGTACTTTCCCTATGAAGTGCCAAGAATCCTGGTTCCTGACATTCTGAAAATTTCTTCCTAGTCGCCTTCGTTGATTGAATGGTTTTATTTTCAAAAACTGGAAGAACAGTGGATAGTGGCTTAGGGCCTTCTCTTCGGGCTTCAACCAACTGACTAAAGTTATTCACTCAGAAAATGCAGGCGAAAAATAAAGATGGTATGTACAATGGAGAGTGAAACCTCGAGTCTCTATTGAGGCGGTAAATAATGTTTCAGCATTCTGTCATTTACAAGTCCTCCTGGCAGATCTGTCCCATCAGCGTTGTTTAGCAAGAAAGCGTTGTTTCCCCTAAATGCTTGAATCATGTATGGTCCTCTCCATAGACTATCAAATTTTGCATGCTTTCCCTTGTCTTCATTTCTGGCATCCCATCTCAGCACCAAATCTCCTAGCTCAAAATCATCTTCCTTGGTTCTTTTGTCAAAAATCTTCTTGATGCTTTCTTGGACTACCTGAGTCTTGTTGAATACTTCTTCCCTAGACTGCTGCAAATGGATCATCTGATTGATCCTTCATTGTGATTCATTTGGCTTGGCTTGTATGTCTTGAAGCAATTTCATGACAAAGACTCCTAAGGAAGTGGGAAAAACTGCTTCTGTGCCATAGACCAGCTGATATGGTGACATACCGATTGACCTTTTGGTGGTCATTTTGTCAGCCCATAATGCGAACACCAACTTGTTATGCCACGATTTCTTGTTTTCCTCCAGCGTTTTCTTGATGATGTTTACCAAGGTTTTGTTTGAAGATTTCGCTAGCCCATTCCCCTGAGGGTAGTAAGCTGTGGAATGTCCCAAACCAATGTGATACTGGTTGTAGAAATATCTGAGTTTCTTCGATTGAAAAGAAGCTGCATTATCAATTATAATCTTTCTAGGACATCCAAAGCGAGACAAGATATTAGTTTCAAGGAATTTGATAATAATAGAATCAGTGGCTTGCCTGCTTGGTAATGCTTCAATTCATTTTGTAAAATAATCTGTGGCAATAAGAATCCACTTGTGCTGGCCTGAAGAAGGGGAGTGTATTTCTCCAATGAAGTCCAATCCCCATTGCTAGAAAGGGGCTTCAACTGAGATTGGTTTCAGGGGGAGAGGAAGGAGTTTCCTTTTGCCTTCAAACAACTGACATTGATGACATGAAGTCATTGTATGATGTACATCAGTGAATAGGGTGGGCCAATAGAATCCAGCTCTGAGGATTTTGTTGGCTGTGACCTTCTGGTTCAGATGGCCACCACATTCTCCTGCATGAAATTCTTGTAACACTTTGTCAGCTTCATCTTTCAATAAACAATTTAACAGGATACCTCCAGGATCTTTCCAATACAGATTGCCTTCTAGAATGAAAATTTTTATGCTTTCAACTTCAAAAATCTAGCTTTAGTCTTAGTCAAACTAGGGGGAGCTTGTAAATTATGCAAAACAAATATTAGGTTTGTGTACCATGGAGATTTGAGAAATACCTCTCTCACGCTTGGAGTCATCGTCATGCCCTGTTCATTTGCTGCAGCTAAGAAATTAATGTCAAGAGCATAGAAATTTGATTCAACCATTAATTTTGCTAGACCTTGACCTTTAATTAGTTTCATAGGCTTAATATCTATGTCATATTCTAAAATGACAGCAATCCATTTTCCTCTTCTTCCATCTGAATTGTCCTGGGTCAAAATGTCTTTTACTACTACATTCAGAACATATGCAATGGTGTGGGAATGGAGAATGTAGACTCTAAAATCTTTTATGGCTTTTACCAAGGCAAAAGCTTGTTTCTCCATTATTTTGTAATTCAAAGCAACATCTCTTAACGCTTTACTGAAGAAGGCTATGGGTTGTTCATACCCTTCGTTGTTCTTCTGTAGTAATACCGCTGCAATGGTATGTTCGGAAGCGAAAGAAAAAAGATAGAAATCCTTGGTAAAATCAGGATTGATCAAGACGGGGGCCTGTGTGAGTGCTCGTTTGACTTGTTCGAAAGACCACCTGGAATCGGTGTCCCATTTTTCTTTTACATCCTTTTTTAACATATTTGTAATGTTTCTGAGGAGCTTAGCCAGATTGGGTATGAATCTTCGTAGAAAATTTATTTTCCCGATAAAAGACTGTAATTCTTTGATGTTTCTTGGGTGTTCTAATTTTTGTATGGCCTCGATTCTGCTGGGGTCTATTTTGATTCTGTCCTTGGAGATTATGTGCCCTAGAAGTTTTCCTTCCTCTAATCCAAAAAGGATTTTCTTAGAATTTAAAGAAATCCCAAACCTCCTACATTTCTCAAAGACTCGTCTGAGATGCCTCAGGTGCTCGTCATCAGATTGGGAAAACACAATTACATCGTCCAGATAGATGATGATAAATTTACCTAACTCTTCCACAAAGGCGATGTCCATCACTCTCTGGAAAGTAGCTCCAGCATTCATCAAACCGAAAGGCATTTTCACATACATGAAAGTTCCCCATGGTGTAGTGAAAGCGGTTTTGTCTTGGTCATCTGGGTGAATGAGAACCTGATTATAACCTGAGAACCCATCCAGCAAAGAGATTCGACTAGATCCGACTACCCTTTGTAGTATGTGGTCCATTTTTGGCAAGGGGTAATTGTCCTTCAGGGAGACCTTATTCAGATTTCAGAAATCAGTGCAAAGCCTGATTTCCCCGGATTTCTTACGTGTCAGGACCAAATTGGAGACCCATTTGCAAAAACGTCATGGGACTATGATTTTGGCATCGTACATTTTTTTGATTTCCTTTTCTATCAGGGGGAGTAACTTGGGATTGATTCTCCTAAGTTTCTGTCTGAACGGTTTTTTCTCTTCTTTTATTGGAATCCTATGTTGTATGATGATGGTATCATAAGCTTTCAAATCCTCATAACCCCAGGCAAAGACATCTGAATATTCTTTGAACAGCTCAATGTATTTGAGTTTTTTCTCAGGGGGTAATGATTTGGACAATTTGACCATCCTAGGTTTCTCTTCTATCCCTATATTACAATCTTCTACTTCTTGTCCATTGGCTTCAATTTTTGGTTTTTTGGCTACATCGTTAAAATCAAACAAGTCCTCTAAAGGAACTAGAGCCCTAGGTAAAACATTACTTTTCAAATGTAGAACATCAGTCTCCATCTCATGATCACCTAATTCTCCTGAATCTACGCTATTTACACTATCATTTTCAAAATTAGATCTATTTACATTTTCATCTTCGTTCTCTAAATCTATATTTGTACATTCAAAATCATTTCTACACTACAGAAAGTCTTCGATTTGATCATAATTACCAAACACTTGCCAGTACCTAATATTGTCAGGAACAGTTGGCCTGCACTTCACTTCTACCGTATATGGGTGAGTCGAACAAAAATGAATTTTACATGTGGCTGTTGATGTTGCTAATCCATCTGCCACAATATTCTGTCCCCTAGGCATTACCTACAAATCGACTTCAGTGAAACATCTAAGGGCATCAAGAACATAATTCATATAAGCTCTAAGATGGGGATGTTTCGTAGCATACTCACCTTTAATTTTCTTGATTATTAACTCGGAATCACCTCTTACCATAATCTGTTTGGCACTAACTCTTTTCAAAAGCTTCAGACCGAGCATCAAGGCTTCATACTCGGCGATATTGTTAGTGCATTGGAAATTTAATTTGTAAGAATGGTTTTCTGAATACTTGGTTCTGTGATTATGTAGCCAAACTCCCACTCTGGCTCCTTCTTTGCTTACTGCTCCATCAAAATCCATGCTCCAAAAATCTGCCGGTAATTCTTCAGTTATCACGTTTTTCTTTCTTTCTACCTCGATGATTTCTTGGCCTTCATCCAGACCAGATGTATCTTCTCCCAACTGAGTGTTTTTCTCTCCCGTGTCACCATAATTATACAGAATAAAAGAATCCAAGTCAGAATGTGTGGATTAAAGAGGATAGTTGTGCGGTTTTTCTTGGCTAATGACCATGTATTTCATCAGTGTTTCTCTGTATAGCCTTCTTTGTTGCCCAAAAACTGGGATAGTGTCATACGACATATCTAGCTGCAGGGTACCTTTCAACTTAGCCCCCTAAGACCGGGATAGCAACATTCCATATTTTGAGGGAATGTCTACAACCACCACGTCCATGACCATGCTCTTTGTAGGAATCTGAACCAGGGTGATACATAGGTCCTTGATCAAACCAATACATCTAACTTTACCAGAGTTGAATGAGTGTAAATCCTTGTAAGGTCTGGTGACCTCTAGTCCCAGTTTCTCCATCACTGCTTTAGGCATCATATTATGGGAAGCATCCAAATCTAGCATAGCATTATGCAAGATCAAGTCATGTATATTTAGACTGGTGTAAAAAGGAGCAACAACACCATTATCAACTTGGCCATCTACTTCAGGTCCGAACAGAAGTTCAGGTTGATCATCTGTAAGGTTCACAGTGTCTGAATGATTTGATGATCCAATGGTTAAGGCCTTCGTACCTATATCAGGTTCAATGGTCAGTGCTTTAATCACTTGTGAATGATAAGCATCTTTGTTCATCAACTCGAAAAGTGGAATGGGAATTTTTACTTTGTCTAATTCCCCTTCAAGGCTGAAAGGTGTAGGGACTCTGCTTTGGCTCATCAATTATGGTTTGTCTACCACATTCTTCTGAACGAAAGTACTTGGTTGATTAGTTGATGAAACCTCAGGCTGCGGTGATCTTTTCAGAATAGTAAGGTTTCTTTTCGCGGGAACTTCGACAGTACTCCTATCAGAAATCTTCTCGGCAGATGGTTCAGAGGCTTTTTTGGTTTCGACTACCTTCTTCGTTTCAATCATCTTTTTTGGGGAAATTCCTTCTGTCTTTTTACTTCGCAGATTGTACTGTCAGTGTACCTCCAAAATGGAATTTTCAAATTCCTGATATTCGACATCTTCAGCTTCTTCACTTACTTTTGTTTGATTGAGAAGAAAAATTTCTTGCTCTTCTTGGGTAAGGAAAATAGCTTCGTTATCGTGAATGCCCATGATATTTATGTGAGTATCCTCTAGTTCCTCAATCACTTCCTCTCCCTCATCAACATAATTTTTTTGTAGGGGAGGTCTGATCTGTTGATCTGAACCTCTCTGATCTCTCTGATCCCTGGGATCTCTCTGTCTGATTTGAGGAGGGTTTCTCCTGAAGTTAGGATTATGAACTTGAGGCGATGGTGGGTTTTCTCTCAAAGGATTTATTTCTGATATAGTAAGTATTTCCATCATTCTTTCCATTGCTCTGGCCAAGGAATCTAATTTGGAATTGGAGGTTGATGTGGAAGGTTCCTCTTTAATTGTGACTCTCCTCTCTGACCTCTGTCGTGCCCTTTTTGCCAACAAATTGGCCTCCACACTTATTGCGCTTTTCTGCATGTCTTCCAGGGTGGTAGAATTTATTTCCCTTAGTTGGTACGACATATCAGCGTCAAAACCATCAGGGAATTTTATCAATGCCAAACCCTGTGGAGGTTTGATTTCTGATGGGATCCGGTTGTACAGGTTATTGAAACGAGTGCAATAATCTTGTACTGTCTCACCTTGATTTCTTCTGATATTTTCGTATTCTGACAATATTTGGAGAGGGTTTTTCTTTACCTCCCATCTGTCTAGAAAACTCCTTTGGAATGTGGTAAGGTCAAGGACTGAGGCAGCACGTAAACCTTTATACCATTTCTTAATGCCACATGTCAAACTTTGGGCAAACAATCTCATTTGAACATCAGCCTCATCTACTTCGTGCAGGTCAAAATAATCATTCATTTTATCAACGTGTTGTTGGGCGTTCAAAGGTCCTGTTCCATCGAACTATGGGAGTCTCGTTTGATAGTCTTGGGGCATAGCATGAAGAGGCAGTGCCAACACCAAGGGAGCATATTTGGCTGCCATGATAGGTGAAGGAGGTGGGATAACAAACTGGATGATAGGCGAGGTAGCGACTGAAGACGAGGATGAGGAGGGATTGGCTAGCACCGAGGGAGTGGTTTGCGTTTTAGCAATGGGAGATAGAACTTCAGGAGTCCGGGGTTGCAAAATGGTTCGGTTGAAAATGATTTCAGTCACAAAACTATCGGATCTTGTTCTAACCAAGATTTGTTTGGAAAGGGCATCAAAGCCAGGGTTTTGAAAGGTAACGAGCTCCCCTGAAAAGGAAAGGGACTTATGAAAGGGAGTATGACTTACTAAACCTTCAGCAATGGTCTTTTTCCTGAGCAACTGTTCTGGGTTGTCTATTACTATCGCAGGGTCTGGGTCTGGATGAGATTGTGTATAAACTTTCTTGGGAGCTAGATTTTTTTTTTTTTTATCTATATACTTTTTAGTTTTACGAGTCTAAAAATAATATGTACAAATTTTAATCAACCTCTAAACATTACTTTCTTCTCAAATTTGCAATATTTCAGGAACAAACTTTCATCTGGGGAAATGAAAACGTAAAGCTATAAATTTTTAGTTCTGTTCTTCCCCAGTATGGTCGCCACTATGTTAGCTCTCTATAAATTTCCTAGAGGTTGTTCAGCAGAAGAAATCTACGCGAGGTAACTTTATCCAACAACTTTTGAAGCTGGGATCTAGCCCTTCCAACTTCAGAGAGGGATCTCTCTATATGATTTAGATATGTTTCAAACTTTTTCAATATCAGGTGAGATAAATAAATAAGTCAGTTTTGTCGTCGTAGTGTTTGTCGAGTTGGTTGAGATAGTTTACACATCCATTGGGCTATGGGGTCCATGTCGTAAAGATGAAATCCGAACTAGAAAAAACAAAGGAACCTTTCACAGGGTGAGATAATATAATCACTGGATTCTTTAGCAGCATAAATGAGGAATAGCAAAAATGATGAGAAAGACAATTACAACAAAGAAGCAATTAAGAATTTCTTTATTGTAAAATGAGAAGATAAAACACTAAAATATTTTAAGTCAGAAACAGGGTATACGAGATAAATCCTGCAACGATCATTACTTCCAAAGATTAGATTTAGAAAATAGTGTGATAACAAAGCGAGAATAACATTTAACTTAGAGAGAAAAACATCACCAGTGAATACACGCAAGAATCCTGTAAAATGTCTCTTTGTATTAATGGAAGATCTCTTCAAAAATATTACAGTCTGATAGCTTGTAGGGTGTGAAGATCAACAACCCTCAATACTTCGAAAGATGAAGTATTTATAACTCAAAATTACAAAACAGTCCTGTCATCAATGACCAGGACATGCTAAATATATTTTTAGCCTAACTAACTTAACAAATTTCATAAATATAAGAACTGCTTGATGATGTGTCACAATTGCATGTTGTTTTCTGGGTGAACCGTTGGTGAGGCCTCTGCACGACCTCGTCTGACTAGAAAAATCACTGGGTTGGTACAACTCATTAGCTACTCGATTAGATCACGGAGTTCTTCCAATTGAAGATGACTAGGCAAGTTGACTTTGAGTAGTCTTCGATAAACTTTATCCATTTCTGTGTACTTGGAAAAGGTAGGTTTGGTGACGAAGATGTATCGAATTTCATGTTGAATACTGATGTCCCACTGAAGCGCATCTAGAAATGCTTTTCTAGTGATGCTTCCTTGAATTCCTGAAAACTTTGAACTGTCCTTAGCCACATTGGCCAGTCTCTTTTTGTAGTCTGGGAGTGTCATCAATTTGTCATTGATTACCTTCATACCAGGAAGACCTTTCTTCTGTAGAGCCTCAATCTTACTGAAAAACCTTTGTACCCCTAGGTCCATGGCCTGAACCTTTTCTTCTAGCTGAAGCATTAATCCTCTCTTGGTCAAAACTCTTTTGACCTCAAGGATGGTCTCTGTTCTATATTCAATTTTCATCTCTTCCAGCTCCTCCCTGGTCTTAGAATTTACGAACTTGATGGTTTCATTGGTTGTGTTTGCATCTCTCCCAATTCTGATCCAATCTTCTCAATGGCCTGTTTGCTTCTTTGCACCAATTCATTCTTCTCAAATATGATCTGTATCATGGGCCATATCTTGTTCATAGACTTGGTGATGTCTGTCCAGACACTTTCTTTAACCTCGACCAAAGTTTTACCTGCCACTGTTTTCTTTCGGAGCTGTTGTAACTCTTGTTTGAGCTGGTCTGACACCTGCTTTTCCTTGGAGAGGCTGATCTGAAAGGAAGATTTGAGTTCCTGAAGGTTCTCAATCTCCTTTTTGAGCCTGCTGATATCTGTTTCCTGTAAGTTCATATTTTCCATAGACTTAGCCAATTCGGCTGTCTTTTCCAGAGATGTCAATGGATTTGTCGATGGGACTTCTGCTACTGATGTTGTTCTCACTCCTGAAAGTGGAACTGCACTCAATGGAATGACTTCCATTGGATTTAGCTGTTCTTTCTCTTTTACCAGCTTCTCCATCTCATCTTCCATTTCCTTTAGTTGTGCATTCTGCTCCATAATTAGTTTGAGCATCTCATCTTTTTCTCCCTCCGTCTCTGTTATTTCCTTCGCCTGTGAATTCTCTGTGGGTGGAAGTTTCAATTGTTTCCTTAAGGAGGCTATGTCTGCATTTTTCTTTTTAATCATCTCCTCGGTTGCCTTCACGTTCAAGTGATCGTACCCGATCTTAAGGACCAATTCCTCCAAAGTCTTGATCCTATTGTCCTTGGTAAAGGACGATATGTTCTCCAACTTCAACTGTGTTTGGACGTTGTTCAAGGACACTTGCAATTTGGACACAGTAGTGGAAGCATGTGCCAGTGTATAGAAGACCATTTCCCCTGTTTTCTTGTGCAAATCCATCTGATCGGACGGATGCACATCTTTAGTCTGGAATTCAAAGGTGGCCCTTTTGTAATCATGATTACCTTTGGATCTGGCACCTGTGCTTGGAGGAATTCCATATGCATTCTGCCCTTCTTAGTGTCAAATGATGATAGCAGCCTATGTTATGCAGTCGAAGTCTGCTTCCAGAACTGGGCACAAGTGCTGCTGGTCAGGGTCAGGGTCCTTTTCTTGATCAGATCATATTTTTCAAAGATGCTTAGCTTCGGTCCTACCTTGCCTGGCTAGGTGGTCGATGGAGTATCTGTAGATTTCTTCGGCAACACAAAGGTTATGATATGTTGGAGGCTTTCACTGAGGGGTGGCCTATCAACCTTGGTCACTATAGTAGATGAGACTTCCTTTTCCCCAGTCAGGTCAGGAGCTGAAATGGTTTTAGACCTCTTGGTATGCAATTGGAATTCTTCTGACAACACCTCAGTGACAGGAAGAGATAAATATTGCCTAGGCCTTTTCTCTTTCGGAACCTGTGGTGTGGTTTTTTGCGATACAGTGCTAGGCGATCCTGTTGTTCTGCTTCTACCAAAGTGTTAGGTTCCCATACTGTCTGGTTTGAAAATTTCTCGACTTCAGGCCTAGATTCGTGGACATATGGGATGTTCTTGTTTTTCACCCTCATCTCAGAGATAATCCCACACGGATCATAATGCCATGGGAAACTAGTGATGAACTTCATTTCCTTCATCAGCTTGTCTGCTTCCTCTCCAACGCCACGATTGTTTCAAATGAAAGAGCCAATCTGCCCTTTGATTATGAGCTATTGTTTTTTCTTTAGAGACACAAAATGAATATCATTGGAGTTTATCATCTGCCTTATGTACTCCAGAGCAAAAATTCTGACAGGCAAGTATTTAGGAATCTTATACAGGGCCAACGCGCACCCATATACTCTGATCTCAGTGTGATCTTGGTATAAATACCAATCACCCGTCTTGGTGTGATCTGAAATATGCAAGATCCTCTGAACTTCATCATTAATCCTAGGCTCGGGCCTGCCGCTAAGCATACTTACCACTGGGTGATAGAATTGTTCGATGAACTGCTTGAAACTGAACTCTGTGGAGTTATGCTTGAGCAAGGAGGTCCATGTGGTCACTTCCTGGGGTCTACCATCTCCATCCATCTTCTGCATAGAAAAAGAAGATTTGTCCACTTGGAAGAAAACAAACAAGTACGCCAGTATGGAAGAATAACGGAACATGCCTTCCATGGCGAAATTGACGAAATGTTCATGAATATTGTTCGCAAGGAACATGCTGAAGTCGAACTGGGTAGTGGGCTTCTCATCGGTGGAGAAAATGGATAAAAATCCCAGAATGGGTTCATCTACCCACTGATATGAATAGTATCCCAACAAGGTGCATCAGGACGAGATGATCTGGTTTCCTTTGGTCGAAAACATGGAAGAAGGATAAGGGGGATTTGTGGAGGGAAATTGAGTGGATGGTGGGAGGAAAAGCTCAAATATTTGAGCTCTTTGGGGGAAAGTCATTTTCTGGTATAATTCTGTGAGAATTTCAAGGTTGAAAGGTGATGCAGAGTCAGCTCGGGGGATTTGCATCATTTGGTCGATGGTTTCAGGCGTGATGAGGAACATAATTTCTCTAGACGAGGAAACGATGGCTCTTTTCTCAGGAATGTAGTGGGCTTGGCACTTGAGGGTAAACTCTGAAAAAGGGTGAATCTAAGGAAAGAGATATAGGGGTAATTTGGACTCCCAGAGTCCAATTTCGTCACTCTGGTCTAGGAAAACTTCCTTGTGCCACGACTGAAGGTTTGTGAAAGCAAAATTGCACTTTGTATCTACGATTAAGCAATCTTTGTCGGCCAGTGGAAGCCTATCAAGGTCAACAGGAGGCGGGAGAAACAGATTCTCCTCTCCTTCTGCTTGTTTTGACTTTGGCGCCATTACTACAATAGTACCTGCAAGAAAACAAAGTTAGCGAGGATGAATGTAGATGGGGGCAACTGACTGTAACGGAGGAGAAAACGATGTAAATTTATCTGGTGTGATGAGTGGGTAAATGGTGAAAGTAGGAAGAGTGAGGGTAGTTTTGAGTAAACAGGTGTTCGTTGGGCGCGGGAGGCAGGTCGGTTGGTTAATGGATAGGTTATCCAGTAATAAATAGCTAACAGATCATTTACAATGTGAGATGGTAGGTGACGGAAACTGAGGGAATGTAGAAAAGTGAAGTGGTGGTTACCGATTGGGGTAAAAATCATGGTGAGGGGGCTTGCCACAAGCGAATGAGGGGGAAGGAATGACATAAATTATGGGATGTGACTCTTTCGGAAAAAGGTGGATGATGATATCAGGAGGTGATGAAGGTATGTCAGATGGTAGGAGGTGGTGGAATTCGGGACCGGTAGATTAATGCCATGTATA